>OY979707.1:23829852-24338642 GCA_963855925.1 Inga laurina
AAAAACTGGAAAAGTCAATAGTGGCTACGCACGCTCCAACGGACATGAAGAAATACGTTCCAAGCAATCATTACCAATGTATCATATATATCTGAACATCTGAACAGAGAGATACATAAGAACACACTCACGAACGTATCATCAAGTTCATTACTATGTTTTTCATTGTACTTGTGATTCTATGCTTCAGTGAGTCTTATTCACTCTGTGAGAGTGATATTTCATTCAAACTCAATATTTGTTATTGAGGTAACTTAAGGTTGTGGAACCTTGAGTTGGGATTGAATTACAACTTGTAAGGGGGAGCGAGTGTCCAGGTGTAGGAACTTGCTTGTACTGAGGTGCCAAGAACCCACTGAATCTTGGAAGATATAGTGAAACTCTCAGAGAAGCTCTGAGGACTGGACGTAGGTCAAAGTGGTTGTGGCCGAACCAGTATAACTCCCGGTGTACACTTCGGTGATATTTTTCCTTACTCTTTCCTGTTTTAATTTCAACGTCAAATTTTATATTTGCAACGAAATTTTTAAGATCACCCAATTCACCCCCCCTCTTGGGTGAAACGCCTGCTCTAACACTTTACACATTCATAAGCAATAAAAGAATGACTTGTACCCGAATCAAACAAAGCATTTAACTCATTATCATTGAGAAGGATTTTACCTTGGATCAGTTCAGTCGACTTCCGGGCCTCCTCGTGTGTCATGGCAAACACTCAACCCTAATCCCTGGGCCTTTGCTCTACTGGCTATCATGGGCACTTAGTAGAGATGTGACCCACTTGCTTGCAGTTGAAGCAATTCACCTCTCCAGCACAAGTTTTACCCGGATGGTACTTTCTACACCGATAGCACACTGGTCCCGCTGGAGGTCTTTAGTCACTACCACCCCCAGGTTGGTAAGGCTTCTTGCTACCACCCCCATATGAGGATCATTGCCCCTTCCGCTTCTGGGAAGTATTAGCCTTGCTAGGCTCACTGCGGCTGTCTTTACCCTTAGTTGGGTACAACTCCCTCAGATTGTTCTCAACAATCCTGCACTGCTCCACCGCCTTGTTGAACTCAGTAAATAGGTGAGTGGCTAATCTCTTTTTTAGTTTATGCCTCAAGCCCCTGATAAGCATATCGGAGCTCCACTCCTCATCATCCCTATCCTGGAGATGTGTAGAGTACCGAGATAGCCAGATGAAATGGGAAAGATACTCATCAAAACTCTCCGTGTCCCCTTATCTGATAGCCAGGAACTCAAACTCCTTCTCCAACCTCACCGACTTGGGGAAGTACTTCTCATTAAATGTTTCTTGGAATACCTCCCAAGTTAATGGCACATTCTAGCTTTGAAGTGTCATGGTGATATTCAGCCACCAACGGTTTGTATCCCCCTCTAGCTTATACAGAGCTAGTGTAATATCCCAATTTTTGATTAAGGGAAAAACATGATTATCGTGGATGATTATGAATTTAAATTGAATTATTATGTGTTTTATGGCAATATTAAATTAATATGTCATAATTACTAAAAATTGGAATAATGGAAATATTGGCCATAAGTGGTAATTAATGGAGAAATTAATTACTAACCATGGGAAAAATGAGAAATATGATTAAATGGCTAATAGAGGAATTAGAGTAACTAATTTGGTTACTTACTTTATGATAGCCAATAGATTTGAGACACTTGGCAAGCTTATATAATGATGGGAGTTGTTGGGAAAGTCAAATAACTATATTTTATTGTTTTCTCTCCCTCTCCCTCTCTCTTATGCGCATAGAAGGGACTAAAGGGGGCAGAATTTTTGTGCTCCCTCATCATCACTCTCATTTCTCTCTTCTCTCTCATTCTTGCTCTTTCTCTCTCTTGTCCACCATTGTTGAAGGCAAAGAAAAGAAGAAAGCTTGATCTTTGGGTAAGTAAATGTCTTCCTTTGCTTAAACTTCCTTCATTAAAGTTGATCCTTGAGTTAAGAGCAACATTTCTATGGTTGTAGCTTGTCCATTGGTGGTGCTTTGTGGCCACACGAAATTCTGGACTTGGGTGAATCAAGGAACTCCTTTGGGAAAGTTCTAGAGGTGAGTAAGACAAACCTTTCTATATAGGTTTTATAGCAATTAGTTGAGTTTGAAATTTCTGGAAATTTTGCCTTAAATTTTGAAAATGAGGGACAATGTGTGTTTGGCATGTTGTTGTCATGGAATTAGTGCTTTGATATGTGTTTTGGGTTGATAGAATGGATTTAGGTTGGAAATGTGAAAGTTGATACCTTTGTGATAGCTTTGGTGCATTGGGCAAAACAGGGCATGTGATTGGGTGGTGATTTTGGTCATTTTGAGGTTACCATTGTGTTCCTTGAGTGATTTTGTGTGGGAATAAGCTTGGTCATTAATTTTAGAGTCATTGAACACTTTGGTAGAAAGTTGGAAATCTGTCTTGTTTAAGCTCTGTTTTTCACTGTCAGTTTGATCGAGCGTTTTGAATGACCAAATGGTATTGGAAAATTGTGAAAATTTCCAGTCTTAAATTTCACATCCCAAGCTTCAAAATGGACATATATTTTGTGTCATTTTGTTTAGTATTCTGTGAGATATGGTTGTCCAAAGTTTGGGATGAAAATAGAACTCTGTTTTGGAGTAGTGTGTATTTTTTGGTTATTCTGTATTTTTGTAGTGATTTCCAGTGATGGGCTATATTTTTCCTTGAAAGAGGACTCATGTACCTTTCATTTGGCTTTGGAATCACTCTGTTTCGATTTTTCTAGAATTAGTTATGGTTTTTCGAAGTTCAGCCAAGAGTCAGGAAATTTCTGGGCCGCGGCCCAAACCTTTCTGGCCTGATTTGGGCCGCGGCCCAAGAGTGGCGCGCCGCAGCCCAAGACCTTCTGACCATATTTGGGCCGCAGCCCAAGGAAGGGCGGGCCGCGTGTTCCAGCACTTTGTGTTTACGAAAAGTGACCTTTAACCTATTGTTTCCCAACCTTTTAGGGCTTTCATTAGAGACATTTGTGGCCTCTTAGGAGTCCTAACTGATAACCAACTTAGTGTATTATGGGATTAAGTAATTGGAAAAGAGATTGATCAATTGTCCCTAATTTGGTATAGGATTTGATATATGCCGAACGCGTGAGCCCACTGTGCCAAAGAATGTCAGGAAAGATACAGGTAGTGACTCCTCTCTTATACTTTGTGTAAATGTATTGTATGTTTACTTGTCATTCATTGTGTGGATGCTACTGCTACTGCTACTACTTTGAGATACCTTGTGGAGTTTTGTGATACATTGTGCTTTGAGATGCTTTGTGGTGCTTTGTGCTTCGTGTTGCTGCTACATAGTGTTCACCGTGAAAGCGGGCGTTGTGCATAGTGAATACAGCGAAAGCTGGCATAGTGTTCACCATGAAAGTGGGCGTAGTGCATTGTGATTACAGCCGTGAGTGCTGTCGTATGTGGCGCGAGCCAGAGATCATTGTGAAGCTGCTGAACATGATAAACATACATGCTCTATGTTTATATATTGTATGAGTGTCTTGTTGCTACTGGGATTCTTTAGAATCTCATTCTTTCCATATGACTAACCTTTTCAGACAGGGCGAGTGGCTCGAAAGGGAAGCGACCAACTGGAGTGGTTAGGGCTTAGGGACATTTTATATTTGGATGTTGGTTATCCTTGTTTTGGTTTTGGGATTACTAAGTGTATATGAGATGTAAATGAATATTTTGGATATGTAATCCCCATTTTGGGAACTCGCAACCCATGTTATATATGTAGATGAACCCGGGGTTTGCTGGGATTTTAGTTTCCGCACTCTGATATTTCTTATGTAATTTGATTTCTCAAGTAGTTATATCCGCATGTGAATGTGAGACCCGGAATTAATACGTTTTGAATTGATTTTGAAATACCTCATCCCGAGTTGAGGGATTATAAATTGTTAATTTGATTTTATGGGTCTCTATTTCACTTAAACTTCGAAATCCGGATGTAATTACCGTGAGGGGGTTACAGCTAGCTTGGCCTTTACCTCTATAGAGCACACGAGGACCTCAAAGATCTTCTCTAACCGGATTAACCAGTCCTCAGCAACTTGGGGTTCAAACTCCCCTTAAACGCTGGAGGTAGATGCTTGCAAAACTTAGAGACCCAATATTGCAAGTCTCTTTCCTTACGAACCAGCACCCCTTGAGACTCTTGATTAGGCACCGTGTGAGGTGGGGACTTATGAGATTCATTTGACCCTTCCTCTGCCTTCTCATGATGAGTCTCTGGTTGAGTTTCCTCATGAGTTGACTAGGCCCTTCCCTCATTTCGCTCGACCCTGTCCTCTCTGAGCTCTTCCCTCAGCTCAGCTATCATATCCCGTTGCTCCCTTATGAGATCCATCATCTCTCGTATGGGATCCGGAGGATTGTCATTAAGTTCCTCCATCTCTGGGTCCTGTTGCCTAACTCTAGTAAAAGGGAGAACCATTTTGTCCTTTAATTCTCTACAAATGATTCACCAAATCAGTACCTTAGCCGATGTATACACATAATCTATAAAATTTATATTAATCCATAAATAGAAGAAATACTCATGTATATACGCAACAAGAACTCATCAATCATCAAGCTACCCTAAACTCAAAGGATTAAGGTCAACTAAGGAGCTATCCTAGAAAATCCTCACCTTGCCAAGAACCTGGCTCTGATACCAACAAATGTAACCCCTTTCACAATCAAGGACGAGATTAAGTTCTTAAACATATAATAAAGTTGGAATTGGGACCATATTTCGTGCGTGCTTTGTCGCAGGTCTCTCACAAGGAGGACAAATATCGTATCCTATAAATATAATTAGGGATGAAGAGCTATTCTCTATTCCAAAACTCAATTGACTTCACAATACTTAGATTTGGTTATCAATTATGTCCTTTAAGTAGTTACAGTTGGCTCTAATAAAAGCCCTAAAGTATTGGGAAACACTGGGTTGGAAACCACTTTTCAAAATCACAAGGTGCTGAAAACAAGGGGTTGGCTGCAGCCAAGAAATCTATGGCTGCAGCCAAAAACATCATAGAAAGTTTCTTGCTATGGCCAAAACAGCCTAGAATTGTTCTGGCTGCAGCCCAAAATATTTTGGCTGCGGCCAGGAAAATTCTGTTTCGCAGCTGAACTTCCAAATATTATAACTAATTCTAGAAAAATGGAAATGAGGTGATTCTAAAGCCAAATGAAAGCCATTTAAGTCCTCTTTACTAGAAAAATATGGACCTTAACAAGAAATCACCACAAAATTCCAGAATTACCCAAAACTCAACACTACTCCAAAACAGAGTCCAGTTTTTATCCCAAACTTTGACAAAGCATAACTCTCAGTTCACAAAACGAAATGACATGAATTATATGTCCATTTTAAAGCTTCGGATGTGAAATTTAAGTCTCGAAAGTTTCATAATTTTTAGACACCATTTGGTCATTCACAAATTTCGTGCAAACTGACTGGCCAGACATAGTTCGCATAATACAGATTTTCCAACTTTCTACCAAAGTGTCTAATGACTCCAAAATTAATAATCGAGCCTATTCTTATACAATTTTCCATAAGGAACACAATGAAAACCTCAAAATGACCAAAATCCTACTCCATTATTATGCTTTGTTTTTAGACAACACAAACATCAAAATTCCAAACTCATCCAAACATACCATTTCAATCACCAATCAATTCTATCTATCCCAAACTTCCTACAAGACACCATTTTCATGCCAATAACATACCAAATACACAGTGGCTCTCATTTTTGAATTCAAGGCTAGAATTTCCAGAAATTACAAACTCAATCATTTGGCATAAAACTTAGATAGATAGATTGGTCTCACTTACCTCTTTCACTTTGCCAAAGAGACTTCTTGATTCACCACTTCGTAAAATTTTGTGTAGGCATAAACCAACACCAATGGGCACACTATAAACACCAAAATGAAGCTCTCACTCCAAGGAACAACATTCATGAAGTGAGTTTGAGCAATGGAGGGCATTTGCTTACCTTTTTCAAGCTTTTCCCTCCCCTTTTTCTGCAACAATGGTGTCTAAAGAAGGGAGAAGAGAGAGAATGAGAGAGATGGAGCAAAGAGATGAAGGAAACAATGATAATCCTACTCCCTCCTTGTTAGCAAAAAGTAAGAGAAGAAGAGAGAGAAAATATCATTTTTCCAATGCCATTTGACTTTCACATACTCTCTTGCCTCATCTCACATTGACACTTGTCAATTTCTGATTTTCTCACATCAAGTAATTTCCCAATTAATCACCTTAATCCCTCCATTAACCATTCTAATTACATTTCTCATTTCTCTCTTAGTTAGTAATTAATTTCTCCATTAATCCCTAACTTATGGTCATTCTTTCAATTTTCCACTAAATGTGACATATTACTTAATTTTGTCTTAAAACACAAATAATTCAAATTAAATTCGTAATTATCCACAATAATCATGATTTTCCCTTAATCAAAAATTGGGATATTACACAACCTCTTTCCATTTTCATTTATTTAGTATAAAATTCTACCTGCCAGTATTACACAAACCTCCAAAATCCCTTGACCTATAATTCCCCTAGATATTATCTAATTCCTCTATGGAAATCTTATCTTTGCCTATTCCATTGCAATTTTTTTCTTTGGGTTTTTCCCAATGTCTCATTTTCTTCACTTCTGGCTCTTCTCTCTATTCTTCCTTTTCTTCCTACTCTCTATTTCTGCCCACAATAGCCAGCATAATGAAGATAGAGATGGTAGAGGAGACGTTGATCATGATGGGAGATTTGAACAAGACCATCACAATCTATTATCACGACCCTTGATTTTGGCTAAAATTTGGTGTTTGATTATGATATTCTTTGCCATATTAATCAATGGGGTTTCAACATATATGTTGAAATTGAATGAGGGCTTCTTGGTTTAAGGTACTCAAATTGCTGGCGGTGTGTTTCTTGGTACTACGATGATGCATTTTTTTAGTGACACTAATGAGACATTGGAGGATTTAACTCAGAGCGAATATCCCTTCACCTTCATGTTGGCCTGTTCAGGCTATCTGATTTTTATGATGGCTAATTAACGACATGAGTATTTAGATTAATGAGTTTAGTATCATATTTCACACTTCATATACCTAAAACCAATATTTATACCCCAAGTATAATTTTTAAGGCACAAGTTTTAGGAGGTCAATGAGAACATCTGTATAGAGATTAACAACATGATAATTTAGATTAATGACTTCAATATAATGTTTCACAACTTCATATACAAACAAAAACCAATATACCCAGGTATAATTTTCAGGGTATAAATTTCAGAGTTCAATAACAACATATGTATAAAGATTAACAACATGAGAATTTATATTAAGAACTTTAGTATCACATTTCACAACTTCATACCCCAAAAACAAACAATGCCCAGGTATAATTTCATAGCACAACTTTCAAGGGCAATAACAATATCTGTATGTAGATTAACAACATGAGAATTTATATTAATGACTTCACTCGTGCGCTTCTATGTTGTTTTCATTTGCTACATAACTTGGGCAATTTGGTCATTTGGTGAGATTTGGAAATCCCAGATTCCTCTATCAATTCTGACATGGAATTTCATACATTAGTAGAACTTATTTGTCTTTTACCTCTTTTAATTGTATTTTTTTGGGATTTTCCCAATTTTATTTTGTTTTAACATTTTACAATTACCATAATGCACTTTAGCACCTTCAAAAGTAAAAGAGAAGTTAAAATCTGCCTCAGATTTGTTTATCTTTTGCCCTAGTTTCATGTGAGAGAAGATAACAAACTTGATGAATTTGATAATAAATAAATATTTTAATAACATATGAAATTAAATAGAAATATTTAATAATAATAGTATTATTTAAAAATATTTAATATATAGATTAAATTATAATAATATATTTATGTTTTTGCTTAATTTTTATACTTATTTATTCAACTAGAGGAAGCAAAATCATTTCAATCTGATGGAAAGATAGGAAGGTAACAAAAGTATGAGTCCCCATTTTGAACCTTTTTTTTTTACCTAAGTGAGTTTTAACTTTGAATGAAGCCACTTGTGACATGAAAATATTGGCGGGTGACATGGCGACATGTGGACACGCAGTAGCAAATGATAGGATAAAATGTGGCGACACATGGTAGGTGAGGTGGTTTGCTGTTTTTGCTGGAGGGGTGTAACACCCTTACCTTCATGGTTATCTGATGAGTTTAAATTCATAGCTAGTTGAACCATTAAGCTAGGAATTCAGTCCTGGAACAAATATACTTTAGAAAATAGTTATAAATCTTAGCTTCAAATCAGGGTTCGAACCTGTAATTTAATGGATTTTTCTGATGAATTTAAGAGTTTTCAAAATGGTTTCATAAAGGTTCGCAATCCCATCATAACCACCATATCTTAATTCCTTCTATTAGAGTATTCAAGCATCTCTCCACTAATTGATCTTTATGTCATTGTTTGGTTATGGGTGTATAGATGCCCTAACCTAGTTCCTTTATTGTAACAGTGTACGTACTAGTTTACCATGTCATTATACGGCCATTTATGCTACCACTACTATTAATATTATAGTTATGTTCTTAAGTCATAAACAACATACACAGAATCAAAACATATAACCAACAGGACTTTCAATCTTGACTGCAATCCTATACTCGTCTGTGACAATCTTCTTGCCCCTCAAGCCGCTTGCTTTGCTGTAGGTTAGTTATTGAAAAGGGTGAGATTTAAAAGAATCTCAATAGTAACAATTCACTCATGATAAATAAAATCATAGAGCATGTAAAACAATCATCACATAACATTATCCATAACAATCATAATGTAACACCCTAAATTTTATATTTATCAAATATATTTAATTATTTGAGAAATTGAATAAAATGGTGAATATTTATGAATTTGGAACTTATGAATTTTATAAATGTTCATAATCATGAGAAAATGGGCAAAAATAATTATTGAATTAATTTTGGTAATTTCAAAAGCCCAATATTAAGGTCTAAAAATGGGGAAATAATAGAGCAAATATTTGGTTAAAAAATAAATGGAAATGGGCCAAATAAAAAGAAGGAAAAGAATTAAATAGAAAAGGTAATGGCAAATCGTAATTTTATTAATTTAACACAAAATTAATTACTTTTTGATTAATTGAAGTTAATTTCAATTAATTAAGGAAAATAAAGGGGAAAATATATTTAGAATATTTTGGTCAATAAATATGAATTTATGGAAAATTTAAGCAAATGTGCAATTTTGACCAAAATTGTGACTTTACATATATACATAACTTGAACAAGTTGTAAAGCCAATTGAGACCAAAGGGTAGGATCCCTAGGTGTCTCCTACATGTAGCATGAAGAAGGAAATATTGGTTGGGCTTAATGGTATAGTTACATGTACATAGGGGTTTATGTGCACAAAGTTTAATTTTTGGAATTTTTTGGGAAATTAAACAAATGGCTAAAATATTATAAAATATATGATTTAAAAGCTTCATCTTCCTCCTTTAGCTCTCCAAACTGATGCAAACAGCCCTGAATAGAGAGAGAAAGTGTAGATTTTTAGATAGAGAGGGAGGAAGAAATCTCGCAAGGTAAGCTGATTCCTCCAACGATTTAGCTCCTAACGTGTATAACTCTGCTCCTAAGCTTCTATTTTATGAATTTTAAGGTTTGTTAAGCTCAAATTCTATTGTTGGAAGAGCTAGGGTTTCGGCTACACTAGGAAAAGCCACAGGGAGCTTGAGGTAACTTCCGAAACTTCCATCTTTGACTATTCTAGCTGATGTGGACAATTTAATCGATGAAATTTCACCGAAATGTCTTTGGTTTTAATTTTTGGAATTGAGATGGCCTAAGGGTTATGCTGCCAAAATTTAGTCTAAATGATAGTTGTAACCTAATTAAATAGTTAATAAAGTGGTTAAGAGTATAAAGAAACACGTCTGCGGAGCCAGAATCGAAAAACACCAATTTTCTTCGGAGTATTGTTCAATTCAACCCTAGCTAGAAATGGGGCTTAGAGTTGGATTTTCAATGATTTGATGATTCCATTGTGTTCATGATAGAAAATTAGGTAGGGTTACAATTGGTCACTTTTTCGAAAAAACTCGAAAAAGTATAATTATGAAAATGCCCCTGAAACCTTGAAATAGGGTTTGTCAAGGGCAATTTTGTCATTTGGTAGTGAATTTGGTAATTCTGAGTCTGGAAATAGATTCCTTTAATGAAAATATGTCAGAATAGCCCAGGTCAAAATTTTGGGAAAAAGTACGGTCGAACCGGGTACAAGGGCCCAAGCCGAGTCCCTAGGGACATTTTTATAATTTTTCAATATAGATTCATATAACGAATAAAAACACTTTAGAAGTTCCTAAAATAGTACATGAATGGGTTTTAACCTAATTCTTGTACAGTTGACATTTTAAGACCAAGTTGAGAGCCCAAGCATTGGCACGCATACCGAGGAACACGTATCGAGTTGGCAAAGGTCTAAGATAGTGACATTATCCTTCATACATTATGCCATGGTTAATATGATTATGTATGCTATTGTTTGTGTTTTAATTAATCAACATGGTTGCCGAGAAAGGGTAGTCTATCGGGAAGGGGCAGCTAGTGCAAGAAGTGCACTTTTACCTGGTTGTTGAGTAATAATCCAACCAAGGTGTATAGATAGTAGTGGTTGAGCCCTATCCCATGGATACATGCTTTTATATTGTTCATTAATTTATACATTCATAGCACATAAAGCTTAAGCTTACCTCTTGCTTTTCCTTGAGCTCTTTTCTTGATCTCCAACTTTAGCTCTTGCTAGATGACTCAAAACACCTCTTCTTCAAAAACAAAACCATAGAAATGAAGCTCTTAAAGAGGGAAACAAGATTCATGAAGAGTTTTTGCCTAGTGAAAATGGACCAAGAAGCTTGCCTCTTGCACTTGTCTTCTTTTTCTCTTTCCTTCTTGTTCTTGGATGAAATATTGAGAGCAAGAGATAGTGAGATAATCTAATTTTTCTTGTCTCCCTTTGAACTATAATACTTGGCTGAAATATGGCTAAAGGAAAAATCCAAATATGTGGCCTAAATTCCTCCTTCTTGAACAAGCTAATTTATTTACCATGTATAGTAAATTTCCATTGTTATAAGTGTAAATGGTCTATTACATAGTGCAATTGTATACTGTCGTAATCAAGTAATACAGAAGTGAGTAGGGTATTGTTCCCATGAGGATTGATCAGAAGTACCAAAACGGATAATTTTAACTCGATCGATTAGTTGGTGATTAAGAGTACAAAATAAAAGATGATTAAATATGAGTGCAAATGATATGAAAGCAACTATGAGAAAAAGCCCTAGGGGTCAGATTTCACTTAACAAATTTTGGATTGAATCACTTATCTACTCTAACCCAATTTATTCCACATAATTGATAGTTAAGTTTCCCTAATTTAATTAGTAACCTCTTCCAACGTCAAGCAATTCTATAATTAATTGCTAATCTAATATATTTGTATATGAATTTAAGCAATTAATTAGGCATTAAGATTTATGGAACTCAGTAAGACTACACAACTCATATGAGTATATTCCTATTTCATATGCAAGTCATGGTTTTAATTATAGGATCCATACACATGCATCTCCTTCCGGTCTCAACATGCATATTAAAATCATTCAAAAGATGGCCAATCAATCAAAAGCATTAAGAATAATAATTAAAGCTCAATCATGAAGAAGAAATTCAAACTAGATTTAGTAAGTTAAGATTCAATCCATCATTAGTAAGCTACATCATCACCCTAGGAAAATAGAAATTTAACACATGATGAAATTAATAAAAAAACCAAAATAAATTAACATTACATAAAACTTAATTATTAAATTCTAAAACATAAGTATAAAATAACTAGATGCATAAAAATAGAGAAAATCTAGCCATGCCTTTAAGAGGTAAAACCTTCCATATAGGTTGCAACCTATACTATCTATAAAAGAGGACCACCTAAGCCTTCCATGTAGGAGGCATGCAAGAAGAAATAAAAGAGAGGAAAGTAATGTATATAAAATGGTTGTGTAAAATGTGAAGGAGGGGATGGCTATATATAGGGAGTAATGGAGTAGGGTAGATAAAGTGGTAGATAAAATGTGGTAGATGAAAAGTAAAATAAAGTGGTAGATGAAATAGTAGATAGAATGTGGTAGATGAAATGTGGTAAATGAACTAGTAGATGAAAAAGAAGAAGTGGTAGATAAAATATGATAGATAGAATGGTTGGTGAAATGATAGATGATTCCCGCTCTCAACTTCCAAGCAAAATTCAAAATCCTTGAAGATAGAACTGGCTTTTGGTCTCAACATAAAAGTTGTATAGCACTGTCTTAGCTTTTTATCCATAAAATAAAATTTCCCAATCTGACATCTAGAGCTCCAAATATTGCCTGAAAACTGAAAGAGGGTCTAATTTAGTATTTTTCAAGAAATTTTATTTCATGCCAAATCATTATTTATTTATTAATTACACCCAAATTTATTAAATTGAGCTCAAATATCATCTACAAAATCATCATATAAGGAAAAATAAATATGCAAATATTTTACTTATTAATCATCATAATTCTTATTGACTTTCTTTTCCCTTTTTCCTTCTTTTCCAACTGAAATTTTGGGCTGCAAAAAGAGAAGAGAATTTGTTGACCGATTACTTCAAATTGCCTTGCCATTGCTCCAAATTTTCCAAGTTTGAACCTTTGACTTTTGACCAATTGACTAAGCTCCTATTTCTTCCTTTTTTACCCTTATTGATCAAAATTTAACCCTTATGTAAGAATGGTTAATTTGCGTTTTGATCTCTTAATTCATTCTTACTTTTGAAAAGCAAATCTTGGCCCTTCATTTTGTCTTCCAATTTTATCCTAAAGATCAAGTAGCAATTGCCTCTTTTGCACTTGATTATGACAATATTATTTCATGTGCCATTAATTCTTTTAATTCTCTTCATTACTTCTTTCTAAAGACCATTTCCCTTTTCCTTTGGTTTCGAGTTAGGATTTATGTCATTCTGACATATCCTAAAGGAATCGGGTACTTTCGTTCAACTAATTCGCACCAAAATTCATATTCTATTCCGAGTGTGGTTTCTACAATTCATTTTGTTTCTTATGCATATCTAGGATCTTACTAAACTAGACTTAGTAGTTTACTTTATTTAGGCTTATTCTCAAACCTTTGATCCCAAAATTTGAGATATTACAGGGGGTGGGAGGTGCCTGTGTGTCATAGCATTGAAGCATTTCATCAAAAATTACAGCCATTTCACATATATTTTTCATATTTACAACTATGGAGAATAGCGTGGAAGAGAGTGGTAGGGTGGGACATACCATAGGAAATTTCCTTTTGATAGATTTCGCAAGATATGATCTGTAGAATGTGCAATAAGTTATCAAATTTATTGTATTTTGAATATTGAAATTATTTTTGGAGTTATGAAATTGTTCAACTTGAACAAACTAATTTTAAAAAAATAAGGATGTTTTCACATGTTGCAATTGATTAAATGACCTATAATATAGGAAAGAAAATCTCTGGTCCTTAATATAAGACTTATTTACCTAATTTGATTAAATTAAGGAAGTTGATTAGGTTAATTAAAACAACCTCCAAAAATTGTCGTATAATTAACTATTTCATGTAACTTATTAAAACATTAATTACTACTATGGTAAGAAATGAAGAAACTAATTACAAAGGTTTACCATATAGAAAAGATTTCCCTGAACACTTTGAAAAGTCAACCACGATAGAGAAAAACATAAACCAATCAAACAAAAGTCTATCATGGTTATCATGACTATAACTTTGTAATCAAGCGGTTAAAACCTCTCCATGGAAGAAATTACTCTACCATGGTACCAGAAAAACTTCAATCGCCTGATTGACATGTAATAAAATGGTCAAAGCCTCCCCATGGAAGAAATGACTCTACCATGGTAGGAAAAAACTTCAACCACCTAATTGAAACAATATAATCACTATTAATACAATTCACAAATAGGCCAGGGCATCTGAAGCCCTCAATATAATCATAATCACCATAGCCCATTATAACAAAGATGTATATGCATCTGAATATTTACATTCATTTTACACAAAAAAAAAAAAAGTTAGGCTCATCCTCAAATAAAGTAGCCACCAAATAAAACAGTGTATCAAAAAGGCTCAGCCCATAGTTCAAATATCCAGTATGCAGCGAAATATTCATAATATGCAACATATACCAAAATGGCCTTAAAGTTCAGCAATATACATTAGACTATGTAAAACCCCAAATTTTAGATTCTCCAAAAATATTGTAATTATTTCAAAAATTCAATAAAATGGTGAATATTTAAGAATTTTGAATTTATGAATTTATAAATATTCACTTTCATAAGGAATTGGGCAGAAAAAATTATGAAATTAATCTGGGTAATTTAAAAGCCCCAATATTAAGATCCAAAAATGGAGAAATATTATGGAAAATATTTGGCCCAAAAATAGATGGAAATTGACAAAAGAAAAACAAGAAAAGAAATTGGATTACAAAGAAAATGGCAAAATTGTAATTTTGCCAAAATAGCACAAAATAAATTATTTTCTAATTAATTGAATTTAATTACAATTAATTAAGGAAAATAAAGGATAAAAATATATTTGGAATATTTTGGTCAATTAAATCTGAATTTATGGAAAATTTGAGCAAAAATACAAATTTTGATCAAAATTGAGACTTTACGTATATGCGTAACCGGAACAAGTTGTGAAACCAATTGAGACCAAAAGGTAGGACCCCTAGGTGTATCCTACATGTGGCATGAACAAAGAAATATTATTTTGGCTTAATGGCAGGATGACATGTACATGGGAATTTATGTACATAAACTTGGAATTTTTGGAATTTTGGAAAAATGGACAAAAGATTAAAAAACAATAAAATATATCATAAAAAGCCATCATCCTCTTCTTGATCATCCATAATTGACATGAACTAGGCTTGAAGAAAGGAAGAGAGCAGCTGAACATTTAGAGAGAGAAAGAAGATGAAATCTCACAAGGTCAGCCGATTCCTCTAATGATTTAGCTCCTAACATGTATAACTCCGACTCTAAGCTACTCCTCTTTGTTCTTTAAGGTTTGGAAGCTCAAAATCTATTGTTGAGCACTTAGGGTTTTCATCCATATTAAGGAAAGGCTGGTGGGAGCTAGAGGTAACCTCTAAATCTTTGTATATTGACTATTCTAGTTGCTGTAGACAATTTAATCGGTGGAATTTTGTCGGATTGTCTTTGTTTGTGAATTTTGGAAATGTGACATTAGAAGTGTTATGTTGCCCAATTTTAGTTCAAATGGTAGTTATAACTCAATTAGATGGTTAATACAGTGAGTAGGAGTAGAAAGGAACACGTTTACGAAGCTGAAATCGTAAAACCTTGATTTTTCCTGGAGGATACCATAATTTTGGCCAGGGCTACTAGACATCTTTAGTGGTGGATTTTCAATAATTTGATGGTTCCATTGAGTTTAGGAGTGAAAATTAGATAGGGTTATAGTTAGTTACTTTTTCGGAAAAGGCCATAAAAGAATAATTATGAAAACGCCCCTGACACCCTGAAATAAGGGCTGCCAAGGGTAATTTTATACTTTGACATTGAAATTGATAATTTTGACTTTGAAAATGGATTCCATGGATGAAAATATGTCAGAATAGCCCATGTCAAAATTTCAGAAAAAGTACAGCCAGGTTGAAGGCGAACTTCTGGACATTTCGAAGGCACATCACTGACCTAATATGAAGGTTTATGTACGTCAGTTGATATGGGGTCTATATGATATATTTTGGTGATCGGAGCTAATCGGCACATATTACAAGATAAGGGCAAATAGGCAGAACTGACGAACAGAGAAAGATTTAGCCAAAGTCAGTATTTTAGGGAGGGCACATATAGGGAAATGTAATGTAAAAGGACTAATATGTCATGTACATTAGTTTATAGGTTATCTAATATTTCGATTTCTCTATAACTACTGTAAATAGTTCTTGTGTTCTATGTATGACATATATGTGTACCTTGACTTTTATGAAATAATGGAAATGCCCTTGCTCTTATATGAAATATAATTCTTTTCTATTTTCATGTAGTTTGAAATATAGAGATGATGCACTATAGGCCATGAGGTAAAGGCCGAGGATAAGGTAGAATTTGGGGTCGAGATGGTAACAACGAGGAAGAACCAAGGCCTGATCCTGTACAGCACAAATACTAAAAATGCTGGCATAATAGCAAAACATTATTAATGAAATAAGAGATGAACTTTGGGGGTACAATAAAGGCAAGATCATCTGGAAGATCGCTTTGAGGAGTTGATCCGAGGAAATGGTGAAGAGGGAGTACATGAAGAGCCTCCACCAGAGAGTAATATACCTGAGCCTAAAGAAGACATCCAAACCTGGCTGAGCAGGTTCGGCAAGCAATAGCCTCCTATATTTCAGGGGAAGTTCAACCCACAACTAGCTGAAGATTAGTTGTCACGTTTAGACAAGATCTTCAATATGTTGCAATGCCTATATGAGGTAAAAGCTTTGTTGGCCATTTATAAGCTAGAAAATAATGCGGACTGTTGGTAGAAGAATGAGGAGCTTATCTTGAGGGGAAGGAATATTCTCACTACCTGGGGATTATTCCAGGAGAAATTTAATGAAAAATATTTTCCCCTATCCGTCATAAGGTAAAAAGAAAAAGAGTTTCTCAGTATTCAACAACATGACAGTGAAAGCTTTGACGATTATATAGCTCGATTATTAGATTATCTCGGTATTTGACATACCGCAAGCTTCATGATAGCGATGAATGGAGAGCTGATATGTTGAATGAGGGGTTAAGACTAGAAATGAAAGAAAAATTACTTTCACTTTATTTTATCGAGTTTAATAAAATGGTGGAAGAATGTCGATATCTTGAAAGACGTATGTTATACTTGGCTGTTCAAACTAGTAACAAGGGTGTTTCTAGAAGTGGTGGCTTAGCACATAAGCGAAAGGAATAGGGTGGACCTTCCGGGGGAGATGCTAAGAGGCTAAATTAGTCTGGGGGCCGAGGTGGCCACGGTTCCTCTGGAAACAAGAATTGTTGGCGTTGTCGAAATCCACTTCACCCTGGTAGACCTTATGGCAGGATTCCATTTAGATCAGATCCAAACAAGCTATTGACTTGCTTTAATTGCAATAAGCTAGGACATCTTGCTAGGGATTGTCGGAAAAAGCTGTAACCGAAGGAGACTAGACCTAGGGTTCCAGGAAGGGTTTACACACGGACACAAGAAGAAGCCAAAAAGTTTCTGGAGCTGATTTAAGATATGATCTCTCTTAATAGTAGTCTAGTGCATGTTATGTATGATTCGGGTGCCAGTCATTCATTCATTGCATATGACTGTGTGAGACGGTTACATTTACATATGCATAAATCCCTATATGATTTGGATGTGTCCACGCCTATGGGGACACAAATTATGATGACTGATATATGTTTGAATTGTATGGTGAACACCGACAGGTATGAATCGATTATAGATCATATCTATTTGCTACTACAAGGGTTAAAGGTAATTTTAGGGATTGACTAGTTAATAGTGAAGGTGTGTTACTAGATTGTAAATAGAAGAGAGTTATATATCCAAATCCACAACCGCGAGATGACACAGAAATCACTCTTAACCTTCTCTCCGTAGCTAAGGTCGAGAGATACTTGTGGAAAGGTTGTCAGGGGTATATGGTGTTCTGCTTTATGTAGTCAGAGGTTGGTGTAGCCTTGGAAAGTATCTCTATAGTGAACGATTGATGTGTTTTCGAAGGATATTGGTGGATTACCTCCAGATAGGGAAGTGGAGTTCTCAATTGATTTGAGGCCTGGAGTGAGACCAATCTCCAAAACCCCATATCGTATATACCAATCTCTAAAGAAGAAGATTGAGGAGCTACTTGAGAAAGGGTTTATACGACCCAATATCTCACCATGGGGTGCTCTAGTGCTCTTTGTTAAGAAGAAAGATGGGAGACTGTGTCTCTGTATCGATTATTTAGAGTTGAATAAGGTGACTATCAAGAACAAGTATCCACTCCCTAGAATTAATGATCTACTCAATTAGTTATATGGTTCCTATATATTCCCGAAGATCGATTTACGATCAGTATACCACCAGTTGAAGGTAAAAGCAGAAGATATATCGAAGACTGCTTTTAGGACCATATATAGCTATTATGAGTTCCTTGTAATGCCATTCAGGCTGACCAATGCATCTACCATGTTCGTGGACTACATGAATCAAATCTTTCATTCGTACTTAGACTAGTTTGTAGTAGTCTTTATCGATGATATACTGGTGTACTCACGGAGTAAGGTTGAGCATGAGCAGCATTTGAGAACAGTGTTAAACATACTATGGGATAAGCGACTCTATGCCAAGCTAAGTAAGTGTGAATTCTGGCTTTCAGAGGTAAAGTTTCTGGGCCACGTTGTCTCACAGCAAGGGGTCTATGTTGATCCTAGTAAGGTGGAAGTAGTATTGAGCAGGAACAGGCTAGAGATTGTATTTGAAGTACACAATTTTTTGGGTATAGCAGGCTATTACATAAGATTTATATAGAACTTCTCTAGAATTGCATTTCCATTGACAAAATTGATGCTCAAAGCTCAACATTTTGTGTTGGACGATAATTTTGAATAGAGCTTCCTGGAGTTGAAGCAAAGGTTGACTATAGCACCAATGTTGACGATCCCTGATCAATAGTTTATGTACGTTGTTTGTATAAATGCTAGTGGGCATAGATTGGGATTGTAGTAATGCAGCATGGCCAAGTGGTGGCATACGTACCTCTTCAACTGAAACCTCATGAATTGAACTATCCTACTCACGATCTTAAGTTTGTGACAATCATATTTGCTCCGAAAATCTGGAGACACTATCTCTATGATGAGACTGTAGAGTTGTACTACGACCAAAAGAACTTGAAGGACTTGTATGATCAGAAAAAGCTTAACATGAGACAGCACAAGTGGATAGAGTTGCTGAAAGATTATAATCTAGAAATCAAATACCATCCCGATAAGGCTAATGTTGTTACTGAGGCATTAAGCCCGAAATCAGTGCAGGTGGCAGCCATGATGATCCATGATCAAAACCTGATTGATGATTTTTGAGATTGCAATCTTCTAAATCAAATTTTGATGAGCAGTGGTGTCAGTAACGTATACAATGATTTAAGGGCAGCGATCGAAGAAGCACAGCGGTCAGATAGATGAGCTTTATCTATCAAGGATATGATTGTTCAAGGTGAAACTCAGGAATATGACTTGTCACGTAGCAGACTAGTTAAGTACAAGAAGCGGATTTATAACCACTACAACCAGAACTGAGCAGTAAATCCTGGAGGAGGCACATAAGAGTAAGTACACTCTATACCCAGGAGCTACAAAATCTACCATAACTTGAAGTCTTAGTATTGGTAACCAGGAATGAAAAGAGAGGTGACTAAGTTCGTCACTCGTTGTTTAACATGTCAGAAAGTGAAAGTCAAACATCAGCTACCATCAGGGCTTCTACAAAACCCTGAGATTCCAAAGTAGAAGTGGGAAAGCATTATTATGGATTTCGTGATGGGATTGGCCAAGGTCAGAAACCACGATGCTATATGGGTGACAGTTGATAGATTTACAAAGACAGCCCACTTCCTGCCTATCAGTATTCACTATTCTCCTAACAGACTTACAAAAATTACATTAAGGAGATTGTATGACTACATGGTATTCTGAAGCACATCATCTTAGATAGAGATCCACAGTTCACTTCCAAGTTTTGGAATGTGGTACATGAAGCTTTGGGTACCAAGCTCCAATTCAGCACGTCATATCATCCTCAAACCGATGGGTAAACAGAACGAATGATTCAAACCATTGAGGATATGCTAAGGGCATGTGCGCTTGATTACAAAAGTAGTTAGGACAAATTCCTTCCATTGGCAGAGTTTTCCTACAACAACAGTTTTCATTTGAGCATCCAGATGGCTCCACATGAGGCATTGTATAGAAGGAAGTGTCAGTCACCCTTATGCTGGACAGAGTTGTCTGAGAGGCAATTACTAGGGCCAGATATTGTTGATCAGACAATGGAACAGATAAAGCTAATTAAACAAAGGTTATTACTGCTCATAGCTGACAGAAGAGTTATGCTAATAAGAGGCAGAAACCTCTGATATTTGAAGTCGACGACCACGTGTTTATGAAAGTATCACTAGTTATGGGTATTGGCAGAGCATTAAAATTACTGAAGCTACAATCAAGGTACATTGGTCTATTTGAAATCTTGGTAAAGATTGGGCTAGTAGCATATCGTATCGCTTTGCCACCAAATCTGTGCTGGCTTCACGATGTTTTTCATATTTCCCAACTCAACAAGTATCAACCTGATCTAGAACATGTGATAGAGTATGAAGACGTGGAAATACGTGATGATTTGGCTTACGAAGTCACACCTGACTGGATCATCTATCGGCAGGAGAAGCAACTCAGGAACAAGATCATTCCATTTGTCAAAATTGTCTGGAAAGGGTTAACACCCAGAGAGGCTAAACGGGAAACGGGAGAAAAGATAAAGAAACATTGTTGTATAAGTATAACAAATTTTGCGGACAAAATTTATTTAAGTGGGGGAGAACTGTAACACCCCAAATTTTGTATTCACCAAAAATATTGTAATTATTTGAAAAATTCAATAAAATGGTGAATATTCATGAATTTGGAATTTATGAATTTATAAATGTTCATTTACATGAGGAATTGAGTAGAAATAATTATTGAATTAATCTAGGTAATTTAAAAAGCCCAATGTAATATCCCGATTTGTGATTAGGGCTAACGACTCTGATAATTATTGTAATTAGTGTAATTAAGCACTTTTGGGATTGATGTAATTTAAATTTGGGATACATGTGTGTGGTATTTAAGATCAAGGGTTGAGATTCTTTGACTATGGGTCGAAATCCTATGAACTCATAAAGGAATGAGTAGGATGGTGACAAGTGGCATTTGGTGAGCCATTGGATGTAGCATATGAGACAAAACATCACTTTTTCCTCTCTTCTTTCTCTCCTATTCGGCTAAGTGTGTATAGGAAGGGAGGGAAGGCTTGCTCATCATCATCATTTCATCTCTCATATTCTCTCTCTAGCCTCCATAGTTTCCGACGAGCCAGAAGAAAAGGAAGAAGAAAAGGTAAGATTTTGATGCTTTGCTTGATCTCTAATGCCCTTAATCTCTTCTCTAAAGAAATGCATCTCATTGAAATCTTGAAATAGTGGTGATTTGTGTGATGGTCGAAATTGGAAGTTGGAGAATCAAGATTCTGGGTTTGGCAAAGTAAAGAGGTAGGAATTTAGTACATTTTGATGTATGGTTTATGATTTTTGATGAAGTTTGTGAAAATTTGGAAAATTTGCCCTAGCTTATGTCCATTTTTGGATATATGAGTTTCATTGTGTTTGATGTTGGAAATGGTCTGTTGTGAAGATATTTGAGAATTGGATTTAGTTTGGAATGTTGGCATGAGTTAAATGAAATTGGACATTGGTTGTGTCATAGAGACCTAGGTGCATGATTGTGGTCAAAAAGGTTTTTGGGGTGTTTGAGAGGTTACCAATGTGTTCCCTAGTTAGTGCTAAGTGTGTATGAGCTTTTGGTAGAGTTTGGGAACCATTGGGTATGAATTTGATAAACCTGGTATTTTCTGATGTTTTCTGCGTTTCTAGTCTCTGATGCACAACACTCGAGCAGAGGAAGATCATGCTTGAGTGCTGTGTGCATCTTTCCCTTTTCTGCTTTGAGTGTTGGTTTGGGTTCTTTGAATGAGGCTCGAGTACACTTCTTTGTTCTTGAGTGAAGCAAGATCATGCTCGAGTGAGCTTGGGTTTGCTCAAGTGATGGTGTGAATCCAGAGTTGGGGTTGTTCTCGGGTCCTCACTCGCTAGTTGATGCCAAGAGTGTGCTCTGACACTCGCAAGTATAGTTGTTTCATCTGAGTGCTGGGTGTCATGCTAGAGTGAGCTGGTGCCTCTGGTGTGGTTTGTGCTCTCAGGTTGTCACTCGTGGTGTTGCACTTTCGGGGACTCAAGCATAATTAGGTTCATCACCTGAGTGTAGAGCTTGGTGCTCGAGTGATGTGAGCACTTCCTGGCCGTGAAGGTTGCTCACTGTCAAATACTCGCTAGTGAGAGTCATTCTCACCCGAGCACAAGTCTCTCATCACTCGAGTGAGGTCGTCTTCACTCGAGTGAGGCTTTC
Organism: Inga laurina; assembly: GCA_963855925.1. Taxonomy (NCBI): domain Eukaryota; kingdom Viridiplantae; phylum Streptophyta; class Magnoliopsida; order Fabales; family Fabaceae; genus Inga; species Inga laurina. The sequence goes on from OY979707.1 coordinate 23,852,274, forward strand.
AGAAATTAGTGTTGTGCCTTCGAAAAAGGGGTCTTTAGGGTAGTTTCTTCCAACCCTTTAGGCATATATTTAGGCCTCTAGTGGTCACCTAAAGAGCCCTAAATTATAACCAACTAAGTGTATTATAAAATCAAGAACTTGGAAAAGAGATTGATCGGTTGTCCCTAATTTGGTATAGGATTTGACATCTGTCGCCCTCGTGAAACTACGGTACCGGAGCTAGTCAGGAAAGATATAGGTAGTGACTCTTGCTTTATATCTTATGTGATACATTATATGTGTGCTATATCATTGTGATGTGATGATTTCATATGCTGCAAGATATGTGAAGTTGTGGAAGCACCGCTATACCAATAGTCCCTGAGTCGCTAACAACGGTTCGGGTAAGGGCTGTATACCTTCCTGGCAATAAAAGGGGATGAGGTTATGGTGTGTTATATGGGCCGAAAGGCTATTTGTGAAGACCGACGGGCCATTTGTGAAAGCCAAAAGGCTATATGTGAGCCGTAAGGCTATTCATATGCACTACCACGCCAATAGTCCCTGAGTCGCTAACAACAGTTTGGGTTAGGACGGTGTGCCTTCCCGGCAGTAAAAGGGGAAGAGGGTGGAGTGTGATTTGTGTGTTGCTGTTATGAGATGATTTGCTTACATGCTATGTGATTACGTGTGGTATGAATAAGTTGTTACTACTGGGATTCTTTAGAATCTCACTCTTTCTAAATAACTAACCTTTTAAGACAGGGCGAGTGGCTCGAAAGGGAAGCGGACAACCAGGAGTAGTTAGGATTACTCTGAGACTTTAGTGGTAGTTGGTTATCTTTGTTTGGTTTTGGGATTACAAGTGTATATGAGATGTAAATGAATATTTTGGATATGTAATCTCCATTTTGGGAACTTTAAACCCATTAAATGTATGTAAGTAACCTGGGATTTGCCGGGATTCTAGTTTTTGCACTCTGATATTTATTATGTGATTTGATTTCTCAAGTAGTTATATCCGCCCGTGAATGTGAGACCAGGATTAATTACATTTTGAATTGAATTTTTGAAATACCCTATCCCGTGTTGAGGGATGATAAATTGTTGATTTCATTTATTGGTATCTATTTCACTTAAATTTTGAAATCCGGATGTAATTACGGTGAGGGGGTTACACCCAATATTAAGGTCCAAAAATAAAGAAATATTAGAGAAAATATTTGGTCCAAAAATACATGAAAATTTGCCAAAGAAAAATAAGAGAAGAAATTTGATTAAAAAGGTAATAGCAAAATCGTAATTTTGCCAAAATAACACAAAATAAATTATTTTCCAATTAATTGAAGTTAATTTCAATTAATTAAGAAAAATAAAGGGGAAAATATATTTAGAATATTTTGGTCAATTAAATATTAATTTATGGAAAATTTGAGCAAAAACGGAAATTTTGACAAAAATTAAGTCTTTACGTATATACATAACCGGAACAAGTTGTGAAACCAATTGACACCAAAGGGTAGGGCCCCTAGGTGTATCCTACATGTGGCATGAACAAAGAAAGACTAGTTTGGCTTAATGGCATGATTACATGTACATGGGAATTTATGTACATAAACTTGGATTTTTTTGGAATTTTGGAAAAATGTACAAAAGATTAAAAAACAATAAAATATATCATAAAAAGCCATCAACCTCTTCTTGCTCATCTGTAATTGACCTGAGCCAAGGCTGAAGAAAGGAAGAGAGCAGCTGAACATTTAGAGAGAGAGAGAAGATGAAATCTCACAAGGTCAGCCGATTCCTCTGATGATTTAGCTCCTAACACGTATAACTCTGACCCTAAGCTACTCCTCTTTGTTCTTTAAGGTTTGGAAGCTTAAAATCTATTGTTGAGGACTTAAGGTTTTCATCCATATTAAGGAAAGGCTAGTGGGAGCTAGAGGTAACCTCTAAACCTTTGTATATTGACTATTCTAGTTGCTGTAGACAATTTAATCGATGAAATTTTGTCAGATTTTCTTTGTTTGTGAATTTTGGAAATGTGACATTAGAAGTGTTATGTTGCCCAATTTTAGTTCAAATGGTAGTTATAACTCAATTAGATGGTTAATACAGTGATTAGGAGTAGAAAGGAACACGTTTACGGAGCTGAAATCGTAAAACCTTGATTTTTCCTGGAGGATACCATAATTTTGGCCAGGATTGGTAGAGAGCCTTAGAGTTGGATTTTAAATTATTTGATAGTTCCATTGAGTTCAGGAGCAAAAATTAAGTGGGGTTACAGTTGGTCCCTTTTTTTAGGAAAGACCGAAAAAGCATAATAACGAAAACACCCTTGAAACCCTGAAATAAATGCTACCAAGCGCAGTTTTGTAATTTGACATTGAATTTGATAATTTTGAGTCTGGAATTGGATTCCATGGATGAAAATAAGTTAGAATAGTCCATGTCAAAATTTCCGAAAAAGTACAGCCAAGCCAGGTATGACAGGGCCGAGCCGAGGACTCGGGGGCATTTTGGTAAATTTTCATCATAGGCTATTATAACCACAATAAACACTATGGAAGTGTCTAAAATGATACATGGATAGTTTATAACCTAATTCCTATACATTTGGTATTTTAGGACTAAGTTAGGAGACTAAAGTTGGCACGTACTTGAGGCGAGCATCCCGAGGTTAAAAAGGGTTAAGGTAGGGACATTATCCTTCATACTTCATGCCTTAGTCTATATGAATGTGTGGTTACCATGGTTTATGCTTTTATTAATTAACATGGTATGCCTAGATAGGGTAGTTAGTGCCGGAAGTGCACTTACACCTCAGGAATTGGATGAGAATCCAACTAGTGTACGAGTAGTAAGGCTGGAGCCCTACTTATATATACATGACGATGTGTAATATTGTTCATTAATTGGTGCATACATGATGTATATTATATTTACTTATTGCATGTTATGTGAACGATAATATGTTTCGATTGAGATTTTTTGGAATCTCACCCCTTTTTTAAAACAAAATGTCTCAGCGGGTGCTAGCGGATCAAAAGGAAAGGACATAGATAAAGGAAACTGACAAACACGTTTCTCAAGATGAAGGTCATGGATGTAAAAGTCTATCTTTGGAATATTTATGACATTATGTACATATTTGTAAAGTTTTTTGTATTATGCTCTGTTAATGACTGTCTGTAAATGAACAAATTCTTAGTATAACTGTACTTTTCTGTTTGCCTGTGAAAATGGTTCATTATTGCCCTACGCATATCAAAATGGAAACAGGTGTTGACAGACTACACTCAGGTCCCTGGATCAAAACCAAGCTCTAATACAAAAAATGTAACATCATACTTTCGGAACATCTAATGGAGGTGTTTAGCTAATTTTGAACCACTGATGGCCCATTTAGCAACCTAAAAATATGAATTTTTAAAAACTTTTCTTAAAACTTAGGATATCATTCTTCATAAACAATGGGTTTTTTCTGAAAACCCTTAAAATCCTTAACTAGCTTTTATAAAGTCCAAACTTAGTGGATAAAATTCCTTGTAAATCTTTCTATTAGCCAAATAATTAGACCAGGTTTCTTTTTTATTTCACTTAACCCCTCACATTCATAAATTCATATCTTAATAGCTACTTATAACTTATAAATTTGGCATGTAATTATCTTAGGGCACAACTCATGCATTTGCCTAAGCTTATATACAAATTGAAATGCCAATCAATTATGCATCTAGTATTATCTACTCTAACTATTAACTACATATAAATATAATCTTGCCATCACCGCAGATGACACTTACAAATAGGCTACCATAGCCATAGCTCTCCTCCATAAATCAAGACAACACTATATCATGGTATTCCATTAGGCTTTAATATGACTAATTCTCTTAAATTCAAACAACCCCCCATAATTGAGAACTTAATGATCTTCTAGCTTTAATAGTGATGTTCTACCCATCATATTATGTCTTCAAGAGGCCATACATATACTTTACTTCAGTTCTCTAAAGCCTGGTACTCATCAAAATAGTAAACCTTTCATAGACCTTGACTCCAATTTTTAGCATAGTCACAGTCACAAATCTTAAGTTTCCAACTAAAACCTAACTTTAATTTCCTCAAATCAACCATTTAGATAAAAATAAATCATAAGTATTCTTATTTTACCACCATTATAACCATAAAAGCTATATAATCAATTGGAACACCCAAATTTTTGAATTCTAACATATCCTAGAATTTTTACCATCAATTATCCTTAAACTAAGAGAAAAATATTTGAAGAGGGAGCTAAATAACTTACCTTAGAAGACCTACTCTATCTCTTACTCTCCCTCCCTCTCTCCCTCCACTCTCTCCCCTCACTGGTCAAATGCATTTGAATTGGGGGAGGGATGGTTTTAGGTATTTAATACCCCCACCCCCAATATTTAAGGGAGAATTGCACATTGGTACTAAGGAAGAAAAATTATTTACTAGAACGCCCCTTAAAATCATCAAATATCAAATAAGTCATAAGGGACATGTTTGTAATATATTCCAAATGTTAAAGGATAGTCTTTCCCTCATTAATTATAAAAGAGAAGTGAAGGATGAAAACCATCGAGCCTCCTTCTCTGCTCCCTTAGCCCCTTTTCTATGTTGCACCATAATTCCAAATTGACTCACGTCGACTATTACTGGGGTTGGTTGGAGGCTTAAGATCATATGCTGTGAGTGGTGGTCGGAGGCACTTCACTAGGTCAGAGTCTTACATGGAAGAAGTTGGGGATGCACAAAACTATGAGTGCCCTTCAATTTGACACCCTACGTTAAGAGAATCACTCTCCTCCATAAACATATAAATAAGCGAGTTTTCTTGGCCGAAAATGTCTTATTCACCGCATGTTGTGTTTGGTTGCTGACAATATTGGGAAATTAATAGAATTTTGATTTCTATTTTTTTTTCACTTGATTCTAACTGTTCTAGTTTATGTTCTAGCTTAAAGCCTTGAATCGTATATCAGCATGTATTCCAAGTTTTCTAGTTGGGTTTTGGTTTATAGAATGTCACTTTTTAGATGTTGTTGATGTGTTGATATGTCTATCATTACCTAGATTGATGTCTTCTGCCAAAAAATTCTTATGACTCATTCATGTTCTCAACTTTGTATTGCACCCATTGTAAGGTGGGTATTAAGAAGTTTTCCATCAATGGTTTTTTCCATGCATTTAAGGTAGTTCTTAGTCCTAGAATCCTGTTAAAATAGAGTTTTGCATATATTGCAATTTTTCTGTAATTCTTGATAGAGCAAGTAAAGACCTAGAAATTATTAATTAGAAGAGCAGATAGTTTTGTCCTCGAGATGAGAAATTGCAATGTTCTAAAAATAAAATTGCTCAAAAAAATGATGTGTCTGTGTGTGTGATAATTCGAAGCATATTGACAAGTATTGAAGATGAGATTTTATTTCAATGTTGAAGAATATATTTGCATTCCTTTAACAGATGAATCAAATTGGCAGTGTGATTATACTGAAAGTATTGAGCTATTAAAATGTTTGAACAAGTTGAAGGTGAAAGAGGCAAGCTTCACCCAAGAGGGGGATGAATTGGGTGATGTGATAAATTTTTCGTTTGATGTGGTGATATGACAATAGTTGTAGATAGAGTAGAGTAGAGAGGATTAGTACACAGTGAGTTATACTAGTTCGACCCAAAAACCAGGACTGCGTCCAGTCCTCAGAGATCAAGACCTACTGAGATTTTCACTATGCTTCCAAGATTCAATGGGCTCTTAGAATGCCACAAAACAACAATCGTCCTCGATTGGACTACGAGCAGAAATATTCCAACACTCAAAAATTTCTCTCCCCCTTACGACAAGTCTTATGTGCAGAAAAACAACCTATGACCTTTCTCACTTGCTTACGTATACAAGTCTTATGAGTAGAAACATTCTCTACTGCTTGTATCTTGTAAGTCTTATGAGTAAAACGTTTTACTAGGAATTCTCTCAACTGCTTCTCTCGTAAGGATATCTACCCTCTCAAGGTCTCAATACCTTGAGGTCAAATGAAAATAGAATTTAAAGTGTATACAGACTCTCTTACAGAGCAAATATGATAAACACTGAAGAACGATATGAATACAGAGAAAATGTGAATAACAGAGACTCTTGAATTTGCTTGTGTCAATTATTGCACTTCGTTGTTTTTTCTGATCTCTGGAACTCTGTATTTATATACATTTGTTTTTGCCTGTTTGAATAATTATCATTGTGGAGCGGGGCATATTACTGTAGAACGGCATATGTACGTTTGAAATCTTTGAACGTGATAGGTACGTGTTCGGATGGTCGTAATGATGTTGTCTGTTGTTATTCAACTTCCTCTATGTCTTTCTTATTTAAATGTTCAAACACATATATCACACTCATAATACATGTTAAATGATGTTACATAATAATAAGTGAAAATAAAATGAATAAATATCATTAAACCATATTCGGATTGAATGCTGTAGGACTGGTGCGTTTTTGACTTCTGGCAGAGTATCACTCGAGCACTGAGGGGGCTCACTCGAGTGCAATACCATATTGCTTTAGTTTTATACTTGCACTTCCACATGGTTTGAGAAAGCGCATTTTCACACTTGCGATTGATGTGGGTCCTTACTCAAGCACAACTCCTCCTGCTCGAGTGTCCTTGTATTTTACACTAAGAGCCACGTCTCTAGACAACACCCGCATACCATTTTAGCAAGAGTGTGATTTTACACTCACAGGTGATATGGGCCCTCACTCGAGCATACATACTCCTACTCGAGTGAGAAGAATATTCTTCTATAATATACTCTTATATTCAGCACTTGCATCAGAATTGAGAGAGTTAGATTTCTCACTCGCAAGTACTGATGTATCACTCGGGCATATGAACTCTCACTCAGGTATGCTTGTGCTTTTCTGTTCTGCATGACTCTCAGCCAAACACTCGCAGTCGCTCACTCGCTAGTACTCAAGTGCAAAATAGCTTCATGCTCGAGTGTTGGTTATAGTGCTCGAGTGTATCAGTAAGATTGACAGTAATTGCTCTTGGCAAACACTTCTTGTCCAATACTTGCTTGTGCTCGAGTGCAAAAGAGGTTTATGCTCGAGTGCTAGCTCCATTGCTCGAGTTCAACAGTAGAACTAATAGTAATTGTTTTCAGGCAAACACTTTCTGTCCAATACTCGCATCTGCTCGAGTGCAAAACAGCTTTATACTCGAGTGCCAGCTCTGTTGCTCGAGTGCATTAGCAAAAACTGATAGCAAACATCTCCAAACTTTGCCATATGCATTTGGTAACTTTGCAATCATTGTCTGAACTTGTAAAAACATACTTTGCACACAATTACCTTTTGTTATCATCAAAACTTGGAATCTAACATTCTCCCCCTTTTTGATGATGACAAAACCTTTCTGATGAGTTTTAAGAAAAAATCTTGATTAGAGTGAAAATTCTTAAAAACATCATCAACACTTCCAAATGCATATTGTCACCAAAGTTTAGACTCAATTTCATATTTTTGCCCTTATCCGTATATGTTTCTTGCAATACTTCTAATGGACACTTAACAACCAAGATAAGTCATAGTATCGCAGAAACCATTAAAACTGAACAGAAAACTTAATAAACTTGAAAATAACCATTAGTGAACTTGAAAAGTACAATATTAAGTTTGCATTATCACTTACCTATAAGACCCCATATACAACCACGTTAGCAGAAATAAACCAAAAATAACAATAATTCTACCCGAATACACAAAACTACCCAATACGCCCCATATAAACTCAAAAACAATCACAAATCCTTCTCCCCCGTTTTATCAACATTAGAAGGGGGTTGAGGAAAAGTGAGATCGGATAGTGGGATAAAGGGTACCATGGTAGTGGAAGGGTCTACTGGCGCCGGCTCAAAGGGTAGAGATGATGGTTGAGGAACAAAGGCTGAGGGTTGTGGTGAAGGCGACTGATCATAAGTGACATCAACATTAGAATCCAGATCGGTGAAGAGAACAATGTCTGTGGATGAGGAGGTGAAGTTGAGGCAGGAGTGGTCTCAGGTGGCACCTCAGAACACGTAGTGGGAAAGTAAGAGCGTAAGAAAATCTCCATATCAGTGATTCTCCTCGACATATCTTCTTGAGTCTTGAACATCAAATCAAAGTTGGTATTTGCCTTGTCCACCAACTTTGAGACTTGTAACTCCATTTTGTCCACCAATATCTCATACTCAATCCTCAATTCCTTTTTCAGTCCAAACACAGCTTGGTTGATTACTTCGGCCAAATGGGTTGATAATAATGCATTTAGGAAAGATGGAGGTGGAACCTAACCTTGAGCAAACGACTAAGCCTCATCACCTCTTGATGGAGTGGCTTCTCTCTGAGATGTAGCCTTGGTTTGACTCACTGGAAGATTGATACTCATGTGTGTCAGTTAAGTCTTACCAAACCTTGGAATGATTACCTTCTCAGTTCCTTCCAAGTACCATATTTTGTTTTTCATGATGATGAGGGACACAAGATAAGGATATGGTATAGTCACGGATTTTGATGAAGAAAATCAAAATCTTCTCATCTCACTCAAAATAATTTCCCCCATATTTCTTTGTTGTTCGGTTAAGAAGGATGCCAGTAAATAGTAATCTCTCTGAGCAAACTGGGTATAATTCTTGGACTTTTTAACCATGCTATGAGAGTATATGTAGTGAAGGGCTCAATGAGAATCAGGCATGTCAATAGGCTTAAAATTAAGAGGACCTATTGGGTCATTTGGTCTTAAAAGTTGGAAGGCTTCATTGGCTAAAAGAGTGGGTGGATCTGGAAGTGGTGCAACATACCCAAGTAAATCATTAATGATACTAGTAGATATCATAATGAATTGATCTCTAACAGTGGTAGATACTGCTTCCTCAATCAATTCTCCAGTCCTAGATTTTATGTTGTGAGATTTCATGTTGCAATAAAAAGTTTTCAAAACAGAGGGTGAATAAGGAATATGAACATTTAGCCAGGGAGCATAAAATCCAAGATAAGGATATAAATCCAAATGACAATTCTTCTTTAGATAATCTAAGTCCACATAAACTATAGGGCAAAAATCTCTATATGCAAACTCAGTATCATATACCTTCTGTTTTAATGGCTTCAGTTCCTTAACATTGAAACCTTCAGGAGGACTTGTGACTTGTTCTTCCTCTGGAGCCTGTGATGTATAAGGTACCCCTGAAGCAGCCGCACTAGACATACCAACATGGTGTGAACTTGAGATACCTGCTTGAGAGGCAATTTTGCCAACCAATGTGTCAAATTTTAACCTCTCTATTGCTTCCCAAAGGTGCATATAGAAAGAGTCATTAGAGGAAGAAGAAGATTGTTGTGGTTGCTCAGTGTCCTTCTTCTTTCCTCTTCCTTTAACTTCTTTAGACTGAGACCGAGTAATCATTGGTTCTTTGAAAACCATACCCTTTGGTTTCTTTTACGGAGGTTGATCCTTCTTAGCCATTTGAGGCTTAGGATGAGGTTTCTTGGCTGGAGTTCTCTTTTTGGTTTTGGTTTTAGGAGGAGGTGTTTGTGTAGAAGACAATGTAGGAGATGAAGGTGTTGCTACTGGAGTTCCTAAAGAACTAGCAGCAGAATGAGTGGGAGAGGGTGAATGAGATCTTTGGGAGACAACAGGAATATTAGTTCTAGCCATTTAGAAACGAAATGAGAACAACAAGAATCACATATTTGCTGAAGATTGAATGAGAAAGTTTAAAAGAGTTTGCGCACGAAATGAGAGACTTTGAGAATAAATCTCACCTTATAAAGAAGATTGAAGAGTTGTAATGGTGAATTGAAGCAAAATGAGATGTTTAATTGATGGGTAACAGTTGGAGGTGAAGAGAGACGACCTTCGAGTGACACAACGCTTCAAGTTAGAGGAGGAAGTATGATGGTCTGAGCTATCATGTAACTGATATAAGTTCCAACACTCGAGCAATAACCCTAGTGCTTAAGTGTTATTCATACTATGCTTGAGTGTGATCATATTGTGCTCGAGTGACATTCAGACAAATTTGATAAAACATGTAAAAGCGTACCGGGTTTAAATAATCTTGCTATATTTTTCATCTTTGTACTCAAATCCTCCAAAATCATTTGAGTAACCATGCTTTGAATAAGTATTTGTAAAAATTCCTTCCTTCTGCTCGAGTCTCTTGCTTCACCCTAGGTATGTTCATACCTTGCTCGAGTGAGGATCTCTCTCACCCGAGTAAGAACAAATATAACGGTTGCACTTCAGATAACCTCTTGGTATTTTTATCTCCTCTATTAACCCCTGTTTAATAAGCTTAGAAACAGAGTATATACAATAGTTCTGTACTCGAGCAGTGTTGACTGACTCAAGTGAGTATGAGCTTATCACTCGAGTGACACTTCCTGTGCTCAAGTGACAGACCTGCAAAAACAATTTCTAATACTCCAATGCCAAAGTCAGTATGGTTATCATCAAAAAACTCATTTAAACATAATAATTATTAAGAAAACTTACAACTCATTGGGATTAACCATTCCCAATTCTCTTCGAATATATAGGAATTGATCTTTAGCTATTGGCTTTGTGAATATGTCACCGAGTTGAAGGTGTGTTGGTATGAATTCTACTTTGACATCCTTCTTTTGCACGTGATCTCGAATGAAATGATGTCAGATATCTATGTGTTTGGTCCTTGAATGTTGCACAGGATTCTTGGCCAAGCTAATGGTGCTAGTGTTGTCACAATAAATTGGAATCTCTTTTAAGTATATTCCCAAATCCTGAAGTTGTTGCTTCAACCATAGTACTTGAGAACAACAACTTGCTACAGCTATATATTTAGCTTCAGTTGAGGATAATGACACTGTGTTCTGCTTCTTGCTAAACCATGATACCAGAGAGCCTTCAAGGAATTGACATTGACCACTAGTACTTTTCCTGTCAGTTTTATATCTTCTATGATCTGAATATGAATATGCCATTAAAAGTTCATTTCCTCTTTTTGGATACCATAAGCCAAGTTCTGAAGTGTCTCCTAGGTATTTGAAGATTGTTTTCTCTATCTCTGCATGTGATACCTTAGGAGCAGATTGATACCTTGCACACATTCCAACACTGAACTGAATATCTGTCCTACTTGCTGTAAGATAGAGTAATGAACCAATCATTCCTCTATATTTAGTGATGTTGTAACTAGGACCCTTTATATCAGCATCCTACAACGTTGTAGAACTCATTTGAGTATCAGCTCTATTGCATTATCTAATCCATACTTCTTCAACAACTCCTTCAAATATTTTGTTTGAGATACAAATATCCCATTCTTCTTTTACTTAATTTGAAGTCCAAGAAAGAAATTTAATTCTCCCATCATGGACATCTCAAATTCTCCCTGCATAATCTTGCAAAATTCTTGACACAGATTCGTTAGTAACACTGAAAATAATATCATCAACATAAATTTGAACAATTAGGATGTTATCTTTGTTATGTTTGATGAAAAGAGTTGTATCCACTTTTCCTCTGACAAAATTTTGATCAAGAAGAAACTTGCTTAGTCTTTCATACCAAGCTCTAGGTGCTTGTTTCAAACCATATAAAGCTTTCTTAAGTTTGAAAACATGATTAGGCTTTGTTTCATCTTCAAAACTAGGAGGTTGTTCTACATATAATTCCTCCATAATATAACCATTCAGAAAAGCACTTTTAACATCCATTTGATAAAGTTTAAAACCTTTAATGCAAGCAAAGGCTAAGAGTACTCGTATTGCTTCCAATCTTGCCACTGGAGCATATGTTTCCTCATAATCAATACCTTCTTCTTGGTTATAGCCTTTGGCCACCAATCTTGCTTTGTTTCTCACAATGATTGCTGATTCATCAAGTTTGTTTTTGAAAACCCATTTGGTCCCTATAACCGTGTGATCTTTAGGTCGAGGAACCAAATCCCAAACTTGATTTCTTTGGAATTGATTTAATTCTTCTTGCATAGCAATCACCCAATCATTGTCAGATAAAGCTTCTTCCATATTAGAAGGTTTAATTTCAGAAATAATAGCAGAGAAAGTTACCTCATTGAGAATTCTATTTCTGGTTTTGACACCTTCGTGAATATCTCCAATTACTTGATCAATTGGATGATCTTTAATATGTCTCCATGCTTTTGGTTGAGCATGATCATCGACATCTTCTATATTTTGAAAATCATTTGTTTCAAAATCATTATGTTTTGAAATAGTTTTATTTTTCTTTATCAAATCCATTTCTTCTTCATCAACATGTTTTGTCTGAGAGTCAAGTTCATCAAACACAACATGAATAGATTCTTCAACTGTACATGTTCTTTTATTAAAAACTCTATATGCTTTACTTCTATTAGAATATCCTAGAAATAAACCTTCGTCAGACTTTGAATCAAATTTACCCAAGTTTTCTTTACCATTGTTGTGAATGAAGCACTTGTGAATATATGCTCGATTTGAAATACAGCATGCAGTACTCATTGCATCTACCCAGAACACTTGTGACATTTCTTTTTCATTAAGTATTGCTCTTGCCATTTCTGTGAGGACTCTGTTCTTCCTTTCTACTACTCCATTTTGCTGGGGTGTTCTAGGTGCAGAGAAGTTGTGATCTATTCCTTTGTTGTTGCAGTAGTCTTCAAAGAGTTGATTATCAAATTCTCCTCCATGGTCTGTCCAAATAGAAACAATAGTAATACCTTTCTCATTTTGGACCTTCTTAGCGAACGTAATAAATTCGACAAATGTTTCATCTTTTGAAGCAATAAATATAGTCCATGTAAATCTTGTAAAATCATCGACAATTACTAAAGTATATAGATTTCCTCCAAAACTTTTTACTCTTGCTAGACCTACCAAATCCATATGAAGTAATGGTAAAGGTTTGGAAGTAGAAATCTCATACTTTGTTTTGAATGAAGATTTAGTTTGTTTGCCTTTTTGACATGCTTCACAAATCATGTTATCTTTGAATTTTAGTTTAGGAAGACCAACAACTAAATCTTTTCTAATCAGTTTGTCAAGTTGGTTTATATTAACATAAGCCAGATGCTTATGCCATAACCAACTTTCCTCTGATCTGCTAAGAAAGCAATTTTCAGAAGAATTTGAATTTAAATCAATAGTATAACGGTTACCGTCCCTTTAAGCTCGGATCTTTGCCTTGATAGATTCTTTGTTAAGTGGCAGATCTTTTTTGTTTACTATTAAGCATTCTTTTGAATCAAAGATCACCCAATTTTCTTTGTCAGTGCTTTGACTTACACTCAAGAGGTTGTGGCATAATCCTTCAACATAATATACCTCATTGATTTGAACACCATCGGATTTTCCCACTTCACCAATTCCAGCAATACGTCCAGATTGAGTACATCCAAACGTTACCTTCCCTCCTTCTCTGGTTTCTAGCATGGTGAACTTATTTTTGTCACCAGTCATGTGTATCAAGCATCCATTATCAATATACCACTTGTTTTCTCGTGATGCTTTAAGACATACCTAGAGTAAGGTGATCAAGTTTTAAGTACCCACACTTTCTTGAGTCATTTGTGGTTAGTATATAATACATGTGTCCCTTTCAGAACCCATTTATATTGGCCAATAACTTGTCCTTTTCTAAAATAACATGATGAAATATAATGTCCTTTCCTATTACAATAGCTACATGATGCGAATGGATTTGATGTATGCACAGAATTGTTGAAATATTTGAGATAAGTTCTACTACTATTCTTCTTATTTCCTCTATTTTTATCATGATCGGACTTATATCCAATTCCAGATTTATCAAAGGAAACTTTTTGAGAATTTAGAATAACTTTAAGAGTTTCACTTCCTTTAGTAAATTTTTCCACAGTTTTTGTTAAATCTCTTATTTTCTTATCTTTCTCTTCACATACTTCACATGATGATATTACTGTATTTTCTAATTCCTTTACTTTCTTCTTGTAACTAACCATTTCTTTAGGTACCTTGATGAATTATGTATGCAATGCATTATATTCAGATAATAACTCATCATAAGTAGGTTCAGAATCACTTACCTCAGAATCCGATTCTTCTTCTTTGGCTACCAAGCATAGATTTGCCACTTCATCATCATCGCTTTCTTCATCCGACAAACTATCACCCCAGATAGATGATATGTATGCTTTCTTTTTCTGCTTCTTTTTGTCTTTGTTTCTGAAGCATTCAGATTTGATGTGTCCAGGCTTCCCACATTCATAGCATACTATCTGTTGCTCCTTGTTTTCTTTCTTGCTTGGTCCTCCTTGATAATTTTGGAAGTTCTTTTGACCTCTTCTATAAAATTTCTTGAATTTTCTCATGATCATTCCCATATCATCATCATTAAGAACATCATCATTTTTCAGAAGATTCTTCTTTCATGATAGCTTTAAGTGCAACTCATTTTTTCTTTTTATCATCGAACTCTTCTAGTTCCTTCTTGAATCTCAACTTCCCTTCATACTCAGCAAGGCTACCAAAGAGAGCAACTACGGATCTCATTGACTCTCTTTTAGCTTCTTCGATAGCTGTCACCTTCGCTTCCCATTCTTTTGTAAGAATATTAAGAATCTTTCTTACCTGGGAATTTTGGTCAAAGGATTTTCCAAGTGCATATAGTTGATTAACAAGATAAGTGTACCTGAGTTTGAATTTTGATATTCCTTCTCCAGATTTCATACGAAATAGATCATACTCTGTAATTAGAGTACTGACTCTATTTTCTTTGATTTCGGATGTACCTTCGTGAGTGATTTCAAGAGCATCCCATATATCTTTGGCTGTTGGTAGAGTGCAGATTCAAAAATATTCCTTTTGACCGAGAGCACTTTGTATCATTAAAATAGCTTTACTATTTAACGTTACTAACCTTTTGTCATCTTCGTCAAACTCCTCTAGGCTCTTCTTAATGACTCAATCTTCGATTTTCTTCATTGGAACATAGTCACCATCTTGTATTACATTCCATAAACCGTATTAGTTAGCCATCACGAACACTCTCAACTTAGCTTTCCAGAACAAAAAATGTTCTCTAGCAAAATCAAGAGGTCTAGTGATTGAAGCTTCGTCTGGAAGAATGTTTTTACCCATTGTTGCCATTTATCAGATCCTTCTCAAGCTGTTAGGCTCTTAGGAGAAGACCTCGCTCTAATACCAAATGAAAGAGGCAAGCTTCACCCAAGAGGGGGTGAATTGGGTGATGTGATAAATTTTTCATTTGATGTTGTGATATGACAATAGTTGTAGATAGAGTAGAGTTGAGAGGATTAGTACATAGAGAGTTATACTGGTTCAGCCTAAAAACCAGGCCTACGTCCAGTCCTCAGAGATCAAGACCTACTGAGATTTTCACTATGCTTCCAAGATTCAATGGGCTCTCAGAATGCCACAAAACAACAATCATCTTCGAATGGACTACGAGCAGAAATATTCTAACACTCAGAAATTTCTCTCCCCCTTATGACAATCTTGCGTGCAGAAAAACAACCTATGACCTTTCTAACTTGCTTACGTATACAAGTCTTATGAGCAGCAATGTTCTCTCCTACTTACACCACTGTAAGTCTTATGAGTAGCAACGTTCTCTACTGCTTGTATCTTGTAAGTCTTATGAGTAGAAAGTTTGACTAGGAATTCTCTCAACTGCTTCTCCAGTAAGGATATCTACCCTCTCAAGGTCCCAATACCTTAAGGTCAAAAGAAAATAGAATCTAAAGTGTATACAGACTCTCTTACAGAGCAAATATGATAAACACTAAAGAATGATATAAATACAAAGAAAATGTGAATAACAGAGACTTGTGAATTTTCTTGTGTCAATTATTGCACTTTTTTATTTTTTATGATCTCTGGAACTCTGTATTTATAGACATTTGTTTTTTCCCGTTTGAATAATTATCATTGTGGAGCGGGGCATATTACTGTGGAAAGGCATGCCTATGTTTGAAATCTTTGAATGCGGTAGGAACGTGTTCAGATGGTCGTATTGATGTTGTCTGTCATTGTTTGACTTCCTCTGTGTCTTTTTAATTCAAATGTTCAACTCCTATATCACACTCATAATACATGTTAAATGATGTTACATAATAATAATAAGTAATAATAAAATGAATAAATATCATTAAACCATATTCAGATTGAATGCTGTAAGACTGGTGCGTTTTTGACTTCTGGTAGAGTATCACTCGAGCACTGAGGGGGCTCACTCGAGTGCAATACCATATTGCTTCAGTTTTATACTCACTTCCACATGATTTGAGATAGTGTATTTTCACACTTACAAGTGATGTGGGTCCTCACTCGAGCACAACTCCTCCTGCTCGAGTGTCCTTGTATTTTACACTAAGAGCCACGTCTTTAGACAACACCCGCATACCATTTTAGCAAGAGTGTGATTTTACACTCACAGGTGATGTGGGCCCTCACTCGAGCATACATACTCCTACTCGAGTAAGAAGAATATTCTTCTATAATATACTCTTATCTTCAGCACTTGCATCAGAATTTAGAGAGTTAGATTTCTCACTTGCAAGTGCTAATGTATCGATTGGGCATATGAACTCTTACTTGGGCATGCTTGTGCTTCTCTGTTTTGCATGACTCTCGGCCAAACACTCGCAGTCCCTCACTCGCTAGTGCTCAGGTGCAAAATAGCTTCATACTCGAGTGTTGGTTTTAGTGCTCAAGTGCATCAGTAAGATTGACAGTAATTGCTCTCGGCCAAACACTTCTTGTCCAACACTTGCATGTGCTCGAGTACAAAAAGGTTTATGCTCGAGTGCTAGCTCCATTGCTCGAGTGCAACAGTAGATTTAATAGCAATTGTTCTCAGGCAAACACTTTCTATCCAACACTCGCATTTGCTCGAGTGCAAAATAGCTTTATGCTCGAGTGCCAGCTCTGTTGTTCGAGTACATCAGCAAAAACTGACAATAGACATCTCCAAACTTTGCCATATACATTTGGTAACTTTGCAATCATTGTCTAAACTTGTAAAAACATACTTTGCAAACAATTACCTTTTGTTATCATCAAAACTTGGAATCTAATAGAAGGTTGGATGCTTGTGGTGATCAAGTATTGTCTTTGCTATAAGGGAACCCTCAAAAGAAGAGGAAAACATGGAGAACTACTTGCATTGTAACTAGAAAGTGAGGGGGAGAAATAGACCTATATATGAATATTCATATAATCTATTTGGTAACTTAATTGAAAATCACCTTAGTTACATCATTGTATTAACATGATTTCAATGGTTAATGAAGCTTTTTAGCCTTGATTCATGATATGAAATTATATGATAGGTTTAAATCATATTTTGTTTCAGCGTGTGATTGACAAGTGCAAGAGAAAACATTGATAATTCCAGGGGCATGCATTGACAACATCATGTGTATCCATTGCCAATTGAGGGAGCAAAAAAATGACAACTCTATTTATGTCAAATAAATTAGGTCTACATTACATGAAATTATAACCAAAACATATTATATAACATTGTTTAATGTGATCAGGATTTATAAACCAAAATGAAATTATATGACAAGTTTATATCATATGTTATATTAAATGAAGTTTAGGGGCATGTGTTGACAATTGTAGGGGTATGTGTTGACAACTTCATGTGCTTCCATTGACAAAACATAGTATACAATCATAATTTTCTTAGACTAATGAGTGCTTAGAATTTGTAAACCAACACGAAATTATATGGTAGGTTTAAATTAGATTTTGAATCAATATGGATTGACAAGTAAAAGGGCAAGCATTGACAACTGCATGAGCAACAATTGAAAAATCTATTAGACACACATGACACCTCAATTTTACTCAAAGTATAAGGTCCACATTAGATTAAATTAGAACAAAATGTAGTATAGAACCATATCTAACTTGAACTCATGTGTGCTTAGAATATGAATACCAAAAAGAAATTATATGATAGATTTATATTAGATTTTGAACCCACATGGATTAACAAGTGAAAGGGCAAGCACTAACAAGGAAAAGGGTATGTGTTGACAACTACATAAGCAACAATTGACAAGTCTAGTAGCCATAAATGACACCTCAATTTTACTCAAAGTAAGAGGCCACATTAGATTAAATTTAATTCTATACTATAAACTATATATTCTACTACCATCAAGGACGTCCCTTTTTAAGTTAGGGATGCCCAAAGTTCCAAAAGCAAATAATATTTGGTGTGAGGATTTGGTGCTGATTGATTTAAATAAAAAAGCATTTCTCCCACTTTAGGCATCCCCAAAGTCTTTAGGGACGCCTAAAGTGTACACTTTATGCTTCCCCAGCATGATTGGGGATGCCTAAATACTGGGGATGCCTAAAATGAGATTTAAGCGTCCCCAATCATACTGGGGACACAGAAAAGCATGTCAGTCTACCATCCCATCAGCAGTAGGCCAGCAACTTTACCTTCCCCATGAGCTTCATGCCATGTCTTCCCTCTTTTCCCTTTTGGCGTGAGCTTCATTCCTTGTCTTCCTCTTTCCCCTTTCCCGTACTTCCTTCCTCTTTCTCAGTTCATTGCTCCAACTCTCATTCCTGTGCTCCTTTTCCCGTGCTTCCTTCCTCGTCTTCCTTCTTCTTTCTCATAATCATATTTCCATTTTTCCCTCTTTCTTCTTTGATAAGAGCACCGTCGTTTGTCTCTCCCTCTCACAACTATCGTCTTTCCAGCTGGTGGCACCATGAGTCATCTCCATTTCCATCGTCCACAGGTTTGTCTCTCACTCCAACAACTTTAGACACAAATGATTAAACAATTGCTTCTAATCTATTTTTAATTTGCTTGATATGGAAAATGATTGTCATTATTGCATACTTGTTTTTTTCATCAACACACTTTTACACGATGGTGTGTGTGTATATATAGACATCAGTTTAAAAAATCACAATGATACTTAGGCGGAATGAATTTGGTTTGGCTTAGGAACGAATTTGGTTCAGCTTAGGTTAGTTTAGTCTAGTTTAGTTTAACATTATTCAAAAGTCAGTTAAATTACAAAAATATGTCAGAGTTTTGCCTCAAATGAGTGTATGGTTCTGAAATCTTGATGAGGTACAATATAATACAACATCTTTGTGTAGGCATTCGAGGTTTTGTCATGACCAAAGAGACTTTGAAGAGATACAAAGTAGAACATATGAGAATATTCCCCTGCATAATTCAACTAAAGTGTAGTATACTCTCTTAATCGCTTTGTATAAGAGAATAGCAGTTGAATTTAATAACTAATTCAACTTAGTTAGTGGGAGGGTGAAAAAATCCATAGAAAATTGTATAGGGCACTAAAAAATATATTTATACGACAATGCAAGATTTGTATTTGAATGGAAATCACCCAAATATGTTAATCCCTAAATTTATAAGCCACTCTGAAATTAAGTTTTTCTTAATGAAATGACCTCGTTGTCCTTAGTGAAATTAGTTCTACCATCTTTGTTGTTGTCATCATTTAAACTCTAATAAAGAGTCATCTTCTTTCACAAGCAGGAATTCTTGTTCTAATAAAGAGCTCTCTTACATATGTACTAATATACTCATTTTCATGTATGAAATTTTCACATCAGTTATGCCATAAAATAGCTATGAAGATGGAAAGTTTTTTCTAGGGTAGTACATGCATTCTAATAGAGCTCATTTCTTGTGATGGGATGAATTATACTTATCTAAAAATAGTAGAGGCATTAAAACTGTTCAGTTATAAGCTTTCAACTTGGCATGGGTTGCTTGGTAAAAAAAGTCTCAATTATACATTGTGTGGAACATGAATTGCCTTAATTAGTTTAGTTTCATTTAAATTAAGCTGAGACAGTTTGTTATTTTGATTTTGGGATGTCTCCCTTTAAGGGGAAATACTGCCAAAATTTTGAAAAATAAAATAGTAAAAGGCAATTCCAGTATTGACAATTATTCTTAACCTGAGTGTTTATAGGAATAGCGTAGGTGGTAATAAAATGGATCATAGTTGGATGAATGCTTTGAGAACAAGTGAAGAATATGAGAATGGGGTTGAAGAGTTTATTGAATTTGCTAGAAGGAATGCTCCAGCCAGAATAGGATGTATTTTTATCCCTGTGTCAATTGTTTAAATGAGAGAAGATGTGATGTTCAAGTTATAAAGGATCATCTACTTTGTGATGGAATAAATCTTTGATACACAAGGTGGATATGGCATGGTGAGAAAGTAACTGATTGTTCGTCACAAGAAGGAAGCTATAGATGTCATAGATGAAGAGAGAATGGAGAGAATGATTCATGATGTTAAGGTAGAATCCTTTGCACAGTCGCATGAATATGACATCTTGTGAAGTGATGCAGAGACACTGTTGCACCTTGGGAGCAAGTACACACGGCTGACAGGAACATTACATTTGGTTAACTTAAAAGCAACTTGTCGGTGGACCAATAGTAGTTTCACATTACTACTTGAATTGTTATGTGATATGTTTCCAGACGATAATGTACTTCCAAATCGTATATATAAGGCCAAGAAAATCCTATCTACGATGGGTATGGAGTATAAAAAGATACACGCTTGCCCTAATGACTGCGTGCTATACAGAAAGGAGTATGAAGGTTTGATTGAGTACCCTACATGTCAAACTACACAATACAAAGTAAAGAAAGATGGTGGTTATGGCGATAAGACAACTAAAAGGCAACTTTTAAAGGTTTTGTGGTATCTACCAATAATACCCCGTTTTAAGCATTTGTTTGGGACTACAAAAAGAGTAAAGCAAAGAAGTTGAGATGGCATTTAGATGAGAGAATGTCTGATGAAAAATATCTTTATCACCCGGCTGACTCTCCACAATAGAAGAAAACAGATGAAATGTTCCTTGAATTTAGCAGTGAGCTGAGAAACCTTCAGCTTGGGCTTTGTACAGATGGCATCAATCTATATGGAACTCTTAATAGCACACACAGTGAGTAGCTGGTAATCCTTGTAATATACAACTTGCCTCCCTGGCTTTATATGAAATGCAAGTATGTGATGCTTTCTATGATGATTTCTGGATGAAAATAGCCAGGAAATGATATCGATGTCTATTTAATGCCTTTGATTGAGGACTTGAAGAAGTTGTGGGAGGAAGGTGTAGATGTGTTTGATACATATAAGAAGGAGTCCTTCAAGCTATGTGCATTGATTTTCACCATGATAAATGACTTCCCAATGTACCGAAACTTGTCAGGGTATAATGTGAAGGGGCATAAAGCATGTCTGATATGTGAAGCAGACACTCACTTCCACCAACTTAAGCATGGAAGAAAAATGGTCTACCTTGGTCACAGGAGGTTCCTTCATAGGTTCCACTCATATTGTAGGTTAAGAAAGCATTTTAACGGCTTATCAGAGCATGGAATGGCTCCGAAGGCATTAATCAGAGAGGAAGTTCAAAGTCGGGTGGAACGTATAAATGTCTTATTCGATAAGAATCAGAACACTGTGGGTGAGAAGAACATATGGAAGACGAGATCAATTTTCTTTGATCTTCCATATTGGCATAGTCTTGACATGAGACACAGTATTGATGTGATGCATGTGGAGAAAATCATTTGTGATAGCCTTGTTAGTATGCTTTTGATCATACCAGGGAAGACTAAGGATGGGATTAGTGTGAGACTAGACCTTATTGATATGAGAATAAGAGAACAGTTACATCCATAACTTAGAGATGATGGTAGGAGGGCATATATGGACCCAACAGTGGTTACACTATCAAAAGTTGAGAAAAGAAGTTTGTGTCGGTGTTTACATGAAATTAAGGTGCTACAAGGGTATTCTTTGAATGTGAGAAGGTGTATTTCAATGGACGATTTGAAGTTAGTGGGAATGAAGTCTCATAATTATCATGTGTTGATGCAACAATTATTATCGGTAGCTATTAGAGGCATTATAAAAGATGAAGTTCGAACCAATGTAACAAGATTGTGTGTTTTCTTTAATGCTATCTATAACAAAGTCATTGACAATGAAAAGTTGGATGAACTAGAAGCTGAGGGTTATATTATATTGTCCTAATTAGAGATGCACTTTCCTCCTTCATTTTTTGATATAATGGTGCATTTGATAGTTCATTTGGTAATGGATGTAAGGCTCTACGGTCCAGTTTACTTGAGGTGGATGTACCCTTTCAAACGATACATGAAGATCTTAAAAGGGTATTCTAAAAATCCCTATCGACCAGAAGCCTCAATAGTTGAAAGATATGTAGTTGAAGAGGCTATGGACTTTTGCAGTGATTATCTATCAGGGAAGAAGGAACAATCTCAACATGAAGGGGGGAGAAGCAAGGGAATATGAGGATTGAAAGTAAAGAATATGCCTTGTGAAGAGGTGTTGCAAGCACACTTGTATATCATGAATAACATTGAAGAAGTTCAACCATACATAGATGAACACAGAAAGAGATTGAAGAACATGAATATAAGGAAGAATGACATGTAGATTTCTATTGAGCAAAATAAGACATTCATAGAGTAGTTTGAGGAAAAGGTTTCACAAGAGACCGGTGTGTCTGAGACAATAGAGTGGCTAGCTTGGGGCCTTTGTTTCAGATCATTACTTGGACCGGTTATGATATAAACGAGTATTCTTTCTACATAACTGACCAAGATGATAGAAGTACCATGCAAAATAGTAGGGTGATGATAGAAGCTGAAGCCATGCACTTTTCTTGTTCGAAAAATAAAAACCCCATATTGGCATCCATGGCCTATTATGGAGTAATAAAAGAAATATGGGAAATTAATTACAACAAGTTCAAAGTTGCTTTATTCAAATGTAAGTGGGTTAGCAATAATGCTATGGTAATAGATCAACAATTTTGATTTGTGTCAGTTGATCTTCAAAGAATAGGTTACAGGGATGAGCCCTTCATTCTAGCAAGCTAGGCAAAACAAGTGTTTTATGTCACAGATCCTGCAAATAAAAAAATTTTCATTGTACTTTAAAGTAAAAAATAGAAGCATGGTGATCTGACCTTTAACCTTGATGACACACCACCTTTCACAATTAATCTACCTACAACAAGTGAAGTAGAATTGGTAGATGATGAAGAATATGTTGTAAGAAATGATCATGGTGAAGGAATAGGGGAAACAATATAGTGTAATAGCTTAACTTAGAAAATAGAACTGTGTACTTTTTATTTTACTCCTACTAAGAGTAGGTTATTTTTATTGCAATTTATGTACCTATATGACAATGATTTTTATACTTATAGGGATATGGACAATTCTACTAACTCACAAAGTGATAGGGACAATAAAATGGATAGACCTAAACCCATTAAGAGAAGAAGGTTTGGAGGCAGCACAAAAATGGGAGCATTGGTTGCACGTCATCAACATCAACAGGAGAGGCTGCATATTGACTTTGATGACAATATGAAACCAATTGGTATGGAGGAAGACCATTTCATTAGCTATTTAAGTTATTTGGGTCGAGCAAAGTTCACATTATCTATGATAATTGGAAGTTGGTTTCACCAAAAATGAAAGACATGATTTGACAACAACTTTTGGTATATAAGTTTCGATACATCTGCGTTTATAGCTTTATTCATCTTGCTTCAAATATAATTATCTTATGCTTTTACCTTGCAACAAACCTTCGATGTCCCTGACACCATGATGATGTACAAGGAGTGGATGAGGGTGGTTTGTCTACGATGGAAAGATTTCAAGAACAAGCTTACATGAAAGTACATTCGAGGGGACCTGAGGGATGAGGATCCATGTCAGCATTATTCATATTTATCTCCAGAGGGCTAGATGTTGTTTATGGCATCACGAGAAGATCCTAACTTTTTGGTAAAATTTCTTTCATCATAGTGTTTTATTTGAATATAGTTGACATTATTGATTCAGTGTTTATTATTTTCCTTTCACAGGAATTAAGTACAGCAAATACAGAGAGGCAAGCAACTAATAAGTATCAACATAGCATGTCTCGTGGTGGTTATTAGAAGCTTGAGTAAAGCATGATGGCAGAAGAGTTGGAGAAAATAAAGGAAGCAGCCATATCAGATCCTAACATTGTGGTTCAGGCCTCGTCACCTCCTCTAAGTCACAAAAAATGGAAAGTAGGGAGGATTAAGGGTTGGAAGTACATAAATCCGACTATTGCTGAGGTTGCCGCAAGGATTGTTAGTAGTTAGAGCATAAGTACAAAGTTTTTTTCATATTGGTGGCTTTTCATTTTTGATAACTTTTATGTTGTAGGATGAACTGGAAGATCATAGTAGCCAACGTTTGTTCACTCCAAGTGTAACGCCCCAATTTTTGATTAAGGCCTAATGATAATTATTGAGGATAATTATCGAATTAAAGTTAAATTAATGTATATTTGTGACAATATTATTTAATATGTCATAATTGTTGGGAAATTGAAAGAATGGAATTATTGGCATAAGTTGGTAATTAATGGGGAAATTAATTACTAACTAAGAGAAAAATGAGAAGTGTGATCAAATGGCTAATAGAAGGATTAGAGAGATTAATTGGTGACTAAGTGTGTGAGAGCTAATAGGAAAATGACATGTGGCAAAGTGGGTGTGAGAGGAAGGTAAAGAAAAGTCAAATGAGATAAACAATGCATTTCTCTCTCCTCTCTTCTCTCACTTGGCACAGAAAAAAAATTGAAAAGGGAGGGAGTGGTGTCATCATTTGTGCTTCTTCTTCACTCCACCTCCATCTCTCTCTCGTCCTCTCTCTCCTTCTCTCTCTCGCCATTGTTGCAGAAAATAGGGGGGAAGAGCTTGCAAAAAGGTAAGGAAAATGGCTTCTATTGCTCAAACTTCCTTCTTTAATGTTGATCCTTGAATGAAGAGCTTCATTGTGATGGTTGAAATGTGTTCATTGGTGTTAGTTTATGACCTCAAGAGATTGTGAAAGTTGAAGAATCAAGAAATCTCTTTGGCAAAGTGAAAGAGGTGACTGTTATCTCCCTTTTGATATATATATTGTGGATGTTGGTGAGCATTGATTTTTCTGGAAATTTATGCCCTATTTTCGAAAATTAGGGTCTTAGTGAGTTTGGCATGTTGTGATAATGGAAATGGTATATTGTGATGTCTTTTGGACAAATGGATTGGTTTGAATAATTAAAAGTAAAGTTTGGGAACTTTGTGTTGGTTTTGGTGTATTAGTCAAAATAGGGCATGTGGTTAGAGTATGAATTTGGTCATTTTGAGGCTACCATTGTGTTCCTTGTGGAAAATTGTATGGGAATAAGCTTGGTTAATGATTTTGGAGTCATTGAACACTTTGGTAGAAAAGTTGGAAAATGCTGTAAATGTGAACTCTGACTGGACAGTTTATTTGTGTGGACGTTTTGAGTGACCAAATGATTTCATAAAATTGTGAAACTTTCCAGTCTTAAATTTCACATCCCAAGCTTCAAAAAGGACATATATTTTGTGTCATTTCGTTTGGTATTCTGAGAGTTATGCTTTGCCAAAGTTTGGTACAAAAAACAGAACTCTGTTTTGGAGTAATGTTGGGTTTTGGGTGATTCTGTATTTTTGTGATGATTTTAAGTTATAAGCCATATTTTTCCCTGAAATAGGACTCAAATACCTTTCTTTTGGCTTTGGAATCACTCCGTTTCAAATTTTCTAGAATTAGTTATGGTTTTTCAAAGTTCAGCCCAAAGTCAGGGAATTTCTGGGCCGTGACCCAAACCTTTCTGACCTGATTCGGGCCACAGCCCAAGACCTTCTGACCATATTTGGGCCGCAACCCAAGGAAGGGTGGGCCGCGGCCCAACCCTGTATTCCAGCACTTTAAGTTTTTGAAAAGAGACCTTCACCCTATTGTTTCCCAACCTTTTAGGGGTTTTATTAAAGGCATTTGTGGCTTCTTAAGGGTCATTATTGATAACCAAATCTAAGTGTTGAAGAGTTAATTGAGTAATTGGAATAGAGAATAATGCTTCGTCCTTAATTATGACTTTAGGATTTGATATCTGCCCGGAGCCTAGAAGGCCTGTGCCTGCTCAAGGAAGGAAAGACAAAGGTAGTGACACTTTATCCTATATCATGTGTATTGCATTGCTTGTTTGCATTAGTCATCGATTGTAGTGAAAGTGAGGAGGACGTGGCGAAAGCCCGGACTCGATTAAAGTGAAAGTGAAGGGGACGTGGCGAAAGCCCGGACTCGATTACAGTGAAAGTGAAGGGGACGTGGCGAAAGCCCGGACTCGATTACAGTGAAAGTGAAGGGGACGTGGCGAAAGCCCGGACTCGATTACAGTGAAAGTGAAGGGGACGTGGCGAAAGCCCGGACTCGATTACAGTGAAAGTGAAGGGAACGTGGCGAAAGCCCGGTCTCGAATATTGATTGCTGCATTGTGATATATGTGACTTGCTTTGTATATATGCATCATATAAATAAACTATTGCTACTGGGATTCTCTAGAATCTCATTCTTTCCAAAAAACATTTTTAGACAGGGCAAGTGGATCGAAAAGCAAGCAAGTGGCAAAGGACGATTAGGACTGCCAACGGTAGTCTTAGTTAAATATTTTGATTTTATATTAAACTGGTTATCATTTTGGATCATTGTAATTATATTGTATAGATTATATTACTATAGTTTTGTGTAATCCCCGGTATGGATACTGAGATGGGCAATGATGCCTTGTATAAACCATTGGATTAATGTTATTATCCCGGGTGAACGTCGAGAATTGTGCTTACTCTGATATTGTATATGTAACAGACCAAACAGGCCATTTGTTTTAATGAATGAAATGAATGGAAATCCATTTGTACAGGTGTTTTAAAAAAGTTTTTTAATTGTCTTGGATTTCTTATTCGATAATTACATGTGCTTAAACGCTAATCTCGGCCTGATTATCGAAGGGGGTTACACCAAGTGGATGGATGGACATCTTGTCAACGGGGATTGAGAAGGCAAATCACCCCGGTCATATTCAGGGGGAAGCAGGAGGAGTTCGTGTCGTGAAGTATTTTGGCCGAGCCTCACTTTCTTATTTGTCACAAGCGGAACACAGTAGGGAGCTTGTGGCCAAGATTCACTAGGAAGTCGAACAAGAGCTTGAGGCCAACCTTCACAACAAGCTTCGACAAGAGCTGTTGCCTGACCTACGAGCTGAAATGATAAAGATGTTTGAATTTAGATAGCAACTTTCAAGCGTAAAACCCATTCATCCCCGGCCTTCCACAGCACCAAAGGAGTTACAACCCACTGGAGGAACTACTTAGCTACCCTTCTCCCACTCTAGCACTAGGAGAACCTTCCACCCTCTATTTGGATGCCTCACTGATGCGTGTAGTTACATATGCTCTTATTCACACATAAGCTACCACCCACCGTCATCAGCAAATTCCACAGCATTTGTGTAAGGTGACTGTGATGTGTGTTTTATGAGGGGGAAAAAGGTACAGCCATCTCTATTCATGATGACGAGGTTGCCATGATAGGTCAGGCGAGAGGATCTTTCATCCTTTAGCCTATAAATCTTATTGGCTTAGCAGCAACACCTCCAATGGTAAGAACTACCTCACTTTTACTTGAGATCTGTTGTTTATGTTCTAAAAGAACGAGCAGAAAGCAGGAAAATGACCCTTATTAGTACGACTACAGCATATCTATAAAGGCATTTGCCAGATTGATTTGCATATGCCTCTAGGGATTGGTGGCCTGAAATTAGAGTATCCCTTCATAATTGATAAAAAGACCTTAAACAGTTCATTAACTTGGAGGAAATAGATGTAGGATGGGTCAAATTTGCAATCCTGTAAGTTTTTTATTTCCCATTTTTTTCTTCATTTAGTGAAGTGGTTTTTAGGTTTCATATATTCACTAGCTAATACATTCATCATTTTAATTCTATTATAGCTCCTTCCATCATATATGCATTGACATGTAAAGACATGATTTATATGGATTCTTATGTCCTGCAAATACGACAAGGGATAAGAATACAGTGAAAGCAAGAACTCACTATGTGGGCTACACAATGGGAGAGGACAATTATCATTGTTATCTAGCACCGATTATTCAAGGGTACACATTTTAATTTTGTCTATTTAAGATTTTTAATAAATAATTGTCTTGCCATCTAACTTCATTTTAATCTGTATATGTTGTTATAGTTACCATTGGAGTTTGTGTGTTCTTTGTCCTCAGCTCAACATAGTTTACTAGTTTGATTCCTTACGTAAAAGGCCAGACAAGGAAACAAAAAACGTCTTCAACATGTAAGTTATTTTGTTTGTATTTCATTGATTCTTGATTCTTAACTTAAATGGATTGTTCTAATTTTTGTTGATTTTCATTTTAATGATAAGGCAACCCAAACATATCAAATCCTTGGTGAGCCACATGATTGTAAAGGTGGTAGAGACCCGAAATGGTTGTATCCAAAGGTACGTAATTTCAAATCAAGTTCTTTTGATTGACGGTCATTTTAGATATGCCCTTATTGATTTTAACCATTTGCTTTTGATTTATTGTGCCCTTGACAACCTGGCAGCTGGGAATGTAGATACTCTGTCTTACTTTATATATATAACATCATCCAGAGTAGCATTACGACAGATTTTGAACAAATAATCGCTTCTTCATTCTCAAAGGATAATATTTCTGGTGTTGTAATTCAATTGCAAATTAATTCATTCACTTGATTCATTATTTTATCTAACCTTATTTTCTAATTTGTAAATTTTTGACAATGAAGATGCCTACTTATATGAGACATTAATTTGATCAGAGACTTTTGGCTGGACATCTTCTTCAACGTATACCATATTAAAGTTTTTATTTATGTTAGTTAATTAATTAGTAGTTTGTGTAGGACACACTTTGTGGTGGTTATATATATTGTACATATAATTAGAGTTGTTGTTGTTGTACATAGTATTAGATTGTTGGATAACATTTTTATTAGATAGTGTTGAGCTCTATTCTGGTTTATGCAATATTTTCTTCTATCCTATTTCTGCAGTTTAAATTTGCCAGATAGTGAAGTATATATATAAAAGGCTATTTTAAAAAAACTTTTAACGTCATTTAATAAAAAGGGCATAAAAACACTTTAGACGTTAGTTTAGACATCCCCACATCAAAATGGGAACATCTAAATTTGGGGGGGACACACTTTAGACGTCCCTAGTTTGAAGTGGGAATGTCTAAAGTCTGACCTTTAGACGTTCCCACTTCAAATTGGGGACGTCTAAAGTAAATCTTGCCCTACTTTAGACGTCCCATGTTTGAAATAGGGATGTCTAAAGGTCAAACTTTAGACGTCCCCACTTCAAACTGGGGATGTCTAAAGTGTCCCACAAACTTTAGATGTCCCCATTCTGAAGTGGGGATATCTAAAGTCTAGACATTGGATGTCCCCTGTTTTACAGACGTTATTGAAAATTTTTTCTACGTCGCTCAGATAAACGTCCCCCTATTTTTAGACGTTAAAAGACCCAAAAAAGAGACGTTAAAAGCATTTTTTTTTTGCAGTAGTTTAGAACCAAAATGTAGCATATAGCCATATTTAACTCGGTTCATGTGTGCTCAATATAAGTAAACCAAAACAAAATTATATGATAAATTTATATCATATTTTGAAAGAGCATGGATTGACAAGTGAAATGCCATCATTGACAAGTGTAGGAGCATGAATTGACAATAGTGGGCGCAAGTAATGACAACAGAATGTACCTCATAAATTTTGTTTGGACCTTGAAAAACCTGATAGTAGGGGTGTTTTAGGGATGGGATTGGATTAGGAAACAACTTCATTCCCAATCAGGAAGAAGGCTCAGGAAGGGAAATCATTCATGATCCCGAAAGTTTCCTATCCCGATCAAGATTGGGATTTCCTGGTCAAGATCGAGAAATTCCCAAAAAAGTGTAACCCCTTTACCTTATTTTGCCTCAGCCAAGGAACTCCTAAGGCTAATATGTTAAATACTTGAATGGATCTTTAAAGGTTGTGAAACTATTAATTTCTATTGACTTTATAAAAGCCCAATAAGACATGTAACTAAATTTTTCTATTATAAATAAATTTCCACAGTAGATTCAAGTTCAACTGGACTAGAATAGAGACATGGTGACAATTTTACATATGAGATTAATTGGGGGGAAATTAAATTGGTAAACAATGAAGAAGGAAAAACCAATCAGAAAACCGTAAAATAATCAGTATGATTTAGGCAATTTTAGAGAAATTTGAAATATATATATATATATAAACACATATATATTTGGGATCAGGATCGATCCTGATCCTGAACTTTTCCCATCCTAAAAATTTCAGGATAGGATTTTCCCATCCCAATTTCCTCAAAATCGGGACTGAAAAACATTGAACACCCCCAACTGATATAGATTTATATGTTATGTTATAATATGGTATACAATCTCATTGCAATCACACAAATTCTCTTGAAGATTTAATTTTATTCATGAATAACAACAATAAAAAAAAATGTACATTTGCTTCTCAAATAAAGTCATTTATAGTTCAAGTTTAAATAAGTATGGTGTTACAAGTAAACCTCTTAAATACTAAAATACAAAGACAGATTGACTACATACTATTACAATCAATTTCACACTTTTTGCCTATTCTTGAAATATTAGAGTTGGCTTGCATCATGATCATTTGTAACCACTTTGAATACCAAGCATGCTTGCACTTCAAAATAATGAAATAGAGACCAATAATAATCAAACTCATTTACAATCCCTTCCTTACGGAAGGGTTTTCACAAATATTTTCAAAGATTCTACCTTACCCTGGTCTCAAATTCCACAACTCGAATATAATTACCCTATGCAGTTACATCACATTTACATATCAGAGTGTACAACAAAATCCCGGCAACCCTCGGGTTTCATACCTAAACTAAAGGTTTATAAATTCCCATTAGGGGATTACACCATTGTCTCCAAAATAACATTTATAAGATATACGGTGATCTCCCAACAAAACATGATATCCAACACCAAAATATAAATCTCCTTAAGGAGCCTTATCCGCCCTTGGTCGTCTCCTTTCCCTTGGAGCCACTTGCCCTGTCTGAAGGTTTATCAATGGAAAGAATGAGATTCAAAAGAATCTCAGTAGTAACAAATCACTCATACCACATGTAATCACAAAGCATGCAAGAAAATCATCAAGCATCATCACAACATAAAGCACAGCACGCAGGCTGCCACATATGCACATAATCACATAATCTCATCCCCTATATTCCATCGCTCTGAAGGCACGGTCCTCCCACCGTCAACACCGATGGGCCGCGGATGAAGGTTTCACAAATAGCCTTTTGGCTTTCACATATAGCCTTACAGCTTTCACATAGTCTCATCCCCCGGATTCCACCGCCCCGAAGGCACGATCCTCCCACCGTCAACACCGATGGGCCGCAGGTGATAGACTCACAAACAATGATTAAACCAACATACCATGTATCACATATAGTATAAGGGAAAAGAGTCACTACCTTGTTCTTTCCTGATGTGCGCCGGCACAGGTTGCTTGCGATTAGGGCAAATGTCGAACCCTATAAACCAAAGTCAAAGACGACAAGTTATTCTCTATTCCAAATTCTCACACTCAGAACACTTAAAGTTGTTTATCACTTGGACTCTTTAGGTGGCTACTAGAAGTCTAGGCACATGCCTAAAGGGTTAAGGAGTACTATCTCAAAGACCACCTTTTAGTGTGCATCGTAAAACGTGCTAACCACTGGGCTCACAACTTAGTCCTACAATTCCAAAATACAATTTAGACACTTCTATAGTATTTCTGGGGGTTATATGAGCATATTATGAAAATGTACAAAAATGCCCCCGGGGACCTGGCCCGGCCGTACCCGTTCCGGCTGTACTTTTGCAGAAATTTTGACATAGGCTATTCTGACATATTTTCGCCCAAGGAATCCATTTCCGAAACTCGAAATTATCAAATTCAATGTCAAATTACAACATTACCCTTGGCAGCCCCACTAAAAGGGTTTTAGGGGCGTTTTCGTAATTATGCTTTTTCAGCCTTTTCCAAAAAAGTGACCAAATGTAACCCCACCTAATTTTCGCTCCTGAACTCAATGGAACCATCAAATCATTGAAAATCCAACTCTAACCCTCAGATATAGCCCTGGCCGAAATCTTGGCATACTTTGGGAAGAATTGGTGTTTTTCGGTTTCGGCTCCGTAAACGTGTTCCTTTCTACTCCTAACCACTTTATTAATCATTACATTAGGTTACAACTAACATTAAGACCCAATTTGGGTAGCATAACCCCTAGGACATATCATTTCCAAACTTTAAAACCAATGGCAATCCGGCGAAATTTCACCGATTAAATTGCCCACAGCAGCCAGAATAAACAATATACAAAAGTTTGGAAGTTACCTCAAGCTCCCACTAGCTTTTCCTCAAGGTGGCTGAAAACCCTAGCCTTAGAACACCCAAATTTGTGCTCCACAAACCTTGAAGAATATAGAAGAATAGCTTAGGAGCGGAGTTATACGCATTAGGTAAGGATTTACCGAAGAAATCGACTTACCATACAAATTCTCTTCTACTTCTCTCTCTAGAATTTCTCACACCTTCTCTCTCTAGTTGCAGCTGAATATCACGGT
Organism: Inga laurina; assembly: GCA_963855925.1. Taxonomy (NCBI): domain Eukaryota; kingdom Viridiplantae; phylum Streptophyta; class Magnoliopsida; order Fabales; family Fabaceae; genus Inga; species Inga laurina. The sequence continues at coordinate 23,884,988 of OY979707.1, forward strand.
TTTGAGCTGATGGAGGAGGTGGATGATGATTTAATATAATATAATATTATTTTCTAATTTACTAAATTTCCATCAATTTCGGATTTTCACAAAATTCTGGCAGATTTCTGCCCAAACTTTGAAAAATCATAACTAATTCTAGAAAAATCAAAATGAGGTGATCCCAAAGCCAATGGAAAGCTATTTAAGTGCTCTTTATTGGAAAAATATGGATCACTGCATTTAATAACCTCAAAAATACAGAATTGCACAAAAGTCTATACTGCTCCAAACAGATTCCAGTTTCCATCCCAAACTTTGAAAAATCATAACTCTTAGCTCAAAAGTTGAAATGACACAAATTATATGTCCATTTTGAAGCTTGGCATGTGAACTTTAAGACTGGAAAATACCATAATTTTTAGACACTACTTGCCTATTTAAAAAGTCCATACAAGTTGACTACCCTGTACAGAGTTTCAGTGGACAAAGTTTCCAACTTTTGCACAATTGTTCCCAATGGTTCCAATTTCACAATAAACACTCTCCCCACACGAATTTTCACAAGGAAGCCATTGGAATCATTAAAACATCCAAATTCCTATCACCCATTCTCCAAATGTGTTTATTCAACAATAATTACATTCACTTTTGAAGTCATTAGCCCTTAATCACTTTTTGGGATATTACAACAACATCCTATATGAAAAATGAAAATCTTACAATAATTTAGGGGCCATTTGATTTTGTTTTTAAAAACCTTTTTTTTGTTTTTAAAAACAATAAAACTTGTTTGGTAAACTGTTTTCAAAAAATTATTTTAAAAAACAAAAAGATAAAAAGTTGTTTTTAAAAAATAAAAAACAAAACCAGTTTTTAGTTGTTTTCTTGTTTTTGTTTTCCTATTTTTTATTTTTTGAAGCAACCACTTACCCAGTATGGACACTACACTACCAATGACGACCATCGTCATGTCACCACCTGGTGCAAACCCATAAGGGAAGATCCCATAAACCCACAACCAAATCTAAAATATACACACCCCAAGAAAACTAAACACAGATCGACGGTCCACTTGAACCCTTGAACACGAAAGAACAAGGACCCGAAGTGTTGGAAGACGCTACAAGGATGATCAAACCTTGATAAGTCTATTAGTCCTAAGAAGAACCCTAGACAGAAACCACTCTCAGGAAACAAAGTGCAGAAGTGCAACTTTCATTTATCATTTAAATCTAAATAGTGTCTTAAAAATTAAGAAGCACCAAGTATTTATAGGAAAATATGACCTAATTGCAACTTTGAACATAGCAAATACAAAGTCTAATACAATGATCCAAAAATCTAATACAATAACCCAAAAGTCTAATACAATGAACTAAAAGTCTAATGCAATCTTCTAGAAAATGCAAAAGTCTAATACAACATGCTAGAGATCCTAAAATTCAAATCTGCCAACTACTTGTTGATTTTCACATACTTAAATTCAAGAAAATGTAGTCAACAAATTAAGGCTCAAAATGTGCCTATTTAGGCCCAAATGAGTCCTCCCATGTGTAGTACTAGGTCTAAGCTCTTTAGTTTCAAGTTTGCAAGCCTAAAACTTGCTCAATATCTCCATTTGCAGCCCATATGAAGTTAGTGACGTTTTCAGCCTTTTTGTCCAGCTTCGATCCAATTGCTACTTGCTTTGTCCAAGTATCTTGCACTAGTCCATTTAATGCTTCCTTAATTTATGTGGCTCTTGCTCTTTTGATTGGTCCACTTGGTATTTGCAAAGGATCACTTGAATTTGAAGGCATAACTTGCTTGATCTTCAGGATCCCTTTGCCATTAGTTCTCCCACTTGCTTTTGAAGCTCTTTTGTTTCTTCAGGATTGCTTCTATATACTGGCCTATTAGAAATTGTTGCTCCAGGAATGAAATCAACTTGGTGTTCAATTCCTCTAATAGGTGGTAAACCTAGTGGAATTTCTTCAGGGAACACATCATCAAATTCTTGCAACAAAGAACCAACAACACTAGGAAAGGAAGAGTTAATGTCATGAGTGTTCAAATAGGATTCCTTGTAAACAAGGAGTAGCAAGTGTGTTTTAGCCAGAAAATAACTTCTCACTTCACTTTCTTTTGCATAAAAACTCATTTTCTTCTTTTCTTTTCTCTCTTCACTCATTTCCTTTCTCTAGATTTATTTTTTTGAACTTTCAGATTTTCTCTCTTTTTCACTCTGTTTTCTTTTTTCACTCTCATTTTTCTCTCTTTTCATCTTGAGTTGATCCTCATACACCTTTTTTGGAGTCAATGGTACAAGAGTCACAAGTTTGCTGTTCATTACAAAAGAATATGTATTTGTAAACCCATCCATCTTGACTTTTCTATCAAACTCCCATGGTCTTCCTAAAAGTATATGTGTAGCATGCATAGGAACAACATTGTAATACCCCAAATTTTGTGACATAAGGCTAGAGAATAAGCCTGAGGTAAGTGGACTACTAAGCCCCAGTTTAGCAAGATCCCAAATTGTGATTAAGAGATAATGACTCCAAAAGTGGATGTGGTTAGTGATAAATAAACCCTTTTGGAGATTATGGTGTGATTTGGCACCCAATGTGATTCGTATATGTTGTGAGCAGCGCCGAAACCCTGTATTTAAGTTCAATTATGGATTAACCTCTAAATTGACTTAAAATAGAGGGAGGGCACATAATGTGGTGATATGAAAGATATGAAGTGTTTGGTGGTGATCCAAGAGAGATTACCATAATCAGGGGCAAAACGGTAAAGTTACCGACCAATTGATCGGTTACCGAAGAGGAATCTCATTGGTAACTTCAAGATCAATGGTTAGGATTGATTTGTGCAAGAGATCAAGGGGTGGAATCACATGTGTGTGAGCTTATGTGAGCTCATGTGAGGTTTGTCAAGACGTTGACACATGGCAAGTTGTGAGCCATGGATCTTGGGTCAAATGTTCAACCCTTTTCCCTCTCTCCTCTCCTCTCTATTTGGTCGGTTCTGGCTTCCAAACACTGATCACTCTCTTCATCATCTTCATCTCTCTCCAAAGCCTCCATTTTCATGAGCTCAAGGAAGAAAGAGAAAGCAAGAGGTGAGGTTTTAGCCTTGTATATGTCATCTAATGCTCTAATGTCCTTCTATAAAGTTGTTCATAGTGATGAGAGCTTCATCTCTATGGTTTTAGATTCTTGATTGGAGGTGTTTGAGAGCTTGAGCAAAAGTGGAAAGAAGGAGAATCAAGAAATTGGTTTGGGAAAGAGGAAGAGGTGAGCATTTGCTTCCTTTTGATCTAAGTTTTGTGACTTTTGGTTAAGTATTGTGAATTGAGAATTTTGCCCTGATTTTATGGTATTTTTGTGTGGAATGTGAATGGTGGAATTGGATGTTGTTTTGTGTTGAAAATGGTGTCATGTTGTGGTATTTAATCATTGGAATTGGTTTGAATTGGATTGGACACAATGGTTGCAAAACTGGAAATTCTGTCCAGTGTGAATTCTGTTTGGGCAGTCTGGTTGTGTGGACGTTTTGACTAGGCAAATAATGACATAAAATTTTGAAACTTTCCAGTCTTAAATTTCACATCCTAAGCTTCAAAATGGACACATAATTTGTGACATTTCGTTTTGTCTTCTGTGACTTATGGCTGTCCAAAGGTTGAGGTCGAAAATGAACACTGTTTTGGGACAGTCTTGAGTTTTGGGGAATTCTGTATTTTTGTGGTGATTTCCAGTAATAGCCCATATTTTTTCTATAAAGAGAACTTGAATAGATTTCAATTGTCTTTGGAATCATCTCATTTCGAGTTTTGTGGAATTAGTTATGAATTTTTGAAGTTACCTTGGCTGCAACAGAAAATCTTGGTTGCAGCGTAAAAGTTTCTGTGCACGTTTTGGCCGCAGCCAGAAATTCTTGGCTGCAGCCAAAAACCTTCTGTGCGCGTTTTGGCTGCAGCCAGAGGGTTATTGGCTGCAGCCAACCCCCATTTTTAGTACTTGGTGATTTTGAAAAGTGATTTCCAACCTAGTACGTCCCAATCCTTTCAAGCTTTTGTTGAGCTTATTATTAGACACTTAAGGGACTCAAATGACAACCAACTTTAAGTGATATAAAAGTAAGGATTTGGAATAAAGAATAAACCTATGTCCTTGCCTTGGCTATAGGTTTGATATCCACCCTGAACGTGGTTTGATATTCGCCTGATCGTGAGTAAGCGGTGCTGGAGCTTACGTGGAAAGAACAAGGGTAGGAAACTTACCTCTCTTGCATGCTTTGATATTTGTGTTTGTGTATTGATGCATGTATTGCTTTGCTGGATTATGTGAAACATGTATGAATGATTGTAGCTCTGTTTCTAGTTATGCTATGGCCATAAGTATGTTGTTGAAACATTGAGCACGCAGATATGTCATTGTGTGAACATGAGTTATGTATTGCAAGCATGTCATGCATTAAACACATATCATACATGCATATAGGTATCTGTTTCCTACTGAGATTCTCTCGAATCTCACCCTCCCCTACCAACATTTTAGATAGGGTAGATGGATCGAGGATGCAGCAAGCAACCAAGGGCGGCGAATAGTCAATTTAGTAGTTGGTTATCATTGTGGTTGGGATTATGTATATTTGGATATTGTACATGTTTTGAATGTATATTTGGTTAATTGGGATGAGTATTTGGATATGTATTTGAGATGACTTTGTGTAATCCACAGTGTGATAAATTGTAAAGGGTGAATGTGCCCTATGAATCCTATGTAAAGGTATGAACCGGCAGTTGTCGGGATGATATTGTTGTACACTCTGATATTTGTATAAATGTGATATTCCGCGTGATGTGGTTATATTCAAAATTGAATATAAGACCAGGTTAATTAGATTTCGAAATGTATTTGTGAAAACCCCGTCTGGTAGATGGGTTTGTAAATGTTATTTAATTGTTATTGGTCTCTATTTCACTTTAATCACATATTTCGGATATAATTACAGAAGGGGGTTACAAACATCACACAATATTTCATCACAGTATTAAGCTCTTTCTCCTTTCTTCCAAATCTATTTTTGTGAAGAACTTGATCTAGAATGGAATTTTGAAGCACCTTTATGCTTGAGTTGCTTCTCCACCTTAATTGCCATATGCACCATGTCCTTCAGCTCCACATAATGTTGCAATTCCACTATGTTAGCGATTTCTTTGTGAAGCCCATTCAAAAAACCGTAAGATAATCAGTGTGATTCAACAATTTTATCGCATGCAATGAAATGAGCCATTATAGCCTCTCTATCTTCTTGAACATTAGCTCTTATCAAAGCTAACTCCATCTCTTTATAATATTCTTCCACACTCCTACAGCCTTGTGCAAGGATCTACAACTTTTGATAAAGCTCCCTATAGTAATGGTTAGGAATAAATCTCCTCCTTATTGGAGTTTTCATTTCCCTCCATGTTGTTATGGGCCTCTCACCATTATTTCTCCTATAATGCCCAATTTATCCCACCAAACAATGGCATAATCAGTGAACTCTATTGCTACCAACTTCACCTTTTTAGCCTCAGAATAATTATGGTACTCAAAAATCATTTCTACCTTCTTCTCCTACTCTAAATATGCTTCAGGATCACTTCTACCTTGGAAAGATGGTATTTTCATTTTGATGCTCCCTAGGTTCCCATCCACTCTATTTCTTTCCCTATCAATATTTCTGCCATGTCCTCTCCTATACCTCCTATCTCCTCTATGCCTATTTCTTCCCATTTTATATTCAGATTCAAAATCTTCCTTACTAGCACCACTAACCTCATCATGCTCATATTCAAATTCATCCATAGAAGTATCCCATCGCCTATTGTGCCTTCTAGGATTTAGTCTAACTCTTTGCAGGTTTGCAATTCTTTCATCTTGCCTAACCATCCTATCCCTTATTTCTCCAAAAACAACATCCATACATGCAAAATGTTGCTGCATTGCCTTGAGGTGGTTATCTAGATTCATTGGGTTACCACCGGATGTTTCTTCTACATTTGACATTGTATCTGATAAGTAAAATATTTGCATATTTATTCTCCCTTATATGATGATTTTATGGATGATATTTAAGCTCAATTTAATAAATTTGGGTGTTATTAATAAATAAATAATGATTTTGGCATAAAATAGAATTTCTTGGAAAATACTAAATTAGACCCTCTTTCAGTTTTCAGACAATATCTAGAGCTCTAGATGTCGGATCGGAACATTCTTTATATGGATAAAAAGCTAAGAAAGAGCTCTACAACTTTTATGTTGAGATGAAATTCCAGTTCTATCTCCAAGAGTTTCGAATTTTGCTTGAAAGTTGGAAGAGGAAATCATCTACCATTCCACCAACCACATTTCATCTGCCAATTCATCTTTCTTTTCACCAACTACTTCATCTACCACATTCTACCTACTACTTCATCTATCACATTTCATCTACCACTTCATCTTCCTTTTCACCTACTACTTCATCTACCACATTCTATCTACTAATCCACATATCACATTTCATCTACCACTTCATCTACCTTACTCCATTTTTCCCTATATATAGCCACCCTCTCCTTCACATTTAAGACACCATTTCATGTCCATTACTTTCCTCTCTTCTTTTCTTCTTGCATGCCTCCTCTATGGAAGGCTTAGGATAGTATTACTTTTTGTATGCCACCTACATGGAAGGTTTTACCTCCTAAAGGGACGGCTAGATTTTTACATTTTTCATGCATCTTTTGGTTGTATATGTATGTTTGAGAATTTAATATTGAAGTTTTATGCAGTATTTTTAAGGCTTTCATTCTAGCTTTATATAATTTATTTTGGTTTTGTTTTCAATTTTATCATGAGTTAAATTTTCATTTTCCTAGGGTGATGACGTAGCTTACTAATGACGGATTGAATCTTAACTTATTAAATCTAGTTTTAATTTCTCCTTCATGATTGAGTTTTAATTATTGTTCTTAATGCTTTCATTTAATTGGCCATCTTTTGAATGATTACAATATGCATGTTGAGACCGGAAGGAGATGCATGTGTGTAGATCCTATAATTAAAACCATGACTTGCATATGAAATAGGAATATATTCATATGAGTTGTGTAGTCTTATTGAGTTCCATAAATCTTAATGCATAATTAATTGCTTAAATTCATATAGGAATATATTGGGTTAGCAATTAATTATAGAATTGCTTGACCTTGGAAGAGGCTAGTAATTAAATTAGGGAAACTCGACTATCAATCATGTGGAATGAATTAGGCTAGAATAGATAAGTGATTCAATCCGGAATTTGTTAAGTGAAATCTAATCCCTAGGATTTTTTTCTCATATTTGCTTTCATATCATCTGCACACATATTTAATTATTTTTCTTTTATTTGTACTCTCAATCACCAATTTATCGATCGACTAAATAGAATTAAAATTACCAATTTTGGTACTTAGTGATCAATCCTCGTGGGAACGATACTCTACTCACTTCTATATTACTTGATTACGACAGTGTACACTTACACTATTTAATTGATCATCTAAACTCGTAACAAGTTTTTGGCGCCGTTGCCGGGGATTGTTTTCATTAATATCAATACCAAGTAATTTTAATACTAATTTAGTCTGCATGTAAAATTTCAAAAAAAAATTCAAAATAAAAATGAATTATTCACAGCATTCATTTGGTGATAACTTGTCATATCTTAGTTCTTTTTCTGGAATGTATGTGGATGGAATGAGACATGAAAATGCCAGTTGGGTTGAAAATTCTTCTCCTTATAATTGTTTTTCTGGTGCTTATTATGGAGAGTATCATCCCTATGAGCATTATCCATATAGCACTACCAGTCATTATATGGGAGATGATTTCAATATGCACCAAACTTGTTTTGATCATTCATTTTATCCTGGTGGAATTTTAGAGCAACAAGAGTCTTTGGATCCATATGTCAGGTATTGTCCTAATCCTCCTTTCTACTCTTATCCATATATTGAAGAACAAACTCTTGAGTATAAGGAAAAGTCTGATTTAGAAAGATTATGTGAGGAGTTTGCGGAATCAACAAAGAGATTTAGTAGAGAGCAAAATGAACTTGCCACTAGTGTTGAGTCAAGTGTTCAAAATATTGGAATATATGCGAGTCAAATTATTGTTTCACTTGAAACTATGAGGCAAGATAATTCTTTGAGCATGATGTCCACTTCTTTTGTTGATGATGAATATTGTGAGAAAATTGAGGATGTGGAATTAAATGAAACATTGGCTCTTGTGGAATGTGTTAAAGAACTTGAAATCACTTTTGAAGAGAACAGTGAATGTCCAATTGAGATTCCGATTATGGAGCCTCATCTTTGTGACTTTGATGTTGAAACTAATGAGGATGTTCCAAAAGTTGTTGTTCATGTTTCTCCTGTTGAAGTGCTGACTCTTACTGATGAGAGTCAAGTGGATTTTGTGGGATGTTCTAAAATTTTGGAAACTCCTAAATTTGTTTGCAAGTGCATGGATGTTGTGCTTTATTTGAAATCAGTAAATAATTGTACTCTAAAATTGTCTATGATTGAAGAAGTACAATTAATTACTTTGAATGATCATTTCGTGTGCATGAAACATTGTTGCTTGAAAAGAAATGAAGAAAAGGAAATCCTGGTGTTTGATACTTTTGATTAGTAGTTTGTGTTTGGGAAGTCTGGCTGAAGACTATAAATTTAGCGCTGCTTGGGAGGCAACCCAAGATTTGGTTGGATGTTTTGATTTTGCAGGACTTCTGGTAGCTCCTGATGATGTATTCCACTTTGATGGTTACAATCAAGAACATTTAAAGGAGTATAACGATGGGTACTCAATACTTTGACAACAGTCATCACATTTGAGGAACCAACAGGTAAGTCCTCATTCTCATAAAATTTAAAAAAAAATTTAAAAAAGAAAAAAAATAAAAAAAAATAAAAAAAAATTGTTTAATCTTTGTCTAGCTAAAGACGTTAAAGAAGGGCGGCTATTTGGGAGGCAACCCAAAACTTCATTCCTACTCTTTCAAAACTTCTTTCTTGCTCTCTCATTTTTCTTTCCTACTCATCGAAACACACTGCACTGGGTTGAGAATTCTAGTCTTCATCAATTTCATTTTAAGTTACCATGGAGAAATCCCTTGCAAATCTTAAGAACAGGTTCCCGACTCTTCCCAAAGATGTGCTCAGGAAGATCTATAACAATCGACTTGAAAGGATGATGATATTCAATCGTTTGGGCCTTCCTGAGGACGTACGCTGGATCATTGAAGCTAAGGTACATTTAGCAGGTGAGATTCATAATTCATTTGTTAAACCTTTGCCAGGAATGGGAAGAAGTTCTTACTCCAAAAAGAGAAGAGCTAAAAGGATGAACGTTTGCTATAAATGTGCAAGGTGGAATTGTGATCAGCGCTGTAGGAGTAAAGGTATGGTTTCTGTAAATTGAGAAGATAAAATTAAATTTATAAAGGATGGGCTAAGTAAGGAGTCACTGGATGATATCATTCAAACTCTTGAGACGCATCCGAGTGGTGATGTTCATCGTATTATTCTCGATTTAGCAGACATATTCAACAGAGAAAAGGAGCGCTATCGTCTTGGGAATCTGACGTTAAAAGACCCTGTTTGCCAGTTTATAAGAAAACTGGATGGGAAGCAAATCCTCGATTCATAGAAAGCGTTTAAGCCGTTTCTGGACGTAAAACCAGAGGAAGATGTGAGCCAAAATCACAACTACTGTACATAATCATGCTTTTGTTTAATCATTTTATCTTTTTCGTAGCTTTTGTCTAATCTATCTTATCTTTTCAGCAGCTTTTGTCTAATATATCTTTTCTTGTCAGTAACTTTTGACTTTCTCTTCCCTTTTGCTTCACGCAAATTACGCCAGTCATTCATGTCAGAAGTTTTTCAAACTTTTTTGAAAAATGCGTGATTTTTATGATTTTGTTGTCGCTGCTTTAGTGTTATATATATGTACTCTTTCATTTGTAAATATGCACACTTCCACTTGTAAGTATGCAGTCTTCCACTAGTAAGCATACAGGGTCCGAGAGACAGAAAGAGAAAAAGGGTATTTCACAAAAATGTAGATTTACATCTATTTGCATTTTTGGTGAAACTGATTTGGGCAAGAAAGGAGAGTTCATAACAGCGGCAAATGAACTGGGAGTTGGATTAGCTGCAAGAGGAATCAACTTTGTGTACGGAGGAGGCATTCAGGGCCTAAAGGGAAGTGTGGCCATTTCTGCATCCATGAATGGAAGCAAGGGTTTAAGTGTAAGGGTGAAGGAGTTGGAAGATCACACTTTTTCCTTAGGACAAGAGTTACAGGTTTCGAGCTTGCCTGAACAAATGGGACTAATGTTCTACCATGCTCAAGCTTTCATTGCTCTACCCGGTGGTTTGGAGACGTTGGATGGCATTTCTAGTGTTGCATATTGGGCTAAGTTAAACTATCACAAAAAGCCATTAGGATTGTTAAATGTTAATGGTTTTTATGATAATCTGTTGTCTTTTCTTGATCATGCTGTGGAAACAGGATTCATACCCCAAGCGACTCGCCATACCATAATTTCTGCACCAACTGCTGATCAGCTGCTCGATCAATTGCAAACCTATGAACCTAAACCAGATCTACTCGTCAAGCAAATAGGTGGGCAATCTTCAGATAGCAGTCAGGAGCAGAACCCAGATACCACCCTTCGGTTGTAACTTTCCTTAATCTCTTGGTTTTACCCTTAGTATTTTGATTTTACTTTATTATGTGTTTATGTTTTAAAAAAAAACTTTCTCTGAGCTCTAGAAGACATTGGGGACAATGTCTGATTTAGGTTGGAGGAGGAGAAAAAAAAATTTTTGTTTTTCTTTTGTTAGTTAGTAAAACCATTAGATGCATGGGGTATGAAAAAAATGGCAGAGCAAGGAGTTATTCTTAACTCCTGAGACGCATTTTAGTAGTTGCATGTTTTTGTTCATTCTAAAAAAAAAATAAAAAAAAGAGAGTAAAAGTAAAAAAAAAAAAAAAGTCATCCTATTTAAGTGCTTTGTAATGATCTTAAGAAGTATATAAGTTTTGAGTATGGATCAATTGAATTTAGAGATTTCATAGCATGAATGAACAACCGATTGTTACAATTGGTGATGAATTTTGAGATTGAATGAGCTGAGTTTGAAAGCCCCTAACCGTGAGCTTTTGAGCCTATAATGATTATTTCTCTTATGTGTGATATTCACCTATTAAGTTGTCACTCTAGAACTTGCTTTAAATCTGGTTGAAATTACATTTCACATGCACATTCAAAGATGATAAAGGCATTCATTTTGTTTAGCTAGAGCCAAATAGCCAACCTTGCAATTATACCGTTGATAAGCCCCTTTGAGCCTCATTGACTGTTTCTTTGTTCACAACCCATTGAGATATACTTTAATGATATATCAAATGCTTTTACCTAATTCGGAAGATTAGTAGAGCATTTGAAATTTTTGTGAAATGGGCTTTTGACAAGTGTGGGGGTGTATATATCATCAACTTTAAAAGTGCAAGCAAAAAAAAAATTGAAAAAAAAATGAAAAAAAAAGAAAAAAAAATTTAGTATTCGAATTGTGGGTTGTTATGATGAGATAAATTTATAAGTAGCCCATTTTTCAATTGTTCTATTAAATTTCTTAAATATAGCCTTTCATATTATGTTTTACATTTCTTTTACCTTAACCCCATTACAACCCCTAATAAGTCCTTTTGATTTGAATTATGCATGTGAATTAGGTAGTGGAGATTGAGATTTTTAGCAAGCATATGGTAGTGCAATTTTTTTGGTTGAATTTGAGCGAAACACTTACCCTTAAACACTTGAGAGATTGAGAGAATGAGTTACACTTACAAACTCGGTTTATTCATTTTCAAACAAAGTTACCAATTTATATTTTCGTTGATTCATGAATACTATGATCTCTTTACTTTTCAATTGTGTTCTTACTTATGACTTGACACTTCTGATTTTGTTGGAAGCACTTATTAGTCATTTCTTGTCCGAGGACGTCCAAGAGCTAAGTGTGGGGGAATTTGATAAGTAAAATATTTGCATATTTATTCTCCCTTATATGATGATTTTATGGATGATATTTAAGCTCAATTTAATAAATTTGGGTGTTATTAATAAATAAATAATGATTTTGGCATAAAATAGAATTTCTTGGAAAATACTAAATTAGACCCTCTTTCAGTTTTCAGGCAATATCTGGAGCTCTAGATGTCGGATCGGGACATTCTTTATATGGATAAAAAGCTAAGAAAGAGCTCTACAACTTTTATGTTGAGACGAAATTCCAGTTCTATCTCCAAGAGTTTCGAATTTTGCTTGAAAGTTGGAAGAGGAAATCATCTACCATTCCACCAACCACATTTCATCTACCAATTCATCTTTCTTTTCACCAACTACTTCATCTACCACATTCTACCTACTACTTCATCTATCACATTTCATCTACCACTTCATCTTCCTTTTCACCTACTACTTCATCTACCACATTCTATCTACTAATCCACATATCACATTTCATCTACCACTTCATCTACCTTACTCCATTTTTCCCTATATATAGCCACCCTCTCCTTCACATTTAAGACACCATTTCATGTCCATTACTTTCCTCTCTTCTTTTCTTCTTGCATGCCTCCTCTATGGAAGGCTTAGGATAGTATTACTTTTTGTATGCCACCTACATGGAAGGTTTTACCTCCTAAAGGGACGGCTAGATTTTTACATTTTTCATGCATCTTTTGGTTGTATATGTATGTTTGAGAATTTAATATTGAAGTTTTATGCAGTATTTTTAAGGCTTTCATTCTAGCTTTATATAATTTATTTTGGTTTTGTTTTCAATTTTATCATGAGTTAAATTTTCATTTTCCTAGGGTGATGACGTAGCTTACTAATGACGGATTGAATCTTAACTTATTAAATCTAGTTTTAATTTCTCCTTCATGATTGAGTTTTAATTATTGTTCTTAATGCTTTCATTTGATTGGCCATCTTTTGAATGATTACAATATGCATGTTGAGACCAGAAGGAGATGCATGTGTGTAGATCCTATAATTAAAACCATGACTTGCATATGAAATAGGAATATATTCATATGAGTTGTGTAGTCTTATTGAGTTCCATAAATCTTAATGCATAATTAATTGCTTAAATTCATATAGGAATATATTGGGTTAGCAATTAATTATAGAATTGCTTGACCTTGGAAGAGGCTAGTAATTAAATTAGGGAAACTCGACTATCAATCATGTGGAATGAATTAGGCTAAAATAGATAAGTGATTCAATCCGGAATTTGTTAAGTGAAATCTAATCCCTAGGATTTTTTTCTCATATTTGCTTTCATATCATCTGCACACATATTTAATTATTTTTCTTTTATTTGTACTCTCAATCACCAATTTATCGATCGACTAAATAGAATTAAAATTACCAATTTTGGTACTTAGTGATCAATCCTCGTGGGAACGATACTCTACTCACTTCTATATTACTTGATTACGACAGTGTACACTTGCACTATTTAATTGATCATCTAAACTCGTAACAGTATCTACAAGAAAGATGTTAGAGAAATAATTTTCCTCACAAATTCCTCACATGTTTCCCTCAATGATGTCACTCTACACTCATGTTTCACTCAAATTTGGCTTTTAAATAGATGTATTTCACTCTTGCCTTTTTCTACTCTTAGATTCCTCTTGAGGCCTATAAAGAACTAAGCAATTCATAATCAAAGCAATCACAATTTGCAGAATCAACACAACACTTAGAAATATGGAATATCAAAGTGAGTATTGGAAAAGGAAATTCAGGAAAATCAAGAGTTTAAATGACACAGAATTCACAAATTCTACGTATGACAATAGATATTGCTCAAAACACTTCCACCACAATCCTTTTTTTCAGTATTTTTTTTTCTTTTCTTATCAAATATTTTTTTTCTTTATCTTTTTCTAATGCTCTTGTTTTTTTCATTTTTCTACCCTACTGAAATTTAAAGAGAATGCAGAATCTACACAAACAATACAACACTAGAAATCTGTACCCAGAAATTCCAGAAAAGCATCTGTATTGAAAAGACTATAACTCATTGTGGAAATTTTGGATTGAGATGAAACCAAAATGAGCAGAAAGATGAGATTCTAAACTATGAAAATAACCTATTGAATAATGTAAAACACAAAGGAAAAAAGAGGTCAAACAAGGACAGAACATTTTAGGACGTTCTGGAAAAACGAAGATGAACAAGCCCGGAATTTTCCAGAAAGCACAACTCGATTAAAATGGATAGAACTCACAAACTACAACTCGGACTGAATTGATTCCAAAACGAGGTGATAGAACATATTTTGAACTATGAAAATGACTTATTAAATACTGGAAAAGACAAAGGAAAGCTTGACAAACAAAAGTAACAAATCTGGACAAGAACAGATACAAGAACAAGGCACAAAACTTAAAACGAAAATAGAAACAAATAACATATAGATATTGATAAATCCCAATTTTAATATATTTTATCCCACCTTATTCCTATATTTTGGGGATTGTTTTGGGCTAAATTGGATTTATTAGATAATATTTGGATTATTAGCCAATTATAGGAAATAATATAAATCTGAATTGATTATGATATTATTAGGCTTAAATTGATAATACTCTTATTATTATCTTGTGATTGGATAATATTTTCAAATATATGATAGATCATGATTTTATTTAATTCTTGCAGGACAAGGAAAAGCAAGTTAGAAGATCCTACAGTGCAGAAATTTTCTTAAAAGCTAAAAAAGAATCTAATGGTAGAATTTTATTTAGACTTCTTAAATTTTGATGGGCTCAAGATTAGACCCGAAAAACTCTCTCTTCCATTCATTAATTAACCTAGCCGCTAACAGAAAGGGATGGACTCACAGAATGCTGAAACGGGAGACACGGACTGATGCCGAGAGGAGGCACTTGCAGACGCTAAAGAGAGGATGCTGAAGACACTACACAGCCGCTTGGATTGGTGCTGGGATAATTATCATCAATTCCCTTCTTCTAATATATCCACAGGCCCAACTCCACAACCCCTTTGACAATTCAACGAATTGTCATCAATTCTCATTGCACAGTGACGGTGCAATTGAATTAATCAATTCTTCTCAATATTTCTTCATGGTCGTGACTTTTATGAAGGAGTTTGAGGAGGAAAATTCCATAGCAGCTTAAGCTTGTTAGGGAGGCAACTTAGGAGGAGCATGGAGGAAGGTAGAGCCTAGGAGCTTGCACTTGAAGACCACAAGGGAGTGTCTTTCTTTTATCTTTTTCATTCAAGACTTGAGATTGTTTAGTTTTAAATGATTTTGGGTTGTAAAAATTGAGAACAATCTAGTTTTAGATTGTACACTTATTAATGATTTGGATTGAATTGATATCTTTGATTTGATTTGTACTTAAATGATTGTTGGGATTTTTGTTTGCAAACCTTTGATTGTCAATTAGATTATTAATTGAGTTTTCATTATTAATTTAATTGTCAATTTGGGTTTAATCTCTTGATTGTTTAATTAGGGTGATTAATTGTTGAATTGTTTAATGAGGCAATTGTGAACATAAAATTTCAAAACTATCTTAAACAATTGTGATTGGTTTTTAATGGATTTAATTAACCACCACTTTTTCCATTATGAGTTTTCTAGT
Source organism: Inga laurina (assembly GCA_963855925.1). NCBI lineage: Eukaryota > Viridiplantae > Streptophyta > Magnoliopsida > Fabales > Fabaceae > Inga > Inga laurina. The sequence continues at coordinate 23,900,741 of OY979707.1, forward strand.
GGATTAGGTGTTATTGAGCTTGAAGGTTTCCCATGTTTCAATTAGGTGATTAAGTTTATTAATTCTAATTTTTCATCAACCTCCCTTTGGTCTAATAAATTGAATGGCTAAGAAAGTTAATTCTATGTGAATCTTAAGTTGTCCCCTTTATCATCATAACTGAATTAAACCTTTGTTGATTGTCTTACTTTTGATTATTCTCTATGCTTAGCATTTTAATTCTACTTTCATAAAAAACCCCCAAAAGTTGCATTCAAATTCATATAGATTTGTCTCATCCTCATAAATATTTTAGAGCCAACTGCATTAGTGCATTTAGTTAGTTTAATTGTATTTAGGTAATAGTGTCTTGCATTCTAGTTTAGGTCTATTCCATTGCATCTTTTATCACTTGAAAATCAATATTAAAGAAAACCCATAGCTTGCTCCTTGGGAGAATGACCTAGGTTGACTCTAAACTGCATAATAATTTAGGACCTAGTTTAATTTATTGCTTTAACGACAGAAACACGTATCAGATATCCGAACCCACAACCAATTTTGAAATATATACACCCCAAGAAAACTAAAAATAGATCAACGATTCACTTGAACCCTTGAACACGAAAGAACAAAGACCTGAACTGTTGGAAGACGCCACAGGAATGATCAAATCGTGATAAGTCTATTAGTTATAAGAAGAACCCTAGAGAGAATCCACTCTCAAGAAACAAAGTGCAGAAGTGCAACTTTCATTTATCATTCAAATCTAAATTGTGTCTTACAAATGAAGAAGCACCAATTATTTATAGGAAAATATGACCTAATTGCAATAATTGCAACTTTGAACATAGCAAATACAAAGTCTAATACAATGACCCAAAATTCTAATACAATAACCCAAAAGTTTAATACAATGAACTAAAAGTCTAATACAATCTTCTAGAAAATACAAAATTCTTATACAACATTCTAGAGATCCTAAAATTAAAATCTGCCAACTACTTGTAGATTTTCGCATACCTAAATTCAAGACAATGTAGTTAGCAAATTAAGGCTCAAAATGTGCTTATTTAGGCCCAAATGAGTCCTCCCATATGTAGTACTAGATCCAAACTCTTTAGTTTCAAGTTTGCAATCCCAAAACTTGATCAATATCTCCATTTGCAGCCCATATGAAGTTAGTGACGTTTTCAGCCTTTTTGTCCAACTTGTTCCAATTGCTACTTGCTTTGTCCAAGTATCTTGCACTAGCCCATTTAATGCTTCCTTAATTTGTTTCTCTTGCTCTTGTGATTGGTCCACTTGGTATTTTCAAATGATCACTTGAATTTGAAGGCACAACTTGCTGGATCGCATAACAACTGGCGACCACAACGCCACGTCACTTTAAAAACAGATTTTCAAAACAATATATCAAAACATATTTTTTTGTGTTTTTATTTTTAAAACTTGTTTCCAAAAACTATTTTATAAAATTATTTTTGAGAACAAAAAATAGAGAACATAATCAAACAAGCCCTTAGTTCCTCTACTTCATGTTGACAAACCAAATTCCATAAATATTATCATAAAAATGAGTTTAGTCAGCTATAGTAAGAAATGGAATAATACATGAATGTCTTCCAATACCTTGTGTATCTTCTCCCTGCTAATATCAATTACTCATATTATACCCCCTGAAAAACTACATATGGGTTCCCATCCATGTTACATACCCAACTTACACTGAAAAAAAACCTGATCCCTCTCGTTTACAAAATATATTAAAATTGCATCAATTTTTCACAAGAATTTATTAAACCTTAAGTAGAAGAAGCATAGCAGATGGGAATCTTCACTTACATGTTCATCAATGTATGATTTAAAAGACTTTAATTAGTGATCTCATTTAAATTGTCACAATTTAATATCAACTATATATAGAAATAATCAATTATTTATTTAAAACAGTCTCAGCTCACCAAACAACAAAACAGTCATATACATGCGTGTATCCAAAACATATTCATAACTCAAGATATAATTCCTTACATAATCGTTTTTCTACTTTGCCAACGAAGTAATGATGGAGACACACAATAGAGAACTAAATAAGACTCATAAGGTCAATGCATGCTAGATACCTATATTCACACCCGTCTATGTGAGACAATGAAACCGCAACAAGAGAGAACAAAATTGGCATAAGAATAATGGAGGATAAAATTCTTTAATCATCATATTTCAAGATTCAAAGACACCTTTTAATTTTCTAGTCTCCCAAAAACAATTGCAGATGTTAATATTATATACATTAAGCATGACAAATGATGATTTTGCAATATCTCACCGTAAGGGATGATGGCGAACGACAGTGAGAGATAACAGTGAGTACGATTTCCCCAAGGCCACGACAATGAGTGGCGTTCAAACTGAAGACAACAACGACCGGTGACCACACTAAAGGCAGCAGCGAGATGACAAGAGCGAGAGCATGACGATGAGAGCTTGGTGATTGAGAGGGAAGCAACTTCTCTCCTCTACTCATATCATCCGCTGCCCTCCTTTTTTATAAAACCGCTCCTTTTTTGCTCAAAAAACTAAAGCTGAAGATATTTTTTTTTTGAAAAACAACATTCAATATCTTAAAGTATTTTTTTGTAGTACCACTCAGTATCTTAAAATATTTTTTAAATAGCACTCAGTATTGTACAAAATTTTGTAGTCAACTTACCACCCTAAAATACTTTTTAATACCACATAATATTGAACATTCAACACCCTAAATATTTTTTCATTAACATTGACTCAATGTCCAAAACAAATTTCTATTTCATCTAGCACTCAAAATATTTTTTGGATAACACTTTGTGTTTCAAACTAAATTTTGGTACCATATTTTAGGGTGCCAGATGTACTAAAACTTAGTTTAGTATACTAAGTAAGTATTTTTAGTATACTAAGTAAGTATTTGGATAACTCTGAAACTAGATATTGGGTGGCATTAAAAAATATATTAGGGTGGTAAGTGGATCAAAAAAAAATTTCATGCATCCAACATCTTAAAATATTATCCAGTATCCTAAACTAATTTTTAGTACATCCAACATTCGAAAAATATTCCACCAAAAATATTTGGGAGAATTATATTCAGGTCCCGTCTAAGAGAAAAATAAAAAAAAATGGTCTCATTAACAACTCTAGGGGTATAAATTGACAATTCCATGGGCGCGATTAACAACTCCATAAGACCAAATTTTCATTTTTCCACTTGGACGGGACTTGATTATAATTCTCCCAAAATATTTTAGACTACTGACTGGCACTAAAAAATACTTCAGGATACTGGATAATATTGAAAAATTATTTTAGGATCTTAAAAAAATATTTTAGGAAATTGACAGGTATTAAAAATACTTTAGAATGTTAAATGCTATCTTAAAAAAACAAAGTCTTCAGCTTCAGTTTTTTGCGCCAAAATGGCGCAGTTTTATAGAAAAATACGGTAGAGGACGGTATGGGTAGAGGAGAGAAGCCATTTCCAATTGAGAGATAGAGTTGATCGGCCTTCACCCCAACCCTAATCTCTTTTTTCAGTTTTTATTTCAAATTAAAAAGGATAAACTTATCTTTTCACAATTCTAATAAATCACACATAGGTCTTTTGGGACTTTAATGATATTTGATCATTTCAAGGGACCTTCTAGTAATAATTTTTCTTCCTTGGGTCCTATGTGCAACTCTCCCTTCTTTTAATGGTGGGGGCCGGGTAGCCACAAGCCCCCATCGTTAAATATTTATATTTTATTTTTTTAAAATTTTAAATAAATATATATATTTATATTTATATATATATATATATATTAATTTAAAAATTTCCTTTATTAGGTATGTATATTTTCAAATCTTTCCTTTTCTTTCTGTCCTAAAATTCAAGCAATTAGATGAAGTTTGGACATTTTGCTTAAATAAATTTTCATAATATTTAAACAATCGTAATACAATAGCTTGGGAAAAATATTCTAAATAGTTCTATTCCATCCTGCCCTTTTTCACTTTAGAATAATTTACTACCATTTTGTGTGATAAAATGGTAAAATTTAATTATCATAAATTAACCTCATCCAATTATTATTTAAATCCTAGAATTAAAAATTAGGATATCATATCAGTTACTTTGAGATGTACTTTCTAAAACACCCTAGTCACTTTTTTAATTTCCTCCTTCCATTTCCTCCTTGATTGTTGTTGATGGAGGATAAAAAAAAGAATAAATTAGGAAAAGATTGACGAATATGAAAACTTTGTTTTATATTTAGGATCATGATCAATTTCTTAAATATATCTTATATAAAGAACTAGAGAGAGTACCATTTTTTAAAAATGACTTTTTGCACTGATTCTAATTAAAATCTGGACAGAAAATGCTTTCCAGGGCGGTGAACCATTTCGCATATGCTAGTGTAAAAACTAGTTCGACTAGTTAAAAACTACCTTTTTAGACAACACCTAATTAAACCGGCACATATAAGGGTAGTCTAGAAAATGGCACTTCCCAAATCGAGGGACTATTGGTCTAAAAAAACAATCCATATCTCATAAAGAGAGATCGTAACATCCCAAAAAAAATGGAAAATATATTAACAAGACTTATTTGTGGCTTAGGGATGTTATGTATAAAATAGAAAGCCTAAACAATAATTTAATTTTTTAAAAGCTTATTTTCAGACCATAATTTCAGGAAAATAAAGAAGGAAATAACAAATCAAAATAGGTAGAAGCCTAGAATAATTGTGCAAAAATTATAATGATTATTGTGGGAAATAAAACAATTTATGGAGAAGTTTATTCCCTAAAGAAGCTATAGATAATTTTAAAGCTATTTTCTCAAATTAAAGGCCTATTTTTTTGGGGATTTCAAGAAAAATAGCTAAAGGATGATTTTTAGCTTGAAACATTTAGGGGAATTATGTCATAAGGTAACGAAGCTCAATAAGGAAGAAAATCCACCTACTATTAAGAATTAGTGTATGGAATTTATATAGTAATTAAGTACCTAAAAAAAGGAACAGGGGTAAAATAGTAAATTTATTACCCCAAGTCTAAAATTAAAATTGGGCTAATGTTTAGCCCAAAATTAGGGAGCCAGGGACATGGTCCAAGAGAACCAAGGAGTAAGAAATCAGATTTTGTAAATTGGATCAAAGAAAATGAGGCAAAAGGGGCTTATGTTGAATTTATTCTTGGATGTGGTTTTAATTGAGTAAATGAATCCTTTCTCCTTTTATTAAATCCCACCAGCCACACCTTCGCTCTTTCATTTTCCCCTGCAACCTGAAACACAAAAGGAGGAGAGTGAGATGCGAAGAGGTAGTGAGGGGAAAGAAGAGGAAGGAAGAGATCATCACACCCACATGCAACTGGATATTTAAGCTAAGGTAAAGGTCAGGAACTTGATTCCTTAATCATCTTCCTTATCTGGGGTGTGCTTTGTAAATGGATGATGATTTAAACAATCTAACTTAGAGATAGAAAGTGGATAAAATGCTAGAGATGTACGATCAATAAATGTAGGATGATGGAATGAAGGTTGTGTTGTTTGTTTAATGGCTTGCATGTTGGATTTTACTGAGGGAGGATGATTTTTAAAATCAAGGTTCACCATTTCAGAGAAGGTGTAACCCCCTTCGCGATTAAGGCCGAGATTAGTTCATAAAAACATAATTAATGTGGAATTAGAGACCATAGATGATTTTGGGACTTAAACAAAATCAAACTTCCCAATATCATGGCTTACAAAAACTTTTACAAAATGTGTGCATGACAGTCTCATATTCACATTCCAATACTAAATGGCCTGTACAAGTGGATTTCATTCACAAATATCAGAGTATAAACAAATTCCCGACACACTCGGGTTCCATTCATTAAATAAGGGATTTACAAAGGCTCAAAGCCCACAATTCAATACCCTTAACTTGGGGATTACACAAAACTATACTACCGATCCCATTTTACACAATTGTTTCCCAAAAACATCCTATAAATATACATGATAACCAATAATCCCAAAATATACTCCTAACTGGAGTTCTAACTACTCTTCGTCGCCCGCTTGCCTTTTGATCCTTCTGCCTTGTCTAAAACATGGTTTTTAGGAGAGTGAGATTCTAAGGAATCCCCGTAGTAACAAATCAATCATACAATGTACAATAATAGTGCATGTAAGCAAATCATTAACCACAACAAGCAACTACAACGGCAATTTCAACGGCAATGGTTAGTATGACACATGTCATCCCTTACGATTGCTCACGCTGAATTGCTCACGTTGCATTGCATCACAACAATCAACACAGTATAATTCACCACAGCTGGGATCCATATAAAGCATATCATAATCGCAAGCCACATAGGCAAGATACACACACACAGCCCACGGCTGGTTTCACAAACGCGGCCCTACGGGTCGGATTCACAAAGATCCATGTCGATTACGACGGCAGTCCAACGGCCGACCTAGAGATGACCACCGTCAATCCCTACACGGCTCACGCTGACCTGCTCACGCCGCAATGGACCATGGCACACATTTCACAAAATTTAACGATAAGATATGCATGCCAAAACATCATACAAGATATGAGAGAAAAGTCACTACCTTGCTCCTTCCGTGCGTGTCCTAGCGCCGGTCTCTCCCGAGGAGGGCAAATATCGTATCCTATAATTATAATTAGGGACGAAGAGTTATTCTCTATTCCAATACTCAATTGACTTCGCAATACTTAGATTTGGTTATCATTTATGTCCTTTAAGTTGTTAAAATTGGCTCTAATAAAAGCCCTAAAGGATTGGGAAACATCGGGTTAGAAACCACCTTTCAAAATCACAAGGTGCTGAAAACAGGGGCTGACTGCAGCCAAAAACACCTCTGGCTGCGGCCAGAAACAGCACAGAAAGTTTCTGGCTGCAGCCCAGGCCAGAACGTGTGCAGAAGCTTTTGCGCTGCAGCCAAGATTTTCTGCTGCAGCCAAGGCAACTTCGAAAATTCATAACTAATTCTAGAAAAATTGAAATGAGGTGATCCCAAAGCCAAATGAAAGGTACTTAAGTCCTCTTTCAAGGAAAAATATGGCTCTTCACTGGAAATCAATATAAAAATACAGATTTCAAGAAAAGTCCACACTATTCCAGAATTGCACCCAGATTTAACATCAAACTTTGGACAGTCATAACTCCTAGCCCAAAAATCGAAATGACACAAAACATATGCCCATTTTGAAGCTTGAGATGTGAAATTTAAGTCTGGAAAGTTTCATAATTTTCCAAAACCATTTGCTATTTTAAAACGTCCATGCAAAATCACTGCCAAAACAGAGCTTCCTACTAACCAAACTTGCCACTTTTAACACTAAGTTCCCAATGGTTCAAAATTCATATTCAACACTTCTCCCACACAAAATCACTCAAGGAATCCAATGGTAATATCAAAATCACCAAAATCCTATTCCATTATCATGCTTTGGTTTTGGGTAACATTGAACACTAAACTTCCAAAATATCCAAACTTAACAATTTCAAACCCAATCAATTCTATCTATCCAAAATGCATTCCAAACATACAAATTTCATACCAAACACATACCAAACTCCTAATGGCCTTCATTTTCGAAAATGGCCCCAAAATTCCAGAAAATTCAAAGTATTTCAAATGGTATAAAACTTAGATAGAAAGATAGGTCTCACTCACCTTATCAACTTTCTCAAAGGGAGTTCTTGATTCTCCAACAATCAATTTTCGTGTGGCACAAATCACAACCAAATGACCAAACTACACACACCAAAATGAAGCCCATTACTCAAGGATCAACTTTAATGAAGGGAGTTTTGACATTAGAGGTCAAGATCTTACCTTAAATGCAAGCTTTCTTCTTTCCCTTGCCTTCAACAATGGTGGACTAGAGAGAGAAGAGAGAGAACGTGAGAGAGAGAAGGAGGAGAGGTGGAGATGATGATGAAGTGCAGAAAAATCTGCCCCACCCCCTTCACATGCCTCCAAAAACGCATAGGAGAGAGAGGAGAGAGAAAAAGGTGATTTTTGTCTCCTATGTCTCATCCTATGGTCCACCATAATGCCACTTAGCAACATCTCATCCCTTAATCTCTAATACCACACACATATACACCAATTAATCTCTCTAATCCATCCATTAGCCATTTGATCACACTTCTCATTTTTCTTTTAGTTAGTAATTAATTTCTCCATTAATTACCACTTATGGCCAATATTTCCATTATTCCAATTTTTCGGTAATTATGACATATTAATTTAATATTGCCATAAAACACATAATAATCCCAATTAAATTCATAATTATCCATAATAATCATGATTAACCCATAATCAAAAATTGGGATATTACAGAAGGTGCTGTCAGATTTCTTGATGAGAACCCATATATAGGAGGGGGAGGAGTGTCTCTATTGATTTCCCTCTTCATTTACTCTCTCTTGAGTATATCTACCATTAGATCAACTTTTAATGGTTGAGCTTTAATAATATATAAAGAATATTATTATAATAAAAATCTACCATGATAAATCTCAACCATTAAAAGTTGACTAACGGTAAATATACTCAATGGAGAATAAATAGAGAGGAAAATCAACGGAGACACCCTTCTCCCTATATAGTAATGCTTAAATGTTAACAAAGCCAACTAGTATAAATGTTGTTTAATGTATTATGATGATAGATTTATGGGTTTGAATCGATGAGGTGGACAATTGTTAAGGGTCTAACGGTGTAATACTTTGAAATGTTAAGTGCTATAAATTGATGTATCATGTTTTCAGGCTCTAAACTGATGATTTCAAGAAGGGTTGTGTGGTTGTTGCGTTGCTGTTTGGTTTTTTTTCTTGGGAGCTAACTAACTTGTAAGAGGAACTATGTTGATTTACTGTTTGATGCTCTGAATTGTTAAATAAATTGTGAACTAAATTGATTGTGTTGAAATTAGACTGTTTTGTAGTTGCCAATAAGTTCATTGTGGAGTTTTGTATGGGAATGAACTTTGGTATAAAAGTTAGGACCATTGGAACCAGTTTTGGGTCATTTTGGGAACCATATCAGTTGCTGCGATCTGGCTTCTGATAAGCATCACTCGAGTGAAGAGGAGTCTCACTTGAGTGCGGTATGAAATTCTGGGTATTTTGGCTAAGTCTTTAGGCAGAAACCGCAAGCACACTTCCTGACTTGCGAGTGAGATATGATCCTACTCGAGTGAGCATAGGCATGCTCGAGTAAGGGAGTAAGTTTAAGACCTGGGAGTTTATGGTTGCTCTCGGGTAGTCACTCGTGGTGCCTCACTTCTTGGTGCTCGAGTGCATTTGAGATTATCACTTGAGTGTGGTTTGCTGTGCTCGAGTGAGGGTGTAAGATATATCAAGGATTGCTCTCGGGCAAACACTTCCAGTATCACACTTTTAGGTGCTCGAGTGAATTTAGGTGTCATCACTCTAGTACGGCTTTCGATGCTCGAGTGAGACGACCAATATTCAGTGTTTTGCTTCCTAAAAAGGGGATCTTTAGGGGTGGTTATCCCAACCCTTTAGGCATATGTTTAGACATTTAATAGCCACCTAAAGAGTTTATATGAATACCAACTTAAAGTATTACGAAATTTAGAACTTGGAAAAGAGATTGATCTATTGTCCCTAATTTGGTCATAGGATTCGACATCTGCCGTCCTCGTGAGCCCACTGTGCCAGCGAACGTCAGGAGGGAACAAGGTAGTGACTTTTCTTTTATACCATATGTGATGCATTATATGTGTATGATATCATTGATTTGTGATGAATTCGTATGCTACGATATTTATGGATATGTGTAAGCACTGTCATTCCAATAGTCCCTGAGTAGCTATCAACAGATCAGGTAAGGATTGTGTGCCTTCCTAACAGAGAAAGGGGATGAAGATGAGGTGTGACTTTATGATTATGTGAAAAGCCGAAAGGCTATTTGTAAGGGCTGACAGGCCAATTGTGTCAACCGTATAGCTATATGAGCTATAAGGCTATGTGTATGCACTACCACGCTAATAGTCCTTGAGTAGCTAACAACGGTTCGGGTTAGGACAGTGTGCCTTCCCGGTGGAGAAAGGGGATGAGGGTGGAGTGTGATTTGTATTGCTGCTGCGGTATGATGATTTACTTACATGTTGTGTGCTTATGTGTGGTATAAATGTTTCGTTACTACTGGGATTCTCTTGAATCTCATTCTTTCCTTTGACTAACCTTTCAGACAGGGCGAGTGGCTCTAAGGAGAAGCGAACGACCCGAAGCAGTTAGAACTCCATAGGGACATTTAGTTCGGGCCATGTTGGTCATTCATTTTGGATTAGGATTACTATATGACGTTTTGAGTTATAAATAGTTTGAACATTTGGTATCTTAATCCCCTAATCAAGATCTGAAACTATGTGTATATATATATGAACCTGGGAGTTGCCAGGGTTTAAGTTATAAACTCTGATATGTTTAAATGTGATATAACTGCACAGGTAATTATATTTGATATTTGAACTAGAGACCGGGATAGAGAAGAAGTTTTCAAAAAAAATTTTGTGAAGTCCCTACTACAAGAGGGAGTTTTAAATGAGTTTAGAATTATCCAACGGTCTCTAATCTATTTCATTATGCATTATTGAATATTAATTACGCTAATTAAGGCAGGGGGTTACACATTGCACATATGTTTTCACAATATTTAGAAAATTTATTCATAAAGAATTGCAATGTTTAATAGCTTAACACTTTATGCATATATGCATACTTCAAGAGAAAATATTTTTATGCATAGTCATGTTTAATTCATTATGTTCAATTTTTCTAAATTGACTATATTCTTAGAGCATGTGAATTATGATTCCTACAAGCTAACCATAAGTGGATCCAAATAAACTTGGATACCGAAAGAAGAAAAGGATATATATGCTTTTGTAGGAAGAGGAAAGGAATGCTCTGTTTACCATCATTAAAACAGGAGTAAGTAGAAGGTACATAAACTTTGAGTTGAGAACTCAAGTTCATATCAAGTTATGGAATTAAACTCGAGTTTCAAATATATACTCGAGTTCACAACTTGCAGTTTCAAAGTGAAATTTGACTTCAGGAAGGAAATCGTAGAAAAGTTTGATTCAAAGGCATGGCTTACTCAAGTGATCTTGGAGGACTTGAGTACAAAGATATAAGGGCATGAAAACTAACTTGAGTCTCTACAAGTTACACTCAAGCCAGGTATGTTGTATCAATATAGGCAATTTTCTACAGAACTCAAGTGTCAAGCTTCATATTAGTAATTTCAAAACTCAACCGTTGCACTCGTTCTTCCCAACTCAATTTGAGTAGTAAATACTTGTTCATTACAGCATACCATTAACAATCAATCATTTATGGTTTTTAAAATGTTTACAGATTGCTAAATGTACCGGAAATAGAATTGTTCATAATCTTCCTATACATTGAAAGTTTGAAATGCACATTTAAAAAAAACACTTGCTTAGATTTCAATCCATCTTATTACTGCATACACATTATTTGAAAATTATTCATATTTTGTCTACATTCAAATTGGTTTCAAAATTGGAAGTTAATATTTTTGTATACTGAAAGTAAAAAATGCTTCAAATTCATCCACCAGAGTATTTCCCCATCATTGACATATTGATCATTGGTTATCTTATGCTTGAACTCCTTAATTTTTACTCTCTAAACGAGTTAGACCTAATATCTAACTAGTTTATCATCTATGAGTTTCAAGTGTATTTCCTAGAAAAGAATTCAATATGTGAAAGCCTTGTGCCTAATTAACAAATCCTTATTGGCAAGTTATTCCAAGCATTATGAATATTCATTAATACATTGAATCTTAATGTATTAACCATTATAGAGGAATAACTTACTAGGAAAATATTCTAGAACTTTAGTCATTTGGATTAATGAGTATGTACTTAATCATTCATAATTCATTTGTACTCATTTTGTTACTCGGATACATTAATCATTGACATCATATATCTCTGAGTAACTAGTGTCTTGAATTCAAATGTTTAAGTTGAATGTTCCTATTCTTCAAGACACAATAGTCAATGTTATCTCTTATTCAATAGCAAAGTCATTGTCCTTATATTCAAGCAAAGCCTTTTTGGCTAAATTCTTTATCCATATGGCTTTTTCTCTTTGAAAAATTCTACAACATGTTATCTCTAGTGATTAACGTGTTATCTGAGTTTATCTTCAAAAAGAAGCTTTCTGACATATTTCTTTCAATTATTGACTTCCACCATTTTTAGCTTGAGCATCAATTGTAAACATGTTTCCAAAATGAGTTATGCATGTATTCAAAATCTCTAATCCATAATGTATTGTTATGATTTGAAATTACATTTGATATTTGAAACAATTTGCATATTTCATTATCATTCTTGAAAAACTTGATTTCATTCATGATATATCATTTCACAAAAGTTAATTAAAACTTTTATGGATATATCTACTACTCTCTTTTGATCTCACTTACATGCCTTGCATGAAAATTTTATCAATGACTTATTTTCTATATAAAGTGTATTTACAAATTGTCATTGATCATTGAAAATTATCATTCTTGGTATTATTTGTTTGTTACCCTTTATAATTTAATTGGTTAAATTTATTTAATTGGGTAATTATATCTTTGTCTTTGTTGGTTTATGATACTCTTTGCTCAAATATCATATGATTTAATTGTATAAGAGCATAAAAGCTAGAATGTCTAATATTATATAGACCCAAGAGAAAGTTGGGTACCAAAGAGCATATATATATATATATATACTTTTACAGGAGTTGACCAAAATGCTCTACTTTTGGATACAAAGATCAGAGCCTAACAAAGGACGCATAACTGATAGTATTGCAATTTGAACAGAATCTATATATATGGTATCACTCAAGTGATAACATGAGTGACACCCCATTATTAGCAAGTAACTAGCTAGTGGTGCAGTCAGAGAAAGGGAAGGAAGATCTCTTAAGTGGGCCTAGTTGAGATTCATTTCAAAGCATCTTAATGCCAAGAACAAGTTAGCCATTAAAAGCCTTTGTTGCCTACTCATCTTCCTTATTGTCCCAATATGATCAGACATTTCTACTATGATATAGAGCCAACAGAGATGTTCAAAGGAAGACACTGAGATTGAGGAGATGTTGAAAACAACAATTAGAAATTACAAGGTTACCACCTCAACCTTAAACATTAATGAGTGGATAAAGTATCAATAAGCCTCCCATTAGACCTTTCAAAGAATACGATAAACCTAAGATGTACATAATCATCAAGCTTGGTAAGCCTATAGGGATTCTCAACTACCATCTTAGCTCTATGTCTAATCTTTACAAAATTATATGGTAAATCTATACTAGAGCTATGGTGAAAAAGGCCAATAACTTCACTCATTTCATTGAGAAGAATTATTACACAATGGCCTATATTATAAACAAGGAGAAATGGAACATTAGAGAAACCATCTTCTCTGAGATGAAAAGATATAGATCTACTAAGTCCACTCATATTTTTTATCCTCAGTTGGATTCACTATTTCTAAAGACAAACAAGATTTGGTACTTGGAATCAAATGAGCCCCTTTGTGTGGAATCCTATGTTTGAAGAGGCTGCACATCCAAACGGTAAAGATACAAGTGAGTATTCCTAGTAAGAGTCAAAGAATAGAGGCTAAGGCGTCAAGAAATTATAAAGCACAATCCTCAACTAGAGCTAGATTACCTAGAGACTCTTTCATTAAATCCACCATTCAAATAGATTGAGCTTCACTTGATGTTACCAATGAAAAACTCATTAAGGTTGTGGATGATAGAGTCAGGAAGCTATGTGTTTGGTAAATCATAACTTCCAAATGTTGTTGACTCGACACAAAAGGGGCAAATGATGGGAGCTGAGACTTCAAGGATAGATGAGATACAACACTTTGCTAGAGCTAGTCTCCCTGGTTCTTCATTCTTTGGTCCACCTATCTAGGGCTATCTGAGACGAGTGCTTTAACAATCACATAGAGCTTGCTACAAACAATGCTGAGTTCATCACTTCTACGAATGGTAAGATTAGACAACTCTGTAACTTGATCAACTAGAACCTCAAGGCCTTATTCCGATCTCATCTTGGTATACTTAAAGGCTCACAGAGACTACACTTCAGAATCCCTCAGCATTAATCACATTATTAGGCAGTGCATAGCTAACGATGCATCAATGGACTTCAGAGGACTATGGCTCAACTGATTATGATATTAGTTGAGTGAGGTATTATATTCTTACTTAATTAAAGTTCTCTGAGTTGTATTACTCGAGTGAGTACTCGAGTGATGGTTGAGTAGAATCATTTGAGTAACCACTTGAGTAATAAAGGGTTACAGCCCTAAAACCCTGAATAGCATCATCTTTTTCAAAACTTAATTTCTCTCCAAATCTTCATATTTTTATTCTCAATCTCTTTACGAAATTTCCAATGGTTTTACAAATCCATGAGAGTTATTAATTGTAGTACTCAATGATTTTCTTTTAGGTCATGCATTCATTAAGTGGGAACTTCACATTCACATATATTTTATATCTTAAAAGCTCATCTCATTTATTCAAAGAAAATCATTTTGACATACTCATATGCATTCACTATGTCTTGATTAGTTTTTGATGATAAGTTACTCTTATATTCTTCCTTTCATGATTTTAATATATCTTATAGAAAGGATAATTTTAATACTTGATGGCACTAATAATTCTCTTTGCAAGAAAGATTTAAATTTTGAGACAGGAGAATTTGTTTTGTGTAATTACATTCCTCAACTTACTACAAGAAGATTCTATCAATTTTGAGGAAAAATGCTTTAGTGCTCATTCAAGGGAAATATATTGGCTGCAACATTCAAAGCAACAAATACCTATACCAATACAAAGAAGCATTAAGCATGCTGATATAGAAATATGGAACAGAATCCAGAAGACAACATGAATATATATCAGAGTTGCATAGCAGAAGTGTGGTGAACATAACATCATGGACTAGCATTGCCAAAGAATAAAGCAATGGACTTCATTGAGCACTTCATCATTTTTCCAAATCTACATAATCATTTCTAAAACCTCTCTTTATATTTCGAGAATGCTTTTCATATCTTCGATTTCAAGTTGCCTTGATTATGAAAGTTATCTTGAAAACCTCTCCAAATTGTTTCAAATTTGTTTTCACGAAAACTATTTTTCATTTGTATCACATTATAAACAAAAATACTTTCAAATAGGGAGAGGGAAAATTGTTTTCTTGAAACATTCCTTTTTGGTTAAGGAAGAGAAAGGAATTTCTAATTTAGTTTTAGATTTGCTTCTCTAAGATGCTTTCCTATTTATCCTTCAAAAATTTTGCTGATGTCAATAGGGGGAGAGAAAGGCAAGAAAAATATATTGCTCTTAATCTGCTTTTATAACTCATACATATTTGTCTTTAAGGATTTTTCATCATCAAAAGGGGGAGAATATTATATATGATTAGTTTTGACGATGTCAAAAATTAAAAGCAAAAAGTTTGTATGACATACTTATCTTCTACATTGACTAACTACTATATTTAATATTGCATACCTTATAGTCAAGCAAAGAAAGAAGAAGATTGAAGATATTCAAAAAGATATCCAGTTCAATTATGAAGAATGATCATCAATTCAAGAAGATATCTAGTTGGGTTATAAAGAATGATCATCAAGAGGAAAATCAAGAAGAAAGAGATTGAAGAAAGAAGAACTTGCAAGATAAAATGAGAATATCAAGATTCAAGCTCTCAGAAGTGATACCAGAGGTTGGAATGGTTCAATACAAAGCTAAAATGACTTATATAGAAGTTATGAAACTTCCCTAAGGTGTTCCCTTAAGTATTGGCTCTCTGCCAAGTTTTAGAGGTGATCACTCAAGTGATAAGCATTCTGTTGTGCTCTATTTTTAGGTAGTATGACAGAGCTTCAATATTTTGTCCATATCTCTCTAATCACACATCGGATTGAGCTGAAACTAGTTCATATACAACTAGACTCCCAAAGCGTCAAACAAATACCAGAAGCATATTCAAAGGAGTTAAGATTAGAGAGATATAAGCTTTGGAAGATGACACATAAATCATCATCATATTCCAGGACAGCTTCCATATTTTGGCCATAACTATGAAACTACACATCGGATTGAGGTGAAGCTGATGCCATATGAAACTAGGCTTTCTATGGATAGGTAATTGGTCATATTTAGAGCTATATGCTAAGAGTTTTGCATTTTGGAAGTTGACACTTGTGAATTTAGACAATGTCTAGTATAGTAGACACTCTTTGGATCATAACTTTCATAATACAATGAGTTTGGAGCTGATTCTTGTTGTATGGAATGTAGATGGCAAGAGCTTTCTGATATTATATTGTTTGTCATATTTGGATTCAAAATAAATAGATCACTTGAGTGACCACTTGAGTAATGACTTGAGATTACTCGAGTGACCACTTGAGTGACATAGTAGTATTGCTCTCTGGCAAGTTTTGAAAGGAATCACTTGAGTGATGGCCATGGATCACTCTCGTGATCACTCGAGTGATATGTCAGACAACGTTTTGAAGCTTCTGAAGATCAATGGAATGATTGTGTAATTCATTCATCTTGCTTCTAGTTACTCTAACAATTCATTGTATAAGTGTTTAATGTATTTATCCAGGAATGCAATGAAGAGATGATGTGAAGAGACAAAAGGTGACTTTACTGAAGCGGAGTGTCCACCGAACATAATGGCAAGTTTTTCAAATACGAAGAACGATCAAACAAAGCAATGGGACTCTATGACTAAGTTAAAAGGCTAAAACGGTCATCAATCTTCATCAACTATAAATAGAAGAGCATTCAGAGTTCAGTAGAACAACGAGAACACAACAACATAAACATGCTTATATCTTGAGTCATCCACTCCGACCTAACCACTTTTTGTTCGTATTTATTTTTCTATACCATGTATATTTGAGAGTGTAATCATTTATATTGTACTTCAGTATTCATCTTATTCACTTTTGAGAGAGAAGAATTGATTGTAATCCTTTATCATCAAAGTTGTATCCTTACGGTGTGTAAGGGGGAGTAACTCAGTTGTATCCTTATGGTGTGTAAGGGGGAGTAACTCGTGAGATATTTGTAAAAGGCTTCACAAGTGCCCAGCTAAACTTGTGGAATTGTAGACGCTTCTCTTATGCCCAGATTAAACAAGAAGATAATGGATTGAAATTCTCAGGAGGAGCTTGCAGACTGGATGTAGGTCATCGTGGATTGGACTAAACCAGGATAAATCACAGTTTGCATATTCTCTTTCCTAAGCTCTTATATTTCCAACATTTATTATTTAAATATCTAACTATTGATTTATGATTCATTACTTTCATATTTACTGCTTCCACTAAGATGCGAAAAGATTTTCAAAGTTCTTAAATTTTTATCTCACACCCAATTCACTTGGCATAGAACAATCAAGATCACAATTACATATTTAACCAAGCTATATAATCATGAACTAAAAAGATAGCTTAAAGGAATTCCATTGAAGTTTAGAAGCTCAAACCATTACCCAACTTAAGGGAATCACCAACACTTTAGCTACTCATGGAAGAAGAGGAAGATGAAGCTTGATGAATAATAAAGAGATTGGCCATAGGAATTTGCAGCAGCCACTTTTCTCTTCAGTTCTTTCTTTCGACTCCAAGAAGGCCTCTCCCTTTTCTCATCGGTTCAGCAACTCCTTCCTTTATTCATCTCGTGCTGCCCCTTTTCACACACAGCCGCCACACCTATTTCATTGCATTCGGTGTCTCCTCAATTGGTTCAGCTTCTCCCACACGGTCCAGCTCTCAATTTCAGTTCAGCCTTCCCTTTTCTCTATTCGGTGAGCCTTTCTCCATCATTCCCATCTCCTTTCTTCATTTCTTCCCTCAAGGTCCAGCAAGCTCTTTTTCTTTAATCCATAGGTCAACAATTTTGGCTCTTCTCTATGCTTCCTTTCTTTCCTTTTCACATTTGGTCCACTTTCCTTCTTCAATTCAATTCAGCCATTTAATTCGGTCAGCTCTTCTCCTCTTCATTCAAGTATTTCAGCTCAGCTAGCTCCTCCTCATTTCTTCAATTATCCTAATTCGGTTAAGCCCTTCCATGTCTTCAATTTCGGTCTACTCCCTTTTCATTTCAATTTAGCCACCGCCCTTCATTTACCAATGGTCCCCACATCCTTTTCTTTTGCTTCTTCAATTGTTTTTAGGTTAAAATGTGAGTTATGCCTTATTTGGATAAGAGGCAAGAATCTATTTTGGCATTAGGCATACAATTGCAACTACCAAACAAGGCCCTTACTCATTTAACCTTCTCTTAGAAAAAATGCGAAATTAATTTCTCCACTTGTGATGTTCCATTTTTGTCATTCATTAAGCTCCAAAATAACATCTTTGACATTGACCACTCAACTTGTGCCACATCATCACCTACAAAATTATATTCACAGGGTAATATCTTTTGCTCACAATTAAAGAATAATGGGAATAACAAATATTAATTAAAAATATAACAATTTAACAACTATAATTTCCAAATTATTCTTTCACTAAAATCTCACACTAACATTTGATTATGCCCAAAATATTCAATTAAGTCCCACAAAAGCCTAAGATTAATTAATAAAAATATATAAATATTGAGCTCTATCAATGCCCTTGCTCAATCGATGCCAACTCTTCTCTAATTCCCAAGTTCACCAAATCCAACCTTGAATTGACACTATCCTTGCTTTTTTCTTTGATATTGAGCAACATGCCAATTAGACTATCACATATATTTTTTTCTAAGTGCATCACATCATGAAAATGTCTCACATATAAAGACTTCCAATATGGAAGTTCAAAGAAAATAGACTTTTTCTTCCAATCACTTGTCTCGATTTGTTTTGCAAAAGGCTTGCCAGAATTGTTATCCAAGTCTTTTACCTTTGAATACACCTGGGCACCGGTTAACATCTTCAGTGGGCTACCTTCTTCTTAGTCACCATTGAAAGGCTTTGCACTTCCTCCAACGATGTTGTGATGGTAAGAATCTTTGATGCCCTATGTAAACATTTTTCTTACAATGATGAAGTTGTATTGAATGAGTGTCATCTTCACATATAACGCATGCACCATATCCTTTAACGTTGTATCTCGACAAATTACCATAAGGAGGGAAATCATTAATTGTTCTAAATAACATGGTTTTCAAAGTGAAACTTTCATCCCTATAACCATCATACACATTGACGCCTTCTTTCCAAAGCAGGTTCAAGTCATCAATTAAAGAAGTCAAGTATACATCTATATCATTCCCAAGTTGCCTTGGCACAAAAATTAATATGGACAACATCATAAACTTACGTTTCATGATCAAGTATGGAGGATGGTTATAAAGCATCAATATCACTAGCCACGTGCTATGTGTACTACTCTGAATACCATGCGGATTAATTCAATCAGTTGACAGTACAAGGTGAAGGTTCCTTACTTCATCCGCAAAGTCAAGGTACTCATGATCAATTTTTTTTCCATTGAGGAGCATCTGCAGGGTGCCTAAGCTTCGTGTCTTTAATCCTTTCATCTGCATGATATGTCAATTGTTTAGCAATCTCTGCATTACTATACAGTCGCTTGAATCTCGGAATAATGGAAAAATACCATAGGACCTTCAAAGGACATTTTCCTTTCTTCTTTCTATATCAAGATGTGTTGCATTTAGGGCACCTCTCCAACGTTGCAAACTGATTTCAAAATAATATGCAATTGTTAGGATATGCATGTATCTTCTTATATCCCATACCAGTTGTAGAACAAAGAATTCGCTTTGCTTCGTATGTCTTGGTAGGAAGTTCATTTTCTTCTGCAAGCATATCTTGCAATAGTTCAAGCAGTGCGGTGAAACCCGAATCACTCAATTCATAGCAAGCTTTAAAGTTGTACAACTTCAACAATGCTAGCAATTTTGTATATTTAATACTACCGGCATTTAATGGTTTCTCTGCATCACATTTCAACTTCTCAAATTCATTAGGGCAATGATGAAGCACCCCTTCAACCACATTTAACATTTCTTCAAGACCATTATGTTCATCAAACATGCTTTCATCAAATTCATTAGAAGCACCACTTGTGGTATGCCTCCGATCACTACATATATCGTTCGTCTCACCATGCCTTGTCTATCGTATATATGTTCGATCAATTCCATAACACACTAAATGATCTAGCAAATCAAGTGGACTAATTCGCTTTCCAAAACAACAAGATAAGCAAGGACACAAGATTTTGTCAAGATTTTTTGTATGCTCGAATGCAAATGCAATAAACTCTTTCACCTCATCTATATTTTCCCTTGAACACCAATTAGATGACATCCATTTATGATCCATCTATTGTAACCCCCTCACGGTAATTACATCCGGATTTCAAAGTTTAAGTGAAATAGAGACCAATAAAATCAAATCAACAATTTATAATCCCTCAACTTGGGATGAGGTATTTCAAAATCAATTTAAAACGTATTAATTCCGGGTCTCACATTCACATGCGGATATAACTACTTGAGAAATCAAAATTACATAAGAAATATCAGAGTGCGGAAACTAAAATCCCGGCAAACCCCCGGGTTCATCTATATATATATCATGGGTTGCGAGTTCCCAAAATGGGGATTACATATCCAAAATATTCATTTACATAAATATACATTTAGTAATCCCAAAACCAAAACAAGGATAACCAACATCCAATACAAAATGTCCCTAAGCCCTAACCACTCCGGGTTGGTCGCTTCCCTTTCGAGCCACTCGCCCTGTCTGAAAAGGTTAGTCATATGGAAAGAGTGAGATTCTAAAGAATCCCAGTAGCAACAAGACACTCATACAATATATAAACATAGAGCATGCATGTTTATCATGTTCAGCAGCTTCACAATGATCTCTGGCTTGCGCCACATACGACAGCACTCACGGCTGTAATCACAATGCACTACGCCCGCTTTCGCGGTGAACACTATGAACAACGCCCGCTTTCGCGGTGAACACTATGTAGCAGCAACACGAAGCACAAAGCACCACAAAGCATCTCAAAGCACAATGTATCACAAAAACTCCACAAGGTATCTCAAAGCAGTAGCAGCAGCATCCACACAATGAATGACAAGCAAACATACAATACATTTACACAAAGTATAAGAGAGGAGTCGCTACCTGTATCTTTCCTGACAATCTTTGGCACAGTGGGCTCACGCGTTCGGCAGATATCAAATCCTATACCAAATTAGGGACAATTGATCAATCTCTTTTCCAATTACTTAATCCCATAATACACTAAGTTGGTTATCATTTATGACTCTTAAGAGGCCACAAATGACTCTAATGAAAGCCCTAAAAGGTTGGGAAACGATAGGTTAAAGATCCCCTTTCGATAACACAAAGTGCCAAAACACAGGGTTGGGCCGCGACCCACCATTCCTTGGGCTGCGGCCCAAAAATGGTCAGAAGGCCTTGGGCGGCGGCCCACCACCCTTGGGCCGCGGCCCAAAACAGGCCAGAAAGGCTTGGGCCGCGGTCCACCACTCTCGGGCCGCGGCCCAGAAGTTTCTGATTCTGGGCTGAACTTCGAAAAACCATAACTAATTCTAGAAAAATTGAAACGAAGTGATTCCAAAGCCAAATGAAAGGTATATAAGTCCTCTTTCAAGGAAAAATACAGCCCTTCACTGGGAATCACTACAAAATTATAGAATCACCAAAAACTAACCACTACTCCAAAACAGAGTTCTGTTTCAATCCCAAACTTTGGACAACCATATCTCACAGAATTCTAAACGAAATGACACAAAATATATGTCCATTTTGAAGCTTGGGATGTGAAATTTAAGACTGGAAAGTTTCATAATTTTCCAATACCATTTGGTCACTCAAAACGCTCACTCAAACTGACAGCGAAAAACAGAGCTCAAACCAAACAACTTTCCAACTTTTCCCAAGTGATCCAAATGAATCCAAAATCAACAACCAAGCTTATTCCCACACAAAATCACTCAAGGAATCCAATGGAAATGTCAAAATCACAAAAATCCTATTCCATTATCATGCTTTGGTTGTAGGTGACATTAAACACCAAACTCTCAAAATCTCCAAACTTAACAATTTCAAGCCCAATCAATTTCTATCCATCCAAAATGCATCAAATGTTCATATATCTCCAAACCAAATCATTTCCAATCATCAATCACAATGAACTTCATATTTCCAAAAATAGGCATAATTAGGGCAAAATTCCAGATTTTACCAACTTAGCCAAAAAATCACAACAATATATCAAAATGCTCTAAATGTCTACCTCTTCTCTTTGCCCAATCTAGAATCTTGATTCTTCAACTTTCAATTTCGAATCAATGCGCAAAGTAACACCATTCAAGACTCTACAACCACCACAATGTAGCTCTCAATGAAACACACAATATTAGAGAAGAGGATTAGAGCATTAGAGAATCACAACTCACCAAAATCAAAGCTTTTCTTTTCTTCTTTCTTGCTTGTCCAGCGCATAAATGGAGGAAGGAGAGGAGAGAGAGAGAAAATGGTGAAGATGATGAAACCTCTCTCCTTACACACACACTTAACCGCACAAGAGGGAGGGAGGGAAGAGAAAAAGTAATGTTTGTCTTTTAGTGCCACATACAATGGCTACCCTCTTGCCACTTGTCATAATCTCACCCATTCCTTCAATGAGCTCACAAAATCACAACACATAGGATTCCGACCCATCAAACATGAATCTCAACCCTTGATCTTAATTACCACACATCTTTATTCCACAATTTGCATTACATAAATTTCCCAAAAGTGTTTAATTTATACTAATTACAATGATTATCAGAGTCATTAGCCCTAATCACAAATCGGGATATTACATCTATGCCTTCAATCTATTTTTAAAAAAGTACGTGGTTAGTTGTATGACTATTTTACTAATTACTTTTATATTTTCTTACCAATTTTGAAATAAAATTGAAGCTTTCTAAGTCTTAAATTAAATCCTATATTTTAATTAACAAATAATACAGCTCATAAGGAAAGAAATCATATTTCCTAACACATAGGAAAGCAAGCTTTGGCAATATGGAACACAAAAATTAATTTATTGTATGTGTTGTTTCACGATACTATGAATCATAAGAAAGCAAACTAAATATTTTGATATGTTCTATTTTTTATATATACCAACAAGCAAGAATATATATGTTTTGAAATCTCACATATACACATATATTTATTTTCCAATTAAATTATAAAATGATATAATTTTGACATCCTTATATTAATATGTTATAATTATATTTTATTAAAAAAAGTACTTGTATTTTGTATTTTCCAAGTGTTAATTCTTTTCACATAAAAACTACTTTATTTTTTTTTCTAACTTTAGTAAAAAGTCAGGGGGTTATTTACAACTGACCCAAAGTTCAGGGGTTTTATATAATTTCACCAAAAAAATAAAACTTCAAATACACATTCATTTAAGATATCTAACAATAATAAAATTTATTTAAAATAGAATTAAAGGATTTACAATTAAAATCATTGTTATTGAAATGCTAAAACTTGTTTAAAATAACTTTCCTTTCACTTGTGTCATTTCTGTCTAAAATGTATTATATACATATATATATATATATATATTTATATAACATTTATTTTTTTCACATTTAAATTTCAATTTTAATAGTATTTTTTTAAAGTATATCAAATTCAATTAATTTTTATTATTTTACTATAAATTATGTTGATCAATACTTTATAATTTATTTTCATTTTTAAGAATAACAAATCACGATGAAACTTTTAAAATTCAACATTCAATCTTTGTGAACTTATAATTATACCACTATATCTTATCACCATGTATATAATAGAGTACATTATATTCTCCAACACATAATGCCAAGTCATAATAGTCACGTGTAACAACAAATTATGAAATTTAAAAAAAAAACCCAAAAGCTTAAAAAAATGCAAGCTATGTCACAGTACAAGAACTGATATGTGAACACATGTAGTACATCAGCAACTAAGTAAATTAAAGGATTAATAAAAAACACAATCTAGTTGCCAAAAAAATAAAACAAAGCATGCTATCATATAAAATAACCTGAAAAAAAATAAGATTTAAAAAAGCACAGACACTTACAAATCGATTAATTGACCAGTGCAAGGAGTGGGGGACCACGTTGGTGACACTAGCATGAGTAAGGTGGATGAGGAAATGTAAGCTGTGGAGTGGAGTGGGGACCAACTGGAGTGGGGTTCAAAAGAGGAAGAAAGACAGAGAGTAGGAAGAAAAGGGAACAATTGAGGACAGGAGTGGGGACGGATGACAGGGAACAAAAAGGGAAAAAGGGACCAAGAGAATTAGATGAAAAAGACGTTTTTGTGTGTGTGTGTGTTGTGCAGAAATAATGGTGAAAGGGGGGGACCATTGGTGCGATATAGATGAAGATGAGAGAGGGACGAAAATTGAAAGGATAATTAGTAAAGTTAAAGAGGGAAATCTGATTGGTGGGAAGTGGATTCTCTATCCACTTTCAGCTAATTATGGCGCTTGCCTTCACATGTAGCCTGCAGCCAGCTGTGGCGCTTGGCTAACCAAGCGCCACAGCTGGTCCATTTGGGCTGAAGTAGTGCTTGCTTCTATAAGCTCTACGTCATCCATGCCACTAGCTGTGGTGCTTGGTCAGCCAATGGCCACATCTGGTGCCTAAAATTTAAAAAAAAACATTAAATAGAAAAAGTAAAAAAAAAGCAGCTGTGACACTTCTTTAAAGAAGGGCCACAAAATGGGTGCCACTTCTCTGCCTTTTTATAGTAGTGATATTATAAAGGCCTCAAGAAACCTTATTTGCTCTGATACCAGGTAAGAGTTTTGGGCGTACCTGAAATCCGATTGACTCGTTGAAGTACCCACATGAAATCAGAGCATCGATATGGACCCCAATCATGTTACACAACAAATACACCATAGAGAAGAAGAGAATAGAACATTCTCATGAGAAAATGTTTAGAGAGAAGTGCAATATTCTTTGTGTATTATATTATGACACTTCTACTCCCTTAATTCCATACTCTATATATATATAGAGTACGTTGAGTTTTCATAGACCATAAGGGTCATGGATAATAAGGGTCGGTTGCAAATTTCCATAGTGGTTGTAAGTAGGACCTTATAAGCATTATGTTTTCAAGAGTGAAACTATGATAGAATTGTGACCGAAAAGAATTGAAAGGTATCACATTTGTTGCGAATTAGTTTTCAAATAAGGGTGAAACTAATCACATTGCATCTCTTTACAAGATACAAGGACAAGGCATTAGGAACAGGTTGATAATCCTCAATTGTGTTTTAGAGTAGGAGCTTAGAATGGTCAATAAAGAAATCAAACAAAATAAATATGAAATGCAAAAAGCCATATGAAAAGGGATAACCGAGAAAAATGTTCATGGTTATTCCAAAGGAGGATGATGAGTTGTGTAACCCCCTTCTGTAATTATATCCGAAATACGACAATTAAGTGAAATAAAGACCAATAACAATCAAAAACTCATTCTCAAACTCATCTACCAGACGGGGTTTTCATAAATAAATTTCGAAATCATTTATAAACTGGTCTCACATTCACATTTTGAATACAATTATTACACGAAGATAAATCACATTTATATAAATATCAGAGTACACAAAATAATTCCCTGCCAATCCCGGTTCCATTTATTAACTCAAGCTTTATAGGGCACATTCGCCCATTACAAGCCCTCATATGGGGATTACACGAATCCATCTCAAATACATAACAAATCCTCATCCACATACATATATACACATCCAAATCCATATACTCCCAACTATGATAACCAACTACCGAATCTTCAACCTGAAGGAAGTCCTTGCCGCCCTTGATTACTTACTCCATCCTCGATCCACTACCTTGTCTGAAAGTTTAGTAGGGGAGGGTGAGATTCTAGAGAATCTTAGTAGGACAACAATATCAATATGCATGTACGATATATGTTTAATGCATGACATGCTTGCATCACATAACTCATGCTAACACAACGACAATTTGTAAGCTCAATGCTTCGAACAATATACTAATGGCCATAGCATAAATTGAAACATAGCTTCAAATTACACATAATCATGCAAAGCTAAGACATGTACCAACAAACTAATACATATATCAAATACAAGCAGAAGAGATATGTTCCCTACCCTCTTTCCACGTAAGCTCCAGCTCCGGATGCTCAAGATCAGGGCGATCAACAAACCCTATAATCAAAACAAGGACATAGGGTTAATCCCTTTTCTAATTCCTTAACTTTTAAATACGTAAGCTGGTTATCATCTGCGACCTTTAAGTGGCTACTGAAAGCCTAAACACATGCCTCAAGGGTTGGGAAATATTTGACCAAAGACCACCTTTTGAATCCTTAAAATCCCTTTTTTTGACTGTGGCACTCGAGTGATGGATGCCTTTCACTTGAGTGATAACCTCAACACTCAAGTGATACCTCCTCAAGCACCCGAGTCCTACCAAGTGTAGCTCTAAAAGTGCTTACCCGAGAGCACAAAAATCCCAAAGTCAAAAGTGCACTCGAGCACAGTGACCCTCACTCGAGTGATAGCTCAACACTTGCGAGTGCTAACTCACACTCTTGACAAACCAACTGCGAGTGACAACCCGAGAGCAACCTCTTAGCACAACACACATTCACTCGAGTGAGCCATAGTGCATTCGAGTGAATACCTACATCACTCGCAGGTGAGGAAGTGCACTCTTGCTTCTTCCATGAACAAGTGCAACCAAAACTGAAGGGGAAAGGGAAAACATCACACTGCAATCGAGTGAGACCCAGTTCACTCAAGTGATGCTTATCATAACCCAGAAAAACGCAGAAAACCATAATTCTCCCAAACTTAACCAATATGTCTCCAATGGTTCCCAAACTCTAACACAAGGCTATTTCCACATAATTTCACTCAAGAAATTCATTGGAAACCTCAAAACACCCAAAATCCTATTATAATAACATTTTTCCCCTATGGTCACACTTATCACACATATTACCCAAATTTCGTTACTTTACACCCAATGCTCTAAATCAATTCCAATGACACCAAAACACACTATGGCATCACTTTAACCATAATACACCACCATTCCACAATTATACCAAATTAGGGTAAAAACTACAAATCACAAATCTCATCAAACAATCATAATATATAGATTATCACTCACCTTCCTCTTTCTCAAAGCTAATCCTTGATTCTTTATCTTCCAAGATTCCTCAAGCTCCTAAAACACCCTCTTTTCCAAATTTAAAACCATAGCAATGAAGCTCTAATCACTATGAACAACTTTAAAGAAGATGATTTAAGCATTAGAGGACAAGAAGCCAACCAAAAACCCACCTTTCATTTTCTCTTTCTTCCTTTCACTTGGGCGAACATGCAGGCTTGGAGGAGAGAGAGAATGAAATCATATTTTGGCTCCCCACACACCCATAAACCGATTTGAGGCAGAGAGGAAAGAGGAAAGATGTTGAAATCTTGACCCAATCCAATGGCTTATATTATGCCAAGTGTTACCATCTCAGCACACCTCTCATGAGCTCATATAGCCTCAAACACATGGGATTCTGCCCCTTGATCTATTGAACAATTCAATCTTAGCCATTAATCTTGAAATTACCAATGAGTTTCCTCTTCGGTAACTGACCAATTGGTCGGCAACTTTACCATTTTGCCCCTAATTATGGAAATTCCCTTGGAATCACCATCAAACTCATTTTCATATTTCTTAATCCAATTTGGGATCCTACTAAACTAGGGCTTAGTAGTCCACTAATCTCAGGCTTATTCTCTAAGCTCAAGTCTCAAAATTTAGGGTATTACAAGTTGTGTTCTATACAAGTGGCCATGTCAAAGGAGAATAGAAGAAAGTAATGGAAAGGGAAATGAATTCTTTGAGAAAGAATCAAATTGATCAACCACCAACTAAAAAAGGCTATTGAGTACAAGTAAGTTCTCCAAGTTTAAGAGAAAAGTGGGTTGACCAATTGACATGCACAAGACTTGTTATATAGAGTTCCGGCGCTTCACACAGCTTAACTACTGGTCAGCCCCTCCAGGGGCTACATTAAGTACCTCAGCTGTTAGTTTTAGGCCCCGCCTCTTGACTAAGGACTAGCGCTTCACACAGGAGCCCAAATACTTGGTCAGCCCCTCTAGCCAAAGCAACAATAAGGTGGCTAGCCCCTACGCCATGTTGAGGTAAGAGCCAATGCTTTGTCCCACTCTCACGTAGTGAGAACCTCCGATCACGGTGGCGAATTCCAATCATTTTTCACAGTGTTTGTACATAGTTCAATGGGCATACAGGAATAGCATAAAATATTGATAATGAGTACTTGATTACATTACAAGAATTCCTATAAGGATTTTACATAATATTTACAAACTTAAAATATAATAAAAGCCTGCAGATAACCAACTTCATTGCTTGAACTGGACCAAAACCTTCAGTTGTTAGTAATTATGCATTTATCCCTTTTAGCCGCTTCCTTCAGCTAGGTAAGTTATATATTTATGGAAAGGGTGAGATTCAAAAGAATCTCAATTGTAATAAGCTATTAATTGTATAAAATGTGATAAATGGATATGTAATGCACCACATAATGTGAATATAACAATAACACTATAAACCAGAGTGTGCACACTATTCAAGGCAAATCCCCTACTTGTCTATGTACCTCAGCTGAGTCCTAGACCATAGTTAGGTAATATGCCCTAGGCAACGTATATCACAGCTGGGTCTTAGACCATAACTAGATTTCATTATTCATATTGTAATATCCCAATTTTTGATTATAGGTTAATCATGATTATTATGGATAATTATGAATTTAATTGGGATTATTATGTGTTTTATGGCAATATTAAATTAATATGTCATAATGACCGAAAACTTGGAATAATGGAAATATTGGCCATAAGTGGTAATTAATGGAGAAATTAATTACTAACTAAAAGAAAAATGAGAAGTGTGATCAAATGGCTAATGGATGGATTAGAGAGATTAATTGGTGTATATGTGTGTGGTATTAGAGATTAAGGGATGAGATGTTGCCAAGTGGCATTATGGTGGACCATAGGATGAGACATAGGAGACAAAAATCACCTTTTTCTCTCTCCTCTCTCTCCTATGCGTTTTTGGAGGCATGTGAAGGGGGTGGGGCAGATTTTTTCTGCACTTCATCATCATCTCCACCTCTCCTCCTTCTCTCTCTCACGTTCTCTCTCTTCTCTCTCTAGTCCACCATTGTTGAAGGCAAGGGAAAGAAGAAAGGTTGATTTTTGGGTAAGTAAATGCCTTCCTTTGCTCAAACTCCCTTCATTAAAGTTGATCCTTGAGTAATGGGCTTCATTTTGGTGTGTGTAGTTTGGTCATTTGGTGGTGATTTGTGCCACACGAAAATTGATTGTTGGAGAATCAAGAACTCCCTTTGAGAAAGTTGATAAGGTGAGTGAGACCCATCTTTCTATCTAAGTTTCATACCATTTGAAATACTTTGAATTTTCTGGAATTTTGGGCTCATTTTCGAAAATGAGGGCCATTAGGAGTTTGGTATGTGTTTGGTATGAAATTTGTATGTTTGGAATGCATCTTGGATAGATAGAATTTATTTGGGTTTGAAATTGCTAAGTTTGGAGATTTTGGGAGTTTAGTGTTTAATGTTACCCAAAACCAAAGCATGATAATGGAATAGGATTTTGGTGATTTTGGCATTCCCATTGAATTCCTTGAGTGATTTTGTGTGGGAATGAGCTTGGTTGTTGATTTTGGGTTCACTAAAATCACTTGGGAAAATTTGGAAAGTTGACTGGTTTGAGCTCTGTTTCGCACAGTCTGTTTGCACGAGTGTTTTGAGTGACCAAATGGTATTGGAAAATTATGAAAATTTCCAGTCTTAAATTTAACATCCCAAGCTTCAAAATGGACATATATTTTATGCCATTTCGTTTAGAATTCTGTGAGTTATGCTTGTCCAACGTTTGGGATTGAAACAGAACTCTGTTTTGGAGTAGTGTGTAGTTTTTGGTGATTCTGTATTTGTGTAGTGATTTCAAGTGATGGGCTATATTTTTCCTTGAACGAGGACTCATATACCTTTCATTTGGCTTTGGAATCACCTCGTTTGGATTTTTCTAGAATTAGTTATGGTTTTTCGAAGTTCAGCCCAGAGTCAGGAATTTCTGGGCCGCGGCCCAAGAGTGGCGGACCGCGGCCCAAGCCCTTCTGACCTGTTTTGGGCCGCGGCCCAAGAGTGGTGGGCCGCAGCCCAATACCTTCTGACCATGTTTGGGCCGCAGCCCAAGGAATGGTGGGCCGCAGCCCAACCCTGTGTTTTGGCACTTTGTGTTATCGAAAGGGGATCTTTAACCTATTGTTTCCCAACCTTTTAGGGCTTTTATTAGTGGCATTTGGGGCCTCTTAAGAGTCAATTATGATAACCAAAATTAAGTGTTTCAAGTTAATTAAGTCTTGGAATAGAATGTAACTCTTCGTCCCTAATCATGATTCTAGGATATGACATTTGCCTTCCTCGGGAGAGACCGGCGCTAGGACACGCCCGGAAGGATCAAGGTAGTGACTTTTCTCTCATATCTTGTATGATGTTTTGGTATGCATATCTTATCATTGAACTTGTGAAATGTGTGCCATGGTCCATTACGGCGTGAGCAGGTCAGCGTGAGCCGTATAGGGAGTGATAGTGGTCATCTCTAGTTCGGCCGTTGGACTGCCGTCGTAATCGACATGGATCTTTGTGAATCCGACCCATGAGGGCGGCGTATGTGAAAACCAGCCGTGGGCTGTGTGTGTGTATCTTGCCTAAGTGGCTTGCGAATATGATATGCTTTATATGGATCCCAGCTGTGGTGAATTATACTGTGTTGACTGTTGTGATGCAATACAGCGTGAGCAATCGTCAGGGATGACATGTGTCATACTAACCATTGCCGCTGCAACTGCCGTTGTAGTTGCTTGTGTGGATGATGATTTGATTACATGCATTATTGTTGTACATTATATGATTGACTTGTTACTACGGGGATTCTTTAGAATCTCACTCTCCCAAAATTAAACCTTTTAGACAGGGCCGAAGGATCGAGAGGCAAGCGGGCGACGAAGAGTAGTTAGAGCTCCTGTTTAGGAGTATATTTTGGAATTTATGGTTATCATTGTATATTTTGGAATTGTATATAGTGGATTTTGTGTAATCCCCAAGTTAAGGGTATTGAATTATGGCTTTGTGCCTTGTAAATCCCTTATCTAATGAATGGAACCCGAGTGAGTAGGGAATTTATGTGCACTCTGATATTTATAAATGGAATCCACCTATTCGGGCCAGTATTATTTTTGTATTGAGAACTGGAGACCATTGTGAATAAGTTTTGAAAAATGTTTTTGCAAATCCGATTTTTGGGCAAAAGATTTCTTTGATAAGTCCCAACTTGAATTAAGGTCTCTAATTACAACTTAATTATGAGTTTAAGAATTTAATCTCGGCCTAAGGTGGGAAGGGGGTTACACATATCACATAATATAGCAACATAAAATATATATACCATCACATAGTGTATGAAAGATAGAGTTGCTACCTGGAATTGCCCTTTCCTTGCTTGTCTATCTGTCCATCCAATATCCTGTGTCTAGCTCAGGCTATTGATATATCCTAAAATTCCGAATTGTACAAGAATTGAGTTATTACTCATTCATGTACTGTTCCAAATTTATTTGGTTAGTTATCTTTACCCTTAGAGTCCAAGGTAATTACATTTTGCCATTACCTTTTTAATTTCGCACATTAACTAAAACTGCCAGAATTTTTGTCACACTTTGTAAATTCATAATTAATTCTATAAAAATCCAAATGGTTTGGTTCCAGGTTCTATAAAAAGATCTTTAAGTCCTCTTTCAATGAAAAATATCACAGAGCACCAATTTTAACTACACAATTCTAGAAAATTTGTCAAACTTAGTCTGACACATATTTCGTTCTAGAATCAACATCAAACTTTGAAAAACTATATCTCTCAATTCACTAGTCTAATTGCATCACATTACTATGAAATTAAAGCCCAAGATGTTTACTTTTATCTTATAAAATTTCATAAAGTTTGGACTAGGTTTGAATACTGAAAAACACGTCACAACAATTCTGCTCCAGAAAAATGAATATGGCACCAGGGTCATCCAACTTCTAAAAATTCCAGAGTCATATGTAATTATCCAAAAATTATAACTATACCATATTCCCACACAATTTTGCCTTCCAAACACAATGGGAACATCAAATTCATGAAAGTCCAGCCCAAACACACCCAAAATAGGTTTGGATGAAAATCACAATAAATTGAAAAAAATTGGAGTTTATTGATTCCATTCCATTAATCACCTTCTTTTCTCTTGTAATCTCATGATTAACCCTTTAAACACTTATTGAATATGGTTAGGGTTAATTTGGATAGTATAACCCCTTAGGGTTTGAACATCCCAAAATACAAAATCAAACTAAACAAATCCATAAATCAACCATAACAACAATCACAACCTTGAATCCAACAAGAAAATCGTTTAATGGCTTACCTTTGGTTCCTCTTCTTCCTTCAATTTTCGCCACCCTCTCCCTTATGTTCCCTTTGATTTCCTTCTTGCTTTACCTGATTTCAAGAGAATATGAAGATTAGAGAGAGTTATTCATGATTTAGGAGGCATAAACAAGTGAAAAAAACTTGAAACCTACCTTGATTGCTTCTTGAACTCTTGCTCTTCTTTTTGTTCTTGTGTTTTCTCCAAACACACACACTCTCTCTCTCTCTTCTTTCTTGTTTGCTTGGATGAAATATGTCTTGGAGGAGAGGATAAGAGCTTCTAAAAAATATCCTCTTACACCTCCTTAAAAAATAATGTTTAATTACTAATTAAGATGTGCTTTCTTTTTTACTTTTCTTCCTCTCTTTTACTTGGCTAAAAGTGTTTCATCTTTGCTTACTTTTGGACCAAGTGTTTTTTTTTCTCTTTCTCTTGTTTAATTTGGATGAAAGTATGGGCCTCTTGAAAGGATGATGGTCTTTTAAAAATATCGCCTCCTTACTTATTATTTATTGCCAATTAGCATGTGAAAATTGACTTTTGTCATTATCTTTTCACTTGGCTAATATTCCTCCCACATGGCATAATTTATGGCCAAATAAATATTTTCCCTTGCCTTTTATTCATGTTGGCCGAAAATATCACAAGAGAAAGGTAAAAATAAAAGCTTCTTGCTTCATTGGTCAAATGACAATTTTGCCCTTACATTTTTGTAATAAAATTGGGCCTTCTTCCTTTTCTTTCTATATGGCTGAAAATTACATATTATTAGGCCCAAAATCGTGCTCTTCCAATCTCTATGTTTTTGGGCTTCAATAATGGGCTTTTATGAAGACAAAAATTAAATTTTATATCATACTATGGCCCAAAATTTGTGTGGCCACTAATTGCACTATTTGGCTAATACAAGTGTGCCAATATTCACCATTTTATTTCCTTTAATACCATAAAGATGTAAGGAATTTTGGGGAATAAAATTTGGGATGTTACATGTTATATAGGGGTATGCATAAAAGGAAGGCATTTTTCTCATTTAACTTAGTTTTAATATGGCAATAGTTAACCATTTGAATTTAAATTTACATCATGTGGATGTAAAACCTATACTTTGAGTGATGATCTGGATGAAGAAATCTATATGCTGTGTCTATCAGATTTCACTAAAAATAGAGTATTTGAAGTTTCACATAGTGGTGAAACCAGAAGTCCTTTTATAGATTGGTGCAATTGTCCAGATAGTGATGTTTAATACTTCGAAAGAGCGGTAGCCCAATATGGATTTCAAAATAGTTGAAGAGAACCATTGATAAATGATTTGTGATGTTATTCTTTTAAGTGGATGTTATACTATTAGCCATACATAGTTTGAATTTGGTAGTGCCTATTAAACAATGGTGCTAGTAAGTTTTGGAAAAGAAGTTCATAGGTAAAGTAGTTGGATTTGAGATCCAAAGATCGAGATAGCTTAAGAAGACTCCTCTCTTTTACAAGAGAATTACATTAAGAAGACTCTTAAGCAGTTCAAAATAAGTGAATGCAATCCCATGGATATCCCAGTGACTTTAAGAGTGAGTTTGAGTCATGATAAGTTTCCCTGACTGAACTAGCCAAGAAGATAATAAAAAAGAATGTCCATATAGATACTGCTAGAAGTGTGATGTATGCAGTGATGTATGCAAGACCAGATATATGCTCATTGTAAGACTTGCACTTGGTACTAGTCTAACGATTGTGAAATACATTAGATGGTTTTATAGAAGGGTCCTGAGATACTTGTAGAGTACATTAATTATATGCGTTCAAAGTATGTATTGTGGTAGTATAAGAGGCTACATAGCTGGTAATATTCATAGAACATGTGAGATTTGAAAGTGAGAATTCATATTTAGTGTTAAAATATTATGAGTACACATAGTCATTGCCTAAATAAAAGACCCTAAGTATAATAGATAAAGTAAATGTAAAGGTATAGCTATATGAGAGATGTTATAGCATATAAAGTTGTTGTTAACAAAGTATTCATATGCAAAGTCCCCTAACTAAGCCTAATGGCCAAGGACATGTATGAGAAACATATTAAGTCCTTTGGCATGCATATGTTATGAAGTAATGATACTTCATTTTAGCTTTTAATGTGTGTGTAAGTATATAATGTCTAGTATGTCGTACAGGTTGGTGAGGTCAGTTTTCTCACACAAGCAATTGCCTTTGAAATGGAGGAGTGTGCAAAGATGAGATAATTGTGTTCACCAGCAAAGCAGTAAGAGTACTGATATGGTGAGAAGAAACACAAACTATGTCACCTCAACTTAAAGTATAGTAACTCAAGATGAGATCCTTAACTATAAATATGGATTGAATCATGGAAACCCACGTCTATGATACCTATTGCCAGACAGCAAATTCTTCAAAATTGATGTCATGTAATGTGAGTGGAGTTGAGGAATTTGGGTTTAGATATTGGGAATGTCTCAACTTAAGTCTGTACAGTGTTAATAATAAAATCAAAATGACATAAGCTCTTAAAGTATAAGAGTAACACTATAGCATGTGATATATATCGTACGTGGTAAAGAACTGCAAATGGGATGCAAGTAAATGGATCTTTACTTCATTGCTATGTAAGTCCCAGAAAGGTTAACCCTTCAATGATGTCCTTTGGCTTTGACATTATCATGGAAATATGTTTCAACATCTGCTACTTTAGCATTTTGTCCTATGATCATTGTTGATGCGATCTAAAGGTATTATGTTAGGAAAGCGGCTGACATATATCAAAGTGATATATAGGCGAAAGAAATATTATTACCTGAAATATACACACCTATACTGATGTCTGAGATCGGTCTCTTATGATATTATTTTGTCATTTTATAAATGTAGACATTATGCATATGAGAAAGGCAATCTGAGTTTTATACTGACTCAAGAGGGATTAGATTGGCCATGAGTAAAGTATATATCGGTAAATCTAGGACATCTAGGGACCATATTATATCGAGCTGCATTATAGAGTTGTCTTGTGATAATCTCTAAAAAAGGGATTTCTAGTACAGGCACCCAAATGGAGATGTCATGCCCACACTATCACGGGAAAACACCTAGTATGAAAGAAGTACGAGAAAGAAACTTGGCCCATAACATCTAATCCACCAAGTGTGAGTGGGAGATGTTGGAAAATACTAGTTTAGTCTTGGTTGATTAGGGCCTAAGCCCGATTCAAGAAAGGCTATCATGGAGAGACAAGGTTATAAAGAGAGATATCCTTTATAGTTTCAAGGTTATATCTATTGCCATATAAAAGTACTTTTAAAGGTTGCATACGTACTCTATATATATAGAGTGTGGGATTAAGGGAGTAGAAGTGTCAGAATATAATACACACAGAATATTGCTCTTCTCTCTCTAAAAAGTTCTCTCATGAAAATGTTCTCTTTTCTTCTTCTATATGGTGTATTTGCTACGGAACATGATAGGGATCCGCATCGGCGCTCTGGTTTCGTGTGGGTACTTCAGCAAGTCAATCGGATTTCAAGTACGCCCAAAAATCTTACAGATGCTATTCTAAAAAATAATTTAATTTAATTATTTAAAAGATTCTTTACATATATGATTTAAATATGTACATGCTTGTTTGACCAACTTCTTTATGTTTTGTCCCCATGCTTATACAGCTGGACCATCATCAACAAATTAAGAGTAATCTCCCCATATCACAAGAAATTTGCACAAACCATATTTTAAATCAAAAGTATCTTTGTCTTTATTTCCAATTCCAGCCATAAGGGCACCTTCTTTAGTATTCCCTAACTTTCCGCTTAGGTCACATCGATCCACTTTTTGTGAAACACCAAACAGATAGTGTAGCACCCCAAATTTTATTAACCTAATATATTGTGATTAGTTTAGAAATAATTAATAAAATGGTGAATATTCATGAATTTAGAATTTATGAGTTTGTAGATTTTCATTTTCATGTGAATTGGGCTACAATAATTATGGAATAAATTTAGATAATTTAAAAAGCCCAATATTAAAGCCCAAAATTTGAGAAATAATAGAGGATAATATTTGGTCCAATAATAAATGAAAATTGGCCAAATAAAAAGGAGAAAAGATATTAAATTGAAAAGGTAATGGAAAAAATCATAATTTTGCCAATTTAGCACAAAATAAATTATTTTCCAATTAATTGAAGTTAAATTAAATTAATTAAGGAAAGTAATGGGGAAATATAGATTTGGGATATTTTGGAGAAATAAATATTAAAAATTGAAAGGTGAACAGTGTTTCTAGTGAAATCGCCTGTGAGACAATGAGTTTGTCATGTGGTTTTGGATAACCAAATGATGACAAAAAATTATGAAACTTTTCAAAATAAAAGTAGAAATCCTACACTTAATTTAATAAGACATATGAATCATTTAAATCTTTATATAAAAAGTTATGAATTTTTGAATTTAGCCCAAAAAAACTGTTGATTTTCTAGAATAACATCCAAAGAATTTAATTCTGAGAATTTTGTGCTTCCAATTGGTAAATGACTATATTTTTTCTTGAAACTAGACTTGATACAAGTTCTATATCCTTTAGAATTACTCCAATATGATGTCTACAAATTTAGTTATGAGTTTTCAAAATTTAAGCAGAAAATCCGTAAGAATTTGCTTAAATCTGAAATTTGGAAATTAATTCAAGGGAAATATGAAATATTATAAAATATCATCCTCTTCCTTCCATTAGCCAAAACTGACATCCTTGAGCTGAAAAAAGAGAGAGGGAGTTGAGGGAATTCTAGAGAGAGAAGGAGAAGAAATCTCACAAGGTAGGTCAATTTCTTCGATGAATTCGTGCCTAACGTGTATAATCCTTCTCCTATGCTTCTCTTCTATGTTATTTAAGGTTTTTGAAGTAAGAATCTTGGTGTTTTAGAGGCTAGGGTTTTTGGCCGAGAAGGAAAAGCCAGAAAGAAGAAGAGGTAACTTTGAAACTTCAAATATTAGTTGTTCTGGCTGTCGTGAATAATTTAATCGGTGGAATTCTACTGCACTTGCTATATATGTAAATTTGGTGAAAATTTGTGTCCTCAATGTTATGCTGCCAAAAGTGAGCCTAAATGGTGGTTTTAACATAATTAAATAGTTAATAAAATGATTACGAGTAGAAAGGAGCAAATCTGCGAAGTTAGAATTGAAAAATCCCAATTTTTCTTGGAGAACCTTAAACTTTGGCTTGTACTAGTTTAGGGAATTGGAGTTGGATTTTTTATCATTTAATGATTCCATTGAGCTCAGGAGGGAAAATTAGGTGGAGTTACACTTGATCACTTTTCCAGAAAAGCCTTAAAAAGCATAATTACCAAAGGGCCCCTCAAACCCTGAAATAGGGGCTGCCAAGGGCATTTTGGTCTTTTGGCAGTGAATTTGATAATTCTGAGTCCAGAAATGGATTCATTAAGTGAAAATATGTTAAAATATCCCAGGTCAAAATTTCAAAAAAAGTTCGGGTCATATTAGATAAGTCGGGGCCGGGCCGGGCCCCACAGACATTTTGGTAAATTTTCACAATAGACTATCCAGTACAAATACTATGGAAGTTCCTAGAATAGTACGTGAATGGATTTGAATCTAATTCTTGTCCATTTGAAATTTTAGGACAAAGTTGAAAGCCCAGTCGTTGGTGTAACCCCCTTCATGATTAAGGCAGAGATTAGTTCATAAAAACATAATTAATGTGGAATTAGAGACCGTAGGTGATTTTGGGACTTAAACAAAATCAAACTTCCCAAAATCATGGCTTACAAAAACTTTTACAAAATATGCTCATGACAGTCTCATATTCACATTTCAATACTAAATGGCCTGTACAAGTTGATTTCATTCACAATTATCAGAGTGCAAATAAGTTCCCGACTCACTCGGGTTCCATTCATAAATAAAAGGGATTTACAAAGGCTCCAAGCCCACAATTCAACACCCTTAACTTGGGGATTACACAAAACTATACTATCAATCCCAATATACACAATTGTTTCCCAAAATTATCCCAAAAGATATACATATATGATAACCAATAAAACCAAATATAGTTCTAAACCGGAGCACTATTCGCTCTTCGTCGCCCGCTTTCCCTTTGATCCTTCTGCCCTGTCTAAAACATGGTTTTTAGGAGAGTGAGATTCTAAGGAATCCCCGTAGTAACAAATCAATCATATAATGTACAATAATAGTGCATGTAAGCAAATCATTAACCACAACAAGCAACTACAACGGCAATTACAACAGCAATGGTTAGTATGACACATGTCATCCCTTACGATTGCTCACGCTGAATTGCTCACGTTGCATTGCATCATAGCAATCCACACAATACATTTCACCACAGCTGGGATTCATATAATGCATTTCATACACAAGCCATACCGGCAAAATACATACAGCCCATGGATGGATTCACAAACGCCGCCCCACGGGTCGGATTCATAATATCCATGTCGATTACGACGGCAGTTCAACGGCCGACCTAGAGATGACCACCGTCAATCCCTACCCGGCTCACGCTAACCTGCTCACGCCGTAATGGACCATGGCACACATTTCACAAATTCAACGATAAGTTATGCATGCCAAAACATCATACAAGATATGAGAGAAAAGTCACTACCTTGATCCTTCCGTGCGTGTCCTAGCGCCGGTCTCTCCTGAGGAAGGCAAATATCAAATCCTATATTCATAATTAGGGACGAAGGGTTATATTCTATTCCAAGACTTAATTAACTTGAAACACTTAGTTTTGGTTATCATACTTGACTCTTAAGAGGCCCCAAATGCCTCTAATAAAAGCCCTAAAAGGTTGGGAAACAATAGGTTAAAGATCCCCTTTCGATAACACAAAGTGCCAAAACACAGGGTTGGGCCGCGGCCCACTATTCCTTGGGCTGTGGCCCAAACATGGTCAGAAGGCCTTGGGCTGCGGCCCGCCACTCGTGGGCCGCGGCCCAAAACAGGCCAGAAAGGTTTGGGCCGCGGTCCGCCACTCTTGGGCCGCGGCCCAGAAATTTCCTGACACTGGGCTGACTTCAAAAAACCATAACTAATTCTAAAAAAATCAAAACGAGGTGATTCCAAAGCCAAATGAAAGGTATATGAGTCCTCTTTCAAGGAAAAATATAGCCCTTTACTGGAAATCACTACAAAAATACAGAATCACCAAAAACTACACACTACTCCAAAACAGAGTTCTGTTTTCATCCCAAACTTTGGACAATCATATCTTACAGAATTATAAATGAAATGACACAAAATATATGCTCATTTTGAATCTTGGGATGTGAAATTTAAGACTGGAAAGTTTCACAATTTTCCAATATCATTTGATCACTCAAAACGCTTGTGGAAACAGACTGTGCAAAACAGAGCTTAAACAAGATAGATTTCCAACTTTTCCCAAGTGATCCAAATGAACCCAAAATCACTAACCAAGCTTATTCCCACACAAAATCACTCAAGGAATCCAATGGGAATGTCAAAATCACCAAAATCCTATTCCATTATCATGCTTTGGTTTTGGGTAACATTAAACACCAAACTTCCAAAATCTCCAAACTTAACAATTTCACACCCAATAAAATCTATCTATCCAAAATGCATTACAACATACAATTTCCATACCAAACATATACCAAACTCTCAATGGCCCTCATTTTCGAAAATGGCCCAAGAATTTCCAGAAAATCCAAGTTAATCTATTTGGCATAAAACATAGATAGATAGATAGGTCTCACTCACCTTATCAACTTTCTCAAAGGGAGTTCTTGATTCACCATCTCCCAAAATTTCGTGTGGCCACAAACCACAACCAATGGACAAACTACAACCATAGAAATGTTGCTCTTAACTCAAGGATCAACTTTAATGAAGGGAGTTTGAGCAATAGAGGTCATTTACTTACCCAAAGATCAAGCTTTCTTCTTTCCCTTGGCTTCAACAATGGTGGACGAAAGAGAGAGAGAGCAAGAAGGAGAGAGAGAAGAGAGAAATGAGAGTGATGATGAGGAAGCACAGAATTTTTCTGCCCATGCCTCAAAAAAACGCATAGGAGAGGGAGGAGAGAGAAAAAGGTGGTTTTTGTCTCTTATGCCTCATCCTATGGTCCCCTATAATGCCACTTGGCAACATCTCATCCCATGATCTCTAATACCACACATATTTACACCAAATTCACATCATATCTCTCCCAAAATATATAATTACACAAATTACAATCAAATCTCAATGCCA
The DNA here is from genome assembly GCA_963855925.1 of Inga laurina. Lineage (NCBI taxonomy): Eukaryota > Viridiplantae > Streptophyta > Magnoliopsida > Fabales > Fabaceae > Inga > Inga laurina. Next base: position 23,941,858 of record OY979707.1, read on the forward strand.
TTAGCCCTTTTAATTTCACATCTCATGCCCTCTTAATTAGTAATTAATCTCTTCCATTAATCACTAATTTAGAGCCATTCTTTCAATTTTCCCAACAATTATGGCATATTAATTAATATAGCCATCAAACCCATAATTATTCCACTTTAATTCGGTAATTATCCTCAATAATTACCATTAGCCTTTAATTGAAAATTGGGGTGTTACAGTTGGCACGCTTTACGTGGCACGCGTTTCAAGGAAAAAAGTGTTATGGTAGTAACTATTATCTCTCATATACTATATGACTATTGATATGTTGTGTGTTACTGTATTCTATGATATGAATATGTGCTGCGGGTATATTACCTAACTGTGGTCTGGGATCCAGCTGAGGTACACTGGTATTACCTAGATGTAGTCAAGGACTCAGCTGAGGTACACGTAGGGGTTACAACTGGATAGTTGCCCCTGAGCTTTGTGTACACATATGGTATGATGTGGATTTTCATTTTTCATTATATAGAGCATTGCATATTTAAATTCTCGCATTTAATATGATTGATCGTATGTTACTACTGGGATTCCTTAGATTCTTACCCTTTTTCATAAAGAAAAATGTTTCAACAAGAACCAGCGGCTCTAAAGTTAAGGTGGTAAACACGAGGAATTGACGGGTGCGGATCCTGAGACAAAGATAATGGTTATATGGAGTGTGTTTTTGTAAAGGGAAGGAAAGAATGCAAAAGGAAGAAGAAAATGGACATTATGGAGGAGAAGCCTGCACTCGCTATGGAATCCGCTGTAGCCAAAGTCATAGCGAAACCACCTAAAAAAGCCTTACTTCTGTTTGATGACAATTCGCTATGGCATTCGCTATAGAAAACCCACAGCGAATGCGTGAAACTGATACTGTGCATTTTGAAAAAGTGACGCTGCTGATGCTATTTTAACCTAATAGGGGCACTGAAATTCACACATTCTGCACAGGGGAGAGGCTGAGAACACAAGGGAGGCTTCTTGGAGAGAGCTTGAGGAGATCTTAGAGCTTATGGGAGGATATTTGTGAAGAATTTCAAAGGTTTTCTTTCCATTTTCTGTTTTTTTCCTCTTTTCTTCCCATTTTATTGATATGGTTATGATTTTTAAGCTTAGTTATTAGGTTGTATTGATCATGAGTAGCTAAAACTCCTATTTAGGATTACTTTTACCCATTGTATGGATTGAAACTATTGGATTATCTTGCTTTTGTTAGTTAATGAGTATATATGTTGATTTTTCTTTGAGCTTAATGCTATCTTGTGCTTGATCACCACATGATTAGAGTTGTTCAATTGGAAGATGCTTGAGAGAGCTATTTTGATTGTAGAACTTAAGAAAAATCATGCTAGACTTGAAGTTTAATGATTAAATGGATGGTTTGTTGTTAGAATAGAGATATATCTAACAACCTAGCATAGTCAAGTGAAGGCTTGCTTTGGAAAAATGATTTTTATTAATTGTAAACAAGAGATTGAATATTTTTGATGAAGATTAAAAATCAATATTGACTTGAGAGAGCTTGGTTGGTGATTTTATGATCTTCGACTAGCATATAGACTCATTTAGCAAGCTTAAGTGAACATTTGCATAGCTTCATGAAATACAATGGGGAAGAAGTAATCCTAAGTTTATATCTCTTAAAGTTAAACCCAATTTCTTAATTTCCACTATTTTCCTTTGTTATTTTTATCAAAAGTATTTATTTAACTTGATCACATCTAAATGATTCCGTTCAACCTAATTAAGAACATGGGTAAATTAGTTAACTCACTTTTGTCATAGTCCTTATGGTTCGACACTCATTTCTCACTAATTTATTACTTGTGACCCATACGCTTGCGTAAGCTAAGTGGCGAACACAAGGTCATGGGGACTTAAGGAATAGTAATTATCTTAATGTTTCTCCATGACTAATGACCATCTTAGTTAGATAATTTAAATGATTCTTAGAAGCATAGAGATGATGACGATACAAGTGTTAATCTTAATTGGAACCATTTTTGCTATAAAAATTATTGTGCAGAAAAGTTTATTTGATAAGGTGATGGGAAACTTGAGGTGTAGTAATGTTTGAGGTTTTTCCATGCTTAGTGATGATCCTTAGTAATACCGTGATGTTAAAAGAATGTAGACATGATATACGGTGCCATATGATGAATGGTGATTATACCGTATATTGATTCTAGAAGATCTGATCTGATGATATTGATAGGCTTGAATCATATCTAAGCTAAAATAGTGCTTTGGTCGAAATACGAATCATGATGTACTATGGTTCTGATACATGATAGAAGTTTGAACCTTGTGGATAGTGTTGAACCTTCAGTAAGGTTTTGAGGATAATACCTAAATATCGTGAAGGTTAGAGTAGGCATTATTAATTATGATTCTTAGCGAACCTATTGGGTATAATTGAGGAAAATGATTTCCAATCTGTGATGTTGAGGTTATAGATTTCATGAGGAGCATAATAGCTGGGTTAGAGACCCTATGCTATATGATGTTATTACACGCCAAATATGTTGTAGTAGACCCGTGTGTCTAGAGGCCCTATGACCTAGGAGACCAGTATGTCCTTAAGCTGGCAAAGGTATTCATAATTGTGTTGGGCTAGTGATGATCCGTGGAATTGAGGAACAAGATTCTTACAGACACGAATCTTTGCAAAAAGGAATTTTGAAAATTTGCTAGCTGTTAAGAGAAGAGATTGATTTGCTTGCTATTCTACTAACTTGAGGCTATACTAGGAGTCGATCGGTGGATGGCAATTGAGGTGATAAAAGGTATGAATATAAGGGTTATCAAGTAATCCATAACCTAGGAATCAATTATTAATTTTTGATTCCACAAGAATTTAAAATGGCCCTGATTAATTTGAGTTGAAACAGGCCAGGAACTGGCATAGAGAAACACATATGTCTAGTGCAGTCAGATGTTATAGGAGGCTCTTATGAGACTCCTACTAAATCACCCTGACATTACAAAAGCTCATATAAGGAGATAAATCTCAGAGTGCGTAGAGAAAGTCTATGACTCTATGTTGATTACAGGAAGGTGAATAAAGTGACCGTTGAGATCAAGCACCCACTTCCTAGAATAGATGATTTGCTCGATTAGTTATCAGGTTCCTGTGTATTCTTGAAGATTGATTTGTGATCGTGATACCATTAACTTAGGGTAAAAGCAAATGATATGCCAAAAACTACTTTCAAAACCAGATGTGGCCATTGCGAGTCTCTTGTAATGTCATTTGGGCTAACCAATGCACCTGTCGTGTTTATGGACTACGGGAATCGAATTTTCTGTAGTAGTCTTCATTGGTGATATATTGGTATCCTCATGGAGTAGAGTAGAACACGAGCAACATTTGAAAATCATATTGAACATACTGGAATCTAAGCAGCTCCATGCCAAGCTGAGCAAATGTGAGTTTTGGCTTTTAGAAATTACCAAAATGCCCCTGAAACCCTTAACAGGGGTTGCCAAGGGCAGTTTGGTCTTTTTGGAAGTGAATTTGGTAATTTTGAGTTGGAAAACAGATTCATTGAGTGAAAATATGTCAGAATAGCCTAGGTCAAAATTTCAAAAAAAGTTCGGTCAGACTGGGTAAGTCGGGGCCAGGGCGGGCCATCGTGGACATTTTGGTAAATTTTCACAATAGACCAAATAATCACTAAAAACACTATGGAAATGCCTAGAATAGTATATGAATGGATTTAAACCTAATTCCTGTGCATTTGACATTTTAGGACTAGGTTGAGAGCCCAGTCATTGGCATGCTTTACGAGGCAAGCGTTTCTAGACGAAAAGGGTTAAGGTAGTAACTATTATCTCTCATACACTATGTTACTATTGAATGTTGTGTGTTATTTTGTTCTATTATATGAACACGTGCTGGGGGCACATTACCTAGCTATGGTCTGGGACCCAGCTGAGGTATACTGGTATTACCTAGCTATAGTCAGGGACTCATTTGAGGTACATATAGGAGCTTCAACTAGATAGTTGGCCCTAAGATTTGTGTACACACACAGTATGATGTGGATTTTCATTTTACATTATATAGTGCATTGCATATTTAAATTCTTGAATTTTATATTATTGATCATTTGTTGCTACTGGGATTCCTCGGAATCTCAACCTTTTTCATAAATAAAAATGTTCCAGTGCGAACCATAGACTTTAGAGGCAAGGTGGTAGACATGGGGAACTAACAGGTGTGGATCCTGAGATAAATATGGTGGTTATATTAGTTTATTTATAGATATTTTAGGGGAAAACTTGTAATGTAATCAAATGCATTATATCAATATATCAGTATATTTATGCTATTCCTGTGCTGCTCACTGAACTGCGCGCAAGCACTCTGAAACTAGTAAAAATAAGATAAGGGTATGATAGACAAATCCTACAGTTGTCACTGTGATTACTAATTTCAAACAGTCGTTGATAAGTAAAATATTTGCATATTTGTTTTTCCTTATATGATGATTTTATGGATGATATTTGAGCTCAATTTAATAAATTTGGGCGTAATTAATAAATAAATAAATAATGATTTTGGCATGAAATATAATTTCTTGAAAAATAATAAATCAGACCCTCTTTCAAATTTTAGGAAATATCTAGAGCTCTAGATGTCAGATTAGGATGTTCATATATATAGATAAAAAGCTAAGAAAGAGCTCTACAACTTTTATGTTGAGACCAAAACCCAGTTCTATCTCCAAGAGTTTCGAATTTTGCTTGGAAGTTGAGAGCAGGAATCATCACCATTCCACCAACCATTCAATCTACTACATTTCATCTACCACCTCATCTTCCTTTTCATCTACCACTTCATCTACCATACTCCATTCCTCCATATATATAGTCATCCTCTCCTTCACATTTTACACACCATTTCATATCCATTACTCTCCTCTCTTCTCCACTTACACAACCATTTCATATCCATTACTCTCATCTCTTCTCCACTTACATACCATCATCTGAGAATTAATTTTATGCATTGTATTTGTTTCTTGCATGCCTCCTACATGGAAGGTTTTACCTCCTACATGGAAGGCTAGATTTTTCTATTTTCATGCATTTTGTGGTTATATTTTTATTGAATAATTAAGTTTATTGTAATGTTTATGAAGTTTTCAATTTATTTTAAAGTTGTTTTAAATTTCATCATGACCTAAATTTTCATTTTTCTAGAGCGATGACGTAGCTTACTAATGACGGATTAAATCTTAACTTATTAAATCTAGTTTGTATTTCTCCTTCATGATTGAGTTTTAATTATTATTCTTAATGCTTTGATTGACTGGTCATCTTTTGAATGATTTCAATATGCATGTTGAGACGGAAGGAGATGCATGTGTATAGATCCTATAATTAAAACCATGACTTGCATATAAAATAAGAATATATTCATATGAGTTGTGTAGTCTTATTGAGTTCCATGAATATTAATACATAATTAATTGCTTAAATTCATATAGGAATATATTGGATTAGAAATTAATTATAGAATTACTTGACCTTGAAAGAGGCTAGTAATTAAATTAGGGAAACTCGGTTGTCAATCATATGAAATAAATTGGGCTAGAATAGATAAGTGATTCAATCCAAAATTTGTTAAGTGAAATCTGATCCCTAGGGCTTTTTCTCATAGTTACTTTCATATCATTTGCATTCATATTTAATTATTTTTAATTTTGTAATCTCAATCACCAACTAATCGATCGACTAAACAGAGTTAAAATTACTCATTTTGGTAATCAGTGATCAATCCTCATGGGAATGATACTCTACTCACTTCTGTATTACTTGATTACGACAGTGTATACATGCACTATTTAATATATCATTTACACACGTAACAATCGCCGAATCTTATACATGCATAATTATAAGGAAAAAGAAAACAAGAACTATTGAAAGAGTTACATAGAAATGGCAAAGTGAATGACTAATTTATAGAGATTTATAATGAAATAAGTTAGTTATTTGAATATATATATATATAGCTTTTCCTAAACCACTGCCTTTAATCATTTTGCATTGCCAACTACTCGTGTTGGTATAAACCCTTTTTATAAACACCCTATTTTATCTAGGCCTCACACAAAAATAACAAAATTAAAAAGAAGAAATATCCTCCTTGATCCTTACACATCTAAATCAATACACAAATAACATTGATGGCGATTTGATTATAATTGACATTTGAAAAATGATTATCTTAATGGTGATTGTCTTGCTATTGAGGCTTGTAATAAATGGCAACAAATGTTAAAATAATTCATGTAATTGATGATGATTGATACTCGGATTAGGAAATTTAGTGTGGAGTCATTTTGGAGGAGAAAAATAAATAGAAATTAAAAAATAAAAAAAAAATATCTCTTATTTATGCTGATCCGTTTAATTTAGAAAATTACTGATGGGAAAAATATAAAGAAAATTAAAAAAATTTAAAAAAATATCTCTCATTTTGATAGGCTTAAATTAGGAAATTGTTTATGGAGGAAAATAATAAAAAAAATTTTAAAAAAAATAAAATTAAGAAAAATCTCTTATTGATGGTGATTGGGTCAAGTTAGGAAATTTTACCAATAAAAAATAAAAAAACATAAAAAATTAAAATTAAAATAAAAAGTGCATTTATGAGCAAAACCTACTTTGAGACTATAATAGACGAGCAAGGATTGAAGTAAGACACATATAAAATTGGGAAAGCAAAGACAAGAAAATGAGGAAAGAAAGGAGGCAAGGAATGGTTAAAGGTGCCTAAAGAGAGTAAAATCTATTTTTCACCTTTTTTGTCTTTCTTTTCCTCGTACCCCTAAGTAAAGCCTATGCTTTTATGGTTGTTGTTGTAACCCCCTCATCGTAATTACATCTGAATTATGAAATTCAAGTGAAATAGAGACCAATAAGACAAAAATCATCATTTAAAATCCCTCACCTTCAAGATAGGGTATTCCAAAAAACAATTTAAAAACATAATTCAATTGGTCCCACATTTACTTCTGAATATAATTACTTGAGAAATCAAATCACATTGATAGATATCAGAGTGCATAACTAAATCTCGGCAACCCCGGGTTATATGTATATATATAATGGGTTCAAAGTTCCTAAAATGAAGATTACATATCCAAAATTATTATTTACATCTCATATACAAACAATAATCCTAAACCAAAAATAGATAACCAACCCCCAACCAAATGTCTATAAGAGATCCTAACCACTTCTGGTCATCCGCTTCCCTTTCGAGCCACTGCCTTGTCTAAAATGTTAGTCATTTGAAAGAGTGAGATTCTAAAGAATCCCAGTAGTAACAGATCACTCATATAATATATACACACAAAGCATGTAAGTCCATCATGTTCAGCAACAACACTATGAGTCATGGCTCGCGCCACAATCAACAGCACTCACGGCTATAATCATAATGCACTATGCCCGCTTTTATGGTAATCACTATGCCATCTTTCACTATAATCTCAATGCCAGATCTCACTGTAATCTCAATGCCTGCTTTCACGGTAAACACTATGTAGCAGCATCCCAAGGCACAAGGTATCACAAAGCAACAACATCACAAAGCTCCATAAAGTGTCTCAATGCATCACAAAGTAGTAACAACAACAACACAATGCATGATAGGCATATATACAATACATTTACACAAAGTATAAAAGAGGAGTCACTACCTGTATCTTTCCTGACATTCTTCGGCACAATGGGCTCACAAGTCTGACAGATGTCAAATCCTATAACTAAATTAGGGATAACTGATCAATCTCTTTTCCAAATGTTTATTTCTATAATAATCTAAATTAGCTATCATTTAAACTCTTTAGGATGACCATTAGAGGCCTAATCACATACTAAAAGAGTTGGAAGAAACTACCCTGAAAACCCCTTTTCAGAAGCACAACACATATTTTTGGCTAACTCACTCGAGTGACGATGACCTCACTTGAGTGATGTAAGACTTGCACTCGAGTAAGAATAGCTCTCACTCGTGAGTGTTTGACAGTGAGAAACAACCATGGCTAGAAGGTGCTCACTACACTCAAGCATAAGGCTTTGCACTCGAGTGATGACTTCAAATCCACTCGAGTCCTAAAAGTGTAACACAAAAAGTGAAAACCCGAGAGCACATACAACTTCAGAGGGAAAAGCTCACTCGAGCACCACCCTTGACACTCGGGTGAGGAGCCTACACTTGTGAGTGTCAATATAATATCCCGATTTGTGATTAGGGCTAATGACTTTGAGATTCATTGTAATTAATGTAATTAAACACTTTTGGTGAAATATGATATGCATTTGTTATGAATATTCATTGGTGCTTAGAGATCAAGGGATGAGATCTTTTGGTTATGGGTCAGAATCCTATGTTTTGTGTTTGTGTGAGCTCTTAGTGGAAGTGTGGGGATGGTGATAGGTGGCATTATGTGAGTTATTGGATGAAGTCACAAGAGGACAAAAGTCCAATTTTTCCCTCATTCTCTCTCTCCTATTCGGTTGGTATGGGCAAGGGAAAAGAAAAATCACATCATCCTCATCATTTGCTTCATTTCTCAATTTTTCTCTCTCTTTTTCTTCCATTTTCGCTGGTCATAAGCAAGAAAGAGAAAAGGGAAAAGCTTGAATCTTGGTGAGTAATGATCCTCCTATGCTCAAATCCTCTTCTCTACTGTTGTGCATCTCATTGAGAGCTTCAACTTGGTGACTTCAAAATCTTGAAAGGTGGTGATTTGAGTGTTGATTCGAAATTGAAAGTGGGAGAATCAAGATTCTAGGTTTGGCAAAGTGAAGAGGTAGGCATTTAGTGCATTTTGATATATTGTTTGTGATTTTTGGATAAGTTTGGGAAAATCTAGAAATTTAGCCTTGAGTTTGTGTAAATGTTGAAAGTACAGATTTCATTGTGATTAATGTTTGGATTTGGTTTATTGTGAAGATATTTGAGTAATGGATTTAGTTTGGAATGTAGGAAATGAATTGAATGAAATTTGGACATTGGTTGTGTCAGAGAGACCTAAGTGCATGATTATGGTCAAAAAGGTTTTGGGGCTGTTTGAGAGGTTACTAATGTGTTCCCTAGTCAGTGCTAAGTGTGTATGAGCTTTTGGTAGAGTTTGGGAATTATTGGGTATGAATTTGACCATCTGGTATTTTCTATTGTTTTCTGCGTTTCTGGTCTCTGATGCACAACACTCGAGCAGAGGAAGATCATGCTCGAGTGCTGTGTGTATTTTCCCTTTTCTGCTTCGAGTTTTGCTTGGGTTCTATGAATGAGGCTCGAGTGTACTTCTGTATCTACGAGTGAGGTTGATGATCACTCGAGTGAGCAAGGGCTTGCTCGAGTGATGGTGCGAATCCAGAGTTAGGGTTGCTCTCAGGTTGTCACTCGCTGGCCATTGTTCAAGAGTGTGCTCTGACACTCGCAAGCACAGCTGTCTCACCCGAGCACTGGAGGGTATGCTCGAGTGAGCTTGTCCCTCTGATGGTTGCATGTGCTCTCGGGTTGTCACTCGTTGTGTCACACTTTCGGGGACTCGAGCATATTTGGAGTCATCACCCGAGTGCAAAGTTTCATGCTTGAGTGAAGTGAGCACTTTCTGGTCGTTGTAGTTGCTAACTATCAAACACTCGCGAGTGAGAATCGTTCTCACTCGAGCATGAGTCGTTCATCACTCAAGTGAGATCATCTTTACTCGAGTGATCCAATCTAAAATCTGTGTTTTGCCTTCTGAAAAGGGGTCTTCAGGGTACCTTCTTCCAACCCTTTAGGCATATGTTTAGGCCTCTAATAGTCGCCTAAAGAGTCCTAAATGATAACCAACTTAGAGTATTATGAAATTAAGAACATGGACAAGAGATTGATCGGTTGTCCCTACTTTGGTTATAGGATTTGACATCTGTCAGACACATGAGCCCACGGTGCCAAAGATTGTGAGGAAAGATACAGGTAGTGACTCCTCTCTTATACTATGTGTAAATGTATTGTATGTTTGCCTATCATACATTGTCTGCTGCTGCTGCTTTGTGCCTTGTAGAGCTTTGTGCATTGTGAAGTTTTGTGCCTTGTGATACGTTGTGCTTTGAGATACCTTGTGCCTTGTGATTACAGCGAAAGCTGGCATAGTGATTACCGCAAGAGCGGGTATAGTGTTTGCAACAAAAGCTGTCATTGTGATTACCGTGAAAGCGGGTATAGTGCATTGTGATACAGCCATGTGTGCTACCGTCTGTGGCGCGAGCCATAGATCATTGTTTTGCTGATGATGCTGGTGAACATGATACATTACATGCATTGTGTTTATATATTGTATGAGTGATTTGTTACTAATGGGATTCTTTAAAATCTCACTCTTTCCAAATGACTAACTTTTTCAGACAGGGCAAGTGGCTCGAAAGGGAAGCGTCCAACCAGGAGTGGTTAGGGCTTTAAGGACATTTTGTATTTTGGATGTTAGTTATCTAGTTGGGATTTGGGATTACCATTTGTATATGTCATGTAAATGATGATTTTGGGATATGAAATCCCCATTTTGGGAACTTTAAACCCATTATATATATGTAGGTAACCCGGGGTTTGCAGGGATATTAGTTCGCACTTTGATATTTATTATGTTATTTGATTTCTCAAGTAGTTATATCCGCACGTAAATGTGAGACCACACGAAATTATGTTTTGAACTGATTTCTAGAAATACCCCATCTTGTGATGAGGGATTATAAATTATTGATTTCATTTTATTGGTCTCTATTTCACTTAAATTTCATAATCTGGATGTAATTACGGTGAGGGGGTTACAATCAAAACACACTCTTGAATATTGGGCAGTGAGTGAGGACCCAAGAGCAACCCTAACTTTGAACTCACATCTTCACTCGAGTGAACCCATGCTCACTCAAGTGATCACCAACATCACTCACGGTTTAAAAAGTGCACTCAAGTTTCTTTCATGAAAACCCAGGCAAAACACAAAGGAGAAAGGGAACACACACGACAACACTTGAGTGAGATCCTCCCTCATTGGAGTGATGCTATCAGATTGCCAGATCGCAGCAACTAACAGAAAATCCCCCAACTTTGCCAAAATTAATCTCAATGGTTCCCAAACTTCACACAAAGCTCATACCCACATAACATTGCCTAAAGAACACATTGGTAACCTCCAAAACACCCAAAACCATTTTAATCACAATCTATGCTCTTAGGTCTATATATTACACACATTACCCAAATTCATTCAAATCATTTCCAAACTTCAAAACCAATACCAACACTCAAACAACTTCACAATGAACTAATTCCAATATCATTCAACATCTAATCCGTTTAATTCCAGAATTTCTCAAACTTATCCCATTAGTAACAAATCCAGAATGAACCAACTTCACAATGAACCAATTCCATTATATTCAAAATTGGCATAAAACCATGGCAAATTCCAGAATTTCTCAAACTTATCCAAAAATCACAATAAATATATCAAAAAGCACCAAATGATCACCTCTTCACTTTGCCAAAGTCAAATGCTTGATTCTCCAACTTTCAAATTGCTCCAACACCCAAATCACCACTTTTTAGAATTCTGAAACCACCAAAGTGGAGCTTTTAACACTATGAACAAGTTCAATGAAGAGGATTTGAGCATATGAGAACTATTACTCACCCAAAATCCAAGCTTCCACTTTCTCTTTCCTTGCTTGGTCACCGAAAATGGAGAAGAATGAGAGAGAATATGAGAGATGAGGAAGATGATGATGATGTGTGAAATTTTCCCTTGGTCCACACCCCCATAACCGAATAACAGAGAGAAGAGAGAGAAAAAGTGGGTATTTGTATTTTGGCTTGATCTATTAGCCCACAACTTGACACTTGTCATCATCTTGCTCACTCTTCCATGAGCTCACAGAAGCTTAAAGCATAGGATTCTGACCCATAGCCAATGGATCTCCGCCCTTGATCTCTAATCACCAATGAGTTTCCTCTTTGGTAACTGACCAATTGGTAGGTAAATTTCCAATTTTACCATTTTGCCCCTGGTTTCGCTATGATTATTAAATCATCACTATGAATATTTATATCAAATTCACATCACATTTCACCAAAAGTGTTTAATTACAGTAATTACAATCAATTTCAGAGTTATTAGCCCTTAATCAAAAATTGGGTCATTATAGTTGTCACCCATGTAATGCTTCAACACCAATGGCTAGAAGGAGGAATCCAATATGATGAAGATTGATTCATTTTCTTATTTTTTTTTATTTTTCTTCTCTCTTCTATTTTTCTTTTCTTCTCTATACGTAAGGAAAGCCAGTATTTTATGGTTCCATACATATGATGCTTCAAAGCTAATGGCTAAAGGGTACAACCAATGTAATTAGGATTATTGTTTTTTTACCTTCCTCCTTCCTCTATTTTTTCTTTCTTCATTGTTTTTTCCCTTTCTCTTTCTTTGTGTTGACTCTTTCTATCAATTTTCTTCTATGGTTTGTAATGCTAACCTCTCTTATTTTGTTTCTCTTTTCTTATGCTCCATCTTCATCCTTTCACTGCTCAATTTTTTTATTTGTTCTCATTGACCCTTCTTACACTTATTACTAGGATGTTATATTGTTGCCATTATGATGATCCCCTTCTATACATTGGTGTTGTAATGATATACCTAGTAGTACTTGTGTGTTGTGTAAACTAGAAGATCAGAAGGTATGCATCCTTCATCTCTTAGCTTGACATGTATTAGTTGAAGAATGAACTTTAATTCCTCTCCCTTTCTATTGTGCTTCATGATAACTTGATTCAGTTTGTTTTCTCTTCTTCTCTTACATTGCATCTCATCTTTTTAATCTATGTCATGTGAGGTTTTTAGAGCCTCCTCAAACATTTAGGTTTTGTTGATAAACCGCATGAGATTATTGAAGTCTCCTCAGGAATACCAATTAAGTTGCCTAAGTTTTCTTTATAAAAAGGAAGAAAAATGATTATAACACATTTTTATATATTAAAATAAAATGGAAAAACTCTCCATTTATGAAAATAAGAGTAATAAAGATATTGAAAAGGGATTTATGCCGTGTGAGGCTTTTAAAACCTCCTCAGGCACAAATCGATTATTCTTTCTTGTGAGATTATGAAAAACTCCTTAGGAAGTTTGATTCAAAAGCCTTTCAAGAAGTCATTTTTTCCTTAAATTAAAAAAGGAGTTGTTGTCATAAAATAGAAAATACAAAACAATCAAAAAATGGTTACCTAAATAAATTAAACAAACATTTTCCTAAAAGAGACTAACCCATTGACACGCATGTTTACCCCAAACGATATGGGCTTTGATCCCTCTAAAGAATATGTAGGTCCTAGGTCATCTTCTTAGGCCAAGTTTAATTTGTAAATAAATATATTTTCCCTTATTTGCTTTTTGTAGATAAACATTTCTTCTATAGTTTTCATTTTATTTCTTTTTTGGGTAATTATAATAAAACTAAAAGGCCATATTCATTTTTAAATAAATGACTTCGAGTAACCATTGGTGCTGTGGGGTACCTAACACCTTCTCCACTCACAATATCCTATTTTAAAATTTTGTTGGCGGATCTATATTTTTCAAATTTCGAGCACTACACTTTTAATATATGTAATCTATAGGACAATTTTTTAAAAAAATATATAAATTTGGAAAACAAAATGGATTAAGATTTTAGATCTATGTTCAAAATAAACTAAACAAGTAGCTCTACATTTGAACATGAGGGAGTATATTGTAAGAATATTCACTAAATATGCCTTGGCTAGTCTTTCACAAAATTTGGCGCTCAAAGGTTTTCTAATACTACCCCCACATTCTATAAATAATGCAAAGTTGACAATCACACCATACCGACATTTCAATGGCTGAAACTACTTCCATATGTTGGAATATGCCCAATCCACCCTTAGTGGATTAGGGCCCAAGCCCAATATAAATGGGGCCCATTACATAAATATAAAGAAATACTGGTCCAAATATGAAGTTTTGCCTTTATAGTTCAAATTTCAAATAAAAGTAACTACCCATACGTGTTATAAGGCAGGATATGGGTTTGTGGGTGTAAGTTTGGAAAACTAATAGAAAACTTCTACAAAAACTTCTCTATATATTCCTCTTCTCTTCTAATGGTGAATCTTCCGTATGAACATGATTGGAGTCCATATCGGTGCTCCAATCTTATATCGGCACTCAACGAGTCAACAGATTCCAGGTACGCCCAAAATCCTTTAGTGGTATCAAGCATATGGTTTTCTTAAGACCAGAATATATATATTTTCTGCTGTGCCAACCATATGAATACATGATCAAACATTTTTTCCCTTGCTGTGACTATTTTTTTTGCCGATTAATACTTTGAGTTTTCTTTCTGAGTATGATTTTTTTGTCTCTTATTTTGTGTGAGTTAAAAAAGACATAAAAAGTCTTTGTATCAACTTAGAATAAAAGAAAATAAGTAAAGAACCTTACCAAAGTCCATTATTACACAATTATGTAATGATCATCAAATTTTTTTGGATCTTAGAGATTGGGTCTCTGGAAATCTATGTTTTAAGGACATATAACTGTCATAAACATGTAAAGAACAAAAAAAATAAGTTAAATAAGAATAGAAGCAGCATTGGTAAATAAGAGTATGGAAAACAATGATAACATGATGAATACCAAACCTTGAGAGAAAATGAAAATTGGGTGCTGCGAAAACCTAAGTTTCTGGATAAGAAATTGGTCTCATTGTGTAGAGAATCAAAAAACAAAGAAATCAACACCAAGAATGCTCAAAACTTACATCAGATGGTAAAGTTATAGAGGAGAGAACGTTCGGGGTCCAACGGACTGGACCTGTACTATAACTGGGTCGGACATGACCTGGCTGGAGGTTGAAGACAATCTCCAGCTCTAAAATAGCGTTATTTTGACGCTTTCAAAAAAACCATCAAATCGTGGGACGTGGCCTCAAGCCTGGGTCGAGCATGTGGGCACGTTCAATTGCCAAATGCCATGTGGCAGACTCCATCTGAAAGCTCTCGGCTGGTGGACCCTGGATTTCCGGCACGTGTAACATTTTAGAATCTCAATGGCAGCGTGTGCCAATAATGAGAGTGGGATAGTCCAGGTTTTATTTTTCAATTTTTCCAAAATTTCATCTTCCTCGTCCTTTTAAGGGCTCATGAAGGTGCATTTGAGCTTCAATTCAAACGCGGTTTGTTTCTAAAAATCCCTAAATTCAAGATCTTCATTTTGGTATATGTTTGAAATTTTTTAAAGTTTATTTGGATATGTTTTAGTGGCATTTAGTGCTATCTTTAATGATTTTTTATGAGTTTAAAAAAATCCTAAAATGCTTTTAATAATTCTTAATAATTTTATTTGATATAAATATGAATTTGGGGAGTTCAAAAAGCACTAAACCAAAAATATTTTATTCTTTTAGATCATTACTATATTAAAACACACTTCTCTAAGTATGAACCACCTTTGCAGTGGATTTGAAAAGGTGAAAATTAGTTGTTGTTGTCTCTAAATAATGTTCCAAGCCTAAATAACTTAAAGCAATGTGAACCTCTAAGGATAGTTGAAAGAGGGATTTGCTCATTTAAATTTGAGCCTTGAACCATAGCTTAGAAGGAGAATATCTTAAAGAGGGTTGAGAGGAAAATGATTCAAATTAAGGTTTACTAGAACATGAAATTGAATAAGAGGTGCAATCAAAAAGAAAAACCTAAAGAAAAACCTGAATCTCTTGAATCTTAAGAATGTAAATGTCAAGATTTGTATATGAAGAAACCTCAAGGAGGTAAAAGTAAGGTTTTGATACTAAAGAGACAATAAAAAATAACAATGAAAGGGGATCTCAAATGGAGAAACTTCTTAATGTCAAACCTCTGGATCATTATCATATTCAGGAAAGTGATGCATCTCAGAAGGAAGAGCCCACTTCATGAGTGAAAAAGAGCTTTGAGCCCAGTCCAACCACCAAAATTAGAAACCATAAAAGACTTGAGAGCAAATATGTAATGTTTCTAAAATGAAACAATAAAAATTGCATAAGATGTAATGCCTCAAATTTTGATTAAGGGCTAATGATGATTATTATGAACAATTTGGTGGATTAAAGTTGAATTAAATGTATGTTATTTGGAATTTTAATTTAATGTGCCATAATCAATGAGAAATTTGAAAGAATGGAAATTGTCGGTTAAGTAATCAGTGATTAATGAAGAAATTAATTACTAACTAAGAGAAAATCATATTTGTGACTAAATGGCTAATGCAGGGGTTGGAATAACTAATTGGTTGCTTACTTTATGAGAGCCAACAAAATGGTAACACATGGCAAGTTGGTAGAATGAGAGAGACTATGGGAAAGTCAAACTCCTTTTTTTATCATTTCTCTCTCTTTTTTCTCCCTCCTTTTCACTGGGAAAGTATGGGCTAGAGGGAGTATCATCATTTTTTTCATCTCCTTCAAGCTCTCCTCTCTATCTCCATTTCTCGCGCCATTATTAAAGAAGCAAGAGGAAGAAAAGCTTGAGATTAAGGTGAGTAAATAACCTCTAATGCCAAAACTCGCTTCATTAATATTATTCCTTGGGTTGAGGCCTCCATTTTGATGGTTTTAGATTTTCCATTAGGTGGTGTTCGAGAACACAAGGAAATCTAAAGTTTGGTGAATCAAGGAACTTCTTTGGGAAAGTTGAAGAAGTGAGTAGATACACCTTTCTATCTATGTTTTGTGCCATTTGATTAAGCTTTGAATTTCTGGGATCTTTGGCCTTATTTTCAAAAATTAGGGTCTTAAAGAGTATGGCATGATATGGTTATGAATATGGTGTCTTGAGATAAGTTTTGGATAGATAGAATTAGTTTGAGGTTGAAATGTTAAGTTTGTTGATTTTTGTGTTGAATGAAGCCTAAAACCAAAGCATGATAATGGAATAGGAATTTTGGTAGTTTTGATAGTTCCATTAGATTCCTTGTGCAATTTTATGTGGGAGTAGCCTTGGTTTAGAATTTAGGATCATTGGAATCACTTGGGTAAAATTTGGGAAGTGCTGTCAACTCTATTGCGTTTTTGGTTTCTGATATGCATCACTCGAGTGGTCAAGGGTCTCACTCGAGTGAAGTTGTGCATACTCTCTTTTCCCTTTGAGGTTTTGAGTGCACTTCCTTGCAAAAAGCCAAGAGTGTTGTCTCACTTGCAGGTGTTGCAAGTTATCAATCGAGTGAACCTTGTCTGACTCTCGAGTGTGGGTGTATATGATACTATGAACTTGCATCTTGAGTTGTCACTCGAATTCAATTTTTAAGAGTGTATCTTAACACTCGTGAGTATTAAGCCATCACTCAAGTGCCAAGGTCCCTGCTCGAGTGATATTCCCTCTTGAAAGTTTCTTGTGCTCTTGGGTGAGCACTTCCTCAACCTCACTTTGGTAGACTCGGGTGAGCATTAGGCTATCACTTAAGTGAATTGAGTTATGCTCGAGTGCAATGATCATTTCTGGTTTCTGTCATTCCTTTCTACTCTCAGGTGATCACTTCTGGTTCTTCACTTTCTAGGACTTCGGTAAGAGTGAGGATGTTACTCGAGTGTTGAGTCCATCACTTGAGTGCAATGATCAATTTCTTGTCTCGATCTATGCTTTCTGTCAAGCACTCGCATGAGTGTGCTTCCATACTGGAGTGCAAATCCATCATCACTCAAGTGAAACAATGTAAAATCAACATTTGTTCTTCCAAAAAGGAGATCTTTGGAATAGTTCTTCCAACCCTTTAGGGATTTTGTTAGAGGCATTTGTAGCTTCCTAAAGGATATTAATGATAACTAATTTAAGTAATATGAAGTCATTTGAGTATTGGAATAGCGAATAACACTTATTCCCTAATTATGAATTATAAGATTCCATATTTGCCCTACTCGGGAGAGACTAGTGCCAGAGCAAGCACGGAAGCACCAAGGTAGTAACTTTTCTCTCATTTTGTATATGATGTTTAGTATGCATAACTTATCATTATTTTGTTATGAAAATCTTTGGCATGAGGCCATTGTGATCTTGTGAATGTGTTATCGGCCGTAAGGCATTACAGCTTAAGCAGTTCAACGTGAGCAGTCGTAGGGGGTGATGGTTATCACACCTACCCCTACTGTTGTATCTACCATTGTACTTGCAGATGCTACGTTATGGAATTGTGAATTCCTGTTTGAGAATATGCCAGTGTGGCTTGAATGTAATGTGAAATATTTTATATGGATCCTAGCTTTAGTGATATATGTGATATGAACATGTGAATGTGCAATACAGCGTGAGCAAACGTAAGGGTGACGCTCGTCATACCTGCCCTTACCGCTGTAACTGCCGTTGTAGTTGCTATGTGTTGTGTGATAATTTGCTTTCATGCTTTGTGGTTGTGCATACAATGAGAAATTTGACACTATGGGGATTCCTTAGAATCTCACTCTCCTAAAACAAATTTTAGATAGGGCTGGTAGATCTAAAGTGAAACAGGTGACGAAGGGTGGTTAGAGCTCCGGGTAGGAGTTTATTTTGGATTTTGGTTATCATTTTGGATAATTTTATATGATATTTTGGATTATAGAATAGCAATTGTGTAATCCCCTAGATTGGGAAACTGATTATGGGCGTTTGTGCGCTATAAACCCTTTACGATTAATAGAACCCGAATGTGTCGGGAATTTACGTTGTACTCTGATATTTATGAATGAAATCATACTGTACTGATCATTTGTGTAATTGAAATATGAATATGAGACCATTGTTGAACAGGTTTAGAAAATTTTTTGAAAACCCTGATTTTGTGAAATTTACTTTTATTATGTCCCAAATTATCTTATGGTCTCTAATTTCACATAATCATGTATTTATGAACTTAAGCATGGCCTTTGATTGGAAGGGGGTTACATTTGTTGTATCAGAGCTATAGTTTCTGGCAAGGGTGGGATTTGCTAGGATAGTTGCCTTAGTCGTAATGATGATTTAGGATTGTTTGTCATATACACATGAATATTTCTGCTGTTTGTGGATATATATAAGTTTTAAGGACTATATGTATGCATTTGCTATGGAACTCACATGATGAATCATTTGTAGAGTTAAAAGACAAAATGGTTCACCCTAGACTCAGACCAGGGGATCCAAAGGTGGAGGAATTAAATGACAATCCACCTAATCTTATGCGAGAAATGATGAACCTGATCATAGAGCAAAGAGATATGATTGCTGAGCTTAAAGAAGAGCTTAGGGAAAAAAAGGCCAAGCGTAATGAGGAAAAGGTCTAGTCCACATATGAGGAGACCCAGGAGGAAACCCAAGTAAGGACTCATAATGAGGAGACAGCTGAGGGGTCTAATTGGTCTCGAGAAACCCCATCTCACACAATACTAAATCAAGAGTCGCAAGGGGTACCAATCCGAGAGGGCATAGATCTACAATTTTGGGTCTCAAAATTTTGCAAGCACATGCCTCTAGTGTTCAGAAGGAGATTTGAACCTCAAGCTGCTGAGGACTAGTTGAATCTATTAGAGAAGATCTTTGAAGTCCTCGAATGTCCAACAGAGGTGAAAGTGAAACTGGCAGTGTATAAACTAGAAGGGGATACAAACTAGTGGTGGCGAAATATCGCTATGACAATACGGAGCTAAAATATACCACTGACTTGGGAGGTGTTCCAAGAGAATTTCAATGAAAAGAACTTCCCTAAGTCAGTGAGACTTGAAAAAGAATATGAGTTCCTAGCCATCAAGCAGGGTGATACGGAGAGCTTTGATAAATACTTATCCTATTTCATCCAGCTATCTCGACACTCTTTCTACCTCCGGCATAAGGATGATGAGGAGTGGAGTTCTGGTATGCTTATCCGGGGGTTGAGGCATGAGCTGAGGAAGAGGTTGGCCACTCATCTGTTTATCGACTTCAATAAGGCGGTGGAAGAGTGTAGAATAATTGAGAATAATCTAAGAGATTTGTACCCGACTAAGGGTAATGATCTACCAAGGCAAACACTTCTTAAAGGTGGAAGGGACAAGGGTCCTCATCTGGGGGCAATAGCAAGAAGCCCTATTAATTAAGGGTCATGGTAATCAAAGACCTCCAATAGGAATGGTATAAAACTAGTGCAGGAAATATCATCCTGGTAGAAACTATACGAGGCACGTGATTTGCTTCAATTGCAAATAGACTGGTCACATTTCTACTCAGTGACTATGATAACAGGCAGATCAAAGGCCCAAGAATCAAGGTCGAGTTTTCGTGATGACACATGAGGAGGCCCAGAAGTCCCCTGAACTGAGTCAATGTAAAATCCTTCTCAGTAGTAACGAGTTACAAGCTTTATTTGTTTCGGGTGCAAGTCATTATTTTATTGCCTATAACTATGTAAAGCACTTGGGTTTGTATATGCATAAATTGCAGTTTGATTTGGTTGTGTCGACGCCAATGGGTGTCAAGGCTATGGCGGCCGAAGCTTGTCTCAATTGTGTGATAGTTGTTGAGGGACTTGAGTCTGTAGTTGATTTGATTTGTTTGCCGCTTCAACAACTAGAAGTTATCTTGGGTTTTGACTGGTTAACAACGAATAATGTGCTATTTGATTGTGGTAATAAGAAGATAGTTTATCCTACTCCACAGAGGGATGTTAACGTGAATGCCAGTTTGAAATTTCTTTTAATGGCTAAAGTTGAGAAACATCTTGATAAGGGATGCCAGGGGTATATAGTGTTCTTTTCTGTCCAAGAAGAGACAGGAGAAACTCTAAAGATTATACCAGTAGTAAGAGGATTCCCCGAGGTATTTCCGGACGATCATAACAAATTGCCTCCAGAAAGGGAAGTACAGTTCCCAATTGAGATTGTGCCTGGAGTTGGTTTGATATCAAAGGCCCAATACCGTATGGCCTCAAATGAAATAGCGGAATTAAAGAAGTAAATTGAAGAATTGCTTAAGAAAGGGTTCATCCGACCCAGTATATCACCGTGGGGAGCTCTGGTTTGTGAAAAAAAAGGATGGGACTTTACTATTGTATATCAATTATAGGGAGTTGAACAAAATTACTGTCAAGAACAAGTATCCTCTCCCAAGAATCGATGACCTATTAGATCAATTATCTGGCTCATATGTATTCTCCAAAATTGATCTAAGATCGGGATATCATCAGTTGCGTATGTGAAGGAAGCGGATGTTCCGAAGACTGCTTTCAAAAAGAGGTATGGGCACTATGAGTTTCTTATGATAACCTTCGGGTTGACTAATGCACCGACGATATTCATGGATTATATGAACCATGTCTTCCAACAGTATCTTGACCAGTTTGTGGTAGTGTTTATCGATGACATTCTGATATACTTTAAGAGTAGAGAAGAGCATGAGCAGCATCTAAGAATTATGCTAAGAATCTTGCGAGAAAAGCAACTCTATGCCAAGCTGAGCAAGTGTGAGTTTTGGCTTACGGAAGTAAAATTTCTTGGCCATGTTATCTCACGAGAAGGGGTCTCGGTAGATTCCAGTAAGGTAGAAGCAGTACTTGATTGCAAGAGGCCAAAAACTATTTCTGTGATTTACATTTTTCTGGGACTTGCTGGTTATTATCATAGGTTCATTCAGAACTTCTCCCGGATTGCATTACCGATGACCAAGCTCACGAGGAAGGATCAACTATTTTTGTGGGATGAACGTTGTGAGCGGAGTTTCACTGAGCTAAATGAGAGATTGACTATGGCACTGGTGTTGATTATACCTAATCCCAGTAAGGCTTACATCGTGTACAGTGATATGAGAAGCATAGGTTAGGGTGTGTCCTGATGTAGTAGAGAAGAGTGGTGGCCTATGCCTCTTGATAGCTGAAACCGCATGAGATAAACTACCCCACTCATGATCTGGAGCTTGTGGCAATAGTGTTTGCATTGAAAATTTGGCGTCATTACTTGTATAGTACGACAATGGAATTGTACTACGACCACAAGAGTCTCAAATATCTCAATGATCAGAAAGAGTTGAACATGAGACAACATCGTAGATGAAGTTGCTAAAAGATTATAACCTGGAGATCAAATATTATCCGGGTAAGGCTAATGTCGTCACGGATGCTATTAGTCAAAAGGCAGTGCTAGTGGCAATGATGATGATCCAAGAGAAGAAATTGATTAAAGAAATTCAGGATTTGAATCTCTCAAATAACATCCTGTGTGCCAGTTATGGTGTGGTCCAAGGGGAGAATGACCTGAGGACTGAAATTGAAGAGGCTTAGATGTATGATGAGTGAGCCTAGTCTATCCGAGCTATGATTGATCAAGGAGGGACTTGGGATTATGATTTGTCACCTAGTAGACTGGTGTGTTACCAGAAGAAAATCTATGTTCCACAGAACACTAACTTGAGAGAGAATTCTGGATGAGGCTCATAAGAGTCAGTATACTCTTTACTCAGGTATAACCAAGATGTATACAACTTTAGATCTATGTATTGGTGGCCAGGGTTGAAGAGTGACGTGACTAAGCATGTGGCGCGGTGTCTTACCTGTTAAAAGGTGAAGATTGAACACCAGAGACCGCCAGGATTGCTTCAGAGTCCAGAAGTTCTAGAATGGAAGTGGGAGAATGTGACCATGGATCTAGTGGTGGGTCTGCCCAGGATCAGGAACTATAATGTGATCTAAGTAATTGTTGATCGACTCATGAAGTCAGTGCACTTCATACCTATCAATGCTAGCTACTCTCTTGATAAGTTAGCTGAGATACACATCAAAGAGATAGTGAGACTCCATGGTACAATAAAGAACATTATCTCCAATAGAGATCCTCAGTTTACTTCTAGATTCTGGAGGGCTCTACATGAAGCTATGGGTACTCAGTTGAGGTTTAGCATGGCCTACCATCCTCAGACAGACAGGCAGTCGGAGAGGACTATTCAAACATTGGAAGATATGTTGAGAGCGTGTGTCCTAGAATTTAAAGGAAAATGGGACTACTATCTTCCACTAGCCGAGTTTGCTTACAACAACAGCTATCATGTGAGCATTCAGATGGCACCATATGAAGTACTGTATGGAAGGAAGTGCCAGTCATCGTTGTGCTGGACACAACTATCTGAGAGGAAGTTATATGGGCCGGATCTTGTTGATCAAACTTCTGAGCAGATCAGAATTAGCAGGAAAAGGCTCCTTACAGCACATAGTCGAAAGAAGAGTTATGCAGACAAAAGGAGAAGACTTCTCGAGTTTGAAGCAGGAGATCATGTTTTCTTAAGAGTATCTCTGATCACAGGCATCGGGGAGCAATCAAGCCAAAGAAGCTGAGTCCAAGGTACATTGGTCCATTCAAGATTCTAACAAGAATTGGACTGGTAGCATATCGGATAGCACTACCCCCGAATTTGAGTCGATTTCATAATGTATTCCATGTCTCACAATTCAAGAAGTACCAACCAGACCCGGAGCATATCATTGAGTATGAAGAGGTTGAGTTGCAAAATAACTTTACTTATACAGTAGAGCCAGAACGTATCATTGATCGAGAAGAGCGGAGGCTCAAACAATTAAGCCTATCATTTGTGAAGGTGGTTTGGAAGGGTATGTCTCCAAGAGAAGCAACTTAGGAGGCTGAAGCGGACATGAAGAAGCGATTTCCTGATTTTATGCCCCATAATGTGTAACAAATTTCAGGGACGAAATTTATTGAACGGGGGGAGAATTATAATACCCCAAATTTTGATTAAGGAATGATGATTATTATGAATAATTTGGTGAATTTAAGTTAAATTAAATGTGTGTTATTTGGCATTTTAATTTAATGTGCCATAATCAGTGAGAAATTTGAAAGAATGGAAATTGTCAGTTAATTAGTCAGTAATTAATAAAGAAATTAATTACTAACTAAGACAAAATGAGATGTGTGACAAAATGACTAATGAAGGGGTTGGAATAATTAATTGGTTCCTTACTTTATGAGAGCCAATAAAATGGTGATAGATCGCAAGTTGGTAGAATGAGAGAGACTGTGGGACAGTCAAACTCATTTTTTTATCATTTCTCTCTCCTCTCTCCCTCCTTTTCGCTAGGCAAGTATGAGCTAGAGGGAGTATCATCATTTTTTTCATCTCCTTCAAGCTCTCCTCTTTGTCTCCATTTCCCGCGCATTGTTAAAGAAGCAAGAGGAAGAAAAGCTTGAGATTAAGGTGAGTAAATGACCTCTAATGCCAAAACTCGCTTCATTAATGTTGTTCCTTGGGTTGAGGCCTCCATTTTGATGGTTTTAGATTTTCCATTAGGTGGTGTTCGAGAACACAAGGAAATCTAAAGTTTGGTGAATCAAGGAACTTCTTTGGGAAAGTTGTAAAGGTGAGTAAGATACACCTTTCTATCTATGTTTCATGCCATTTGATTAATCTTTGAATTTCTGAGATTTTTGGCCTTATTTTCAAAAATTAGGGTCTTAAAGAGTATGGCATGATATGTTTATGAATATGGTGTCTTGAGATAAGTTTTGGATAGATAGAATTCATTTGAGGTTGAAATGTTAAGCTTGATGATTTTAGGATTTTTGTGTTAAATGAAGCCTAAAACCAAAGCATGATAATGGAATAGGAATTTTGGTAGTTTTGATGGTTCCATTAGATTCCTTGTGCAATTTTATGTGGGAGTAGCCTTGGTTTAGAATTTGGGATCATTAGAATCACTTGGGTAAAATTTGAGAAGTGCTGTCAACTCTGCTACTTTTTTTGTTTCTTATATGCATCACTCGAGATCAAGGGTCTCACTCGAGTGAATTCGTGCATATTCTCTTTTCCGTTTGAGTTTTTGAGTGCACTTCCATGCAAAAAGCCAAGAGTGTTGTCTCACTTGCGGGTGTTGTGGGTTATCACTCTAGTAAACCTTGTCTGACTCGAGTGTGGGTGTATCTGATACTATGAACCCGCATCTTGAGTTGTCACTCGAAGTCAATTTTTAAGAGTGTATCTTAACACTCACGAGTATTAAGCCATCACTCAAGTGCCAAGGTCCTTGCTCGAGTGATATTCCCTCTTGAAAGTTTCTTGTGCTATTGGGTGAGCACTTCCTGAACCTCACTTTGGTAGACTCGGGTGAGCATTAGGCTATCACTCAAGTGAATTGAGTTATGCTTGAGTGCAACGATCATTTCTAGTTTCTGTCATTCCTTTTTGCTCTCGGGTGATCACTTCTAGTTCTTCACTTTTTATGACTTCGATAAAAGTGAGGATGTCACTCGAGTGTTGAGTCCATCACCTGAGTGCAACGATCAGTTTCTCATCTCTGTCTATGCTTTCTGTCAAGACCTCGCATGAGTGTGCTTCCATACTGGGGTACAAGTCTATCATCACTCAAGTGAGGCCTTCTTCATTCGAGTGAAATAGTGTACAATCAGCATTTGTTCTTCCAAAAAGGAGATCTTTGGGATAGTTCTTCCAACCCTTTAGGGCTAGTTGGAGGCATTTGTAGCTTCCTAAAGGATATTAATGATAACAAATTTAAGTGATATGAGGTCATTTGGTATTGGAATAGCGAATAACACTTCTTCCCTAATTATGAATTATAGGATTCGATATTTGCCTTACTCAGGAGAGACCAGTGCCAGAGCACGCACAGAAGCACCAAGGTAGTAACTTTTCTCTCATGTTGTGTATGATGCTTGGTATGCATGACTTATCATTATTTTGTTATGAAAATATTTGGCATGAGGCCATTATGATCTTGTGAATGTGTTATCGGCCGTAGGGCATTACAAGTTAAGCAGTTCAACGTGAGCAGTCGTAGGGGGTGATGGTTATCACACCTACCCCTATCTTTGTATCTGTAGTTGTAATTGTCGAGGCAGTGTTATGGAATTGTGAATTCCTATTTGAGAATATGCCAGTATGGCTTGAATGTAATGTGAAATATTTTATATGGATCCCAGCTGTAGTGATATATGTGATATGAACATGTGAATGTGCAATACAGTGAGTAAACATAATGGTGACGCATGTCATACCTACCCTTGCCGTTGTAACTGCCGTTATAGTTGCTATGTGTTGTGTGATGGTTTGCTTTCATGCTTTGTGGTGGTGCATACTATGAGTAATTTGACACTACAGGGATTCCTTACAATCTCACTGTCCCAAAACAAATTTCAAACAGGGCTGGTGGATCTAAAGTGAAGCAGGTGACGAAGGGTGGTTAGAGCTCTAGGCTAGAAGTTTATTTTGGATTTTGGTTATCATTTTGGATTATAGAATAGTAATTGTGTAATCCCCTAGATTGGGAAACTAATTATGGGCGTTTGTGCGCTATAAACCCTTTACGATTAATAGAACCCGAATGTGTCTGGAATTTACGTTATACTCTGATATTTATGAATGAAATCGTACTGTATAGGCCTTTTGTGTAATTAAAATGTGAATATGAAACCATTGTTGAATAGGTTTAGAAAAGTTTTTGAAAACCATGATTTTGGGAAATTTACTTTTATTAAGTCCCAAATCATCTTATGATCTCTAACTCCACATAATCACGTATTTATGAACTTAATCTCAACCTTTGATTGGAAGGGGGTTACATAAGACATTTAAAACATCTTCTTAATGTAATAGGGAAACTCTAGAAGATGATTAAAACAACATGGGACATAAAATTCTTCCAGCCTTAGAAAACAATAGTTATTGTGAACTTTATTAAATTGGGTTTGAGAAGCAAAGAAAATTCTCCCCAAATGAAGAAATGAGATTAATATGAACGCAAAGAAAACATTGAATTGTCCTAAATTCCACGATAATAAGACATTATGAACATAATAATGCTCTAAGAGACATGAAGTAAATGTCAAACACTCTTTATGAGTCAAAGCTCTTAGAAAATGAGTCTTTTAAGAGTATCATATGCTCTATCCAAGTGGGAGCTAGTAATATGCTCTATCTAAGTGGGAGCTTTTTAGAAATTGATCATTTTGATAATCATAATTGAGAATATTATGTGAAGTACTTGTATGAAATTCTTGATAGATGATAGTGGCATTGTTGGAATCTATGTGCTGGGAGGTGCAAATGTATTCTCCTGATCATAGACCCAATGGTGTTATTACCTTTTCTAGTCAAGAATAATACAAGTACATGATATTGTATACTTCAATGTGCTATAAAAAGACATTCTTGGTTCAAATCAATTGTAAATAACCCTATAAGAAGGATGATTTAAGTGACTAAGCCAAGAAAGGCTGCCAAGAACAAGAATGTTAATTAATAAACTAAATGGGGACAATTGTGATACCTGGCATTAAAAGGTTTCATATAAATAAAGGATGTTGTAAAGCCATTAACTTAGGTCAAATGACACTAAAGCTGAGAATTTGCTCGGCAAATAAGAGGTTATGAGACCAACATGGCTGTGACAAGGGAAACTCTATAACATTAATTGCCATGCGTATGTTATACTTGATAAATGCATGTGCAAATGTGAAAGAAATTCAATAGTAAGGCCATGTATAAAGTAGCAGCTACATGAGATAACCAACATGACAAGGAAACTGAAAGAAGCTGAAAATGTTTTGTCCAACGAACAAGTATAGCTTGTTCATCAAAATGCTCTTTTCTAGGTAGGAGCTCATAAAAGTGAGTATGACCCATAGAAAAAACATTATTACTTGCAATGAAGTATTGAAGTACTTTGGGCTTGGAAATGAATATCTAAAGGTTTGCGAGTCCTCTAGACAAGCTTACCCCATAGGGGAGGCCAAGTCCTCTACACTCTAAACCCAACATTAGGGAAGGGTAAGAGATTCCAGAAAAGAGATAGAAGGATGACCCTAACTTCAAAGAAGGGTAAGATATTCTCCCAGTAGAGGGCTAACCTAAGTAAGGTTAAATGCTTTTCCTGCTAAAGAAACATCCATTTTACAAATAATTGTTCCAAGTAAAGGGAACACAAAAGGACATCAGCTCCATAAATCATTATGATAGAGATTGAAATTTTTTATAGAATGTTCTCTATTGTCAATTTAAGCAAGAAGCTTAGTGTTTGTGGCAACATAAGGATTGAGTTAAAGGAATAAGTGCCTACAAGTTCACTTTATGTAGTGGAATGACCGTAATTCTTTGTGATGCGCTTGATGCACTGGTTCAAATGAGATTAGGTTGTTGTCTTATGCCGTCTAGATTATGGGTTCAACTAATTTAAACTTTCATGTTTTTGTGACACTTGTATATAGTTCTAATCCAGTTTTCCTTTCATGAGATTTCTTTTTAAGTTGAGCATTATTAGTGACTCTCTATATTAAGTTGCTTTACCACTCTCTGTAATACAAGTATTGACATGATTACGTGTCATGTTAGACAAGGACATAGGAATTGCTACCAAAATTAGCATAATGAGGATTGCTAAGTTTAATTTCCAATATGGAGATGTCCTTATGATAGTCTTACATGTAAAGCAACATAAAAAGATTTGTAGTAAAGGGAAAACTATCATATTGCCATTATGATTATTCCACTATGATAAATTTGGTACCATGTATAAGGGCAAGGAACATAGCTTAACATTTTATAACTCTTGTTGAGGATTATTCATTATATGATCATACTTGTTTGATTTTGCTTAAGTCTAAAGTTTAAGTATTTTAGATTGTGAATGGATAAGTTGTGAAGTCAATTAAATCAATTAAATAAGTCTTTGAGATCCTATGTATGAACTAATCAGGGTTGTGAATGATCAAATGAGTAATGTGACAAAAGAAAGATAGTTAGATAGCTAACTATCCAATGCACTCTATCACTACATGGAGTTTATTGAAAGTGTAATGAAACATTATGAGACATGGTTATGTATGTGGTGATTCAAGCTAACTGACCAAATGTGAGTGGGAGAGTATTAAGGTCCACTTTTGGTGGATTAGTACAGATATTTTTTTTCATCAAGTGTGTGTGGTATTGAACTTAACCATGTGCCCTCTAAAGTGGTCACTTTTACACTCTATGAATTATGGTCAAATGTGAAGTGGATTTGACTTTCCACAGACCATAAGAGTGCAAACCATAAGGGTCAGTTGCACATTCCCATTATGATTGTAAGTGGGAGCTCATTAGAGTGACAGCTTCATTTTTCATAAGTGAAAAGATGGAATTGTGACTGAAAAGAACTAAAAGCTACCACATTTATTATGCATCACTTTCCAAATATGGGCAAAAATGATGACTATGTGTCTCTTTACAAGACACATAGATAAGGCAGTACAGAACCAACCAGCGATTCTCAATCGTCCTTGTAAGTGGGAGCTTAGAAGGGTCAATAAAGGAACTAAATAAGAAAAGCAGGAAGCTCCAATAAGAAGGAGTAACTGAGAAAGGAATTTATGGCTGCTTTAAAAGATAGAGTCGTGCTTTGTACAAAATTCCTACAAAGGCAAAATATATGGAAGAAAGTAATGGAAGTGATGATTCATTGAGAAAGAATCATGTTTGAGAATTAGTTGATCTAATACAAGATAAGAGGCTATTTGAAACTAGTTAATTTTAAAGACTAGAGATTAACGTTGGACAGATCAATTAGCAATTACAAGAATCATTTGATTGCAAAGGGGTGAGCATAATAGGAAGGCTTTCATCTTGCCTATTGTGCGTTTTAATCAAACTTATTCTGGCAACAATTTGCTATTTGGATTTAGATATACATCAAAAAGATGTAAAATCGATATCGTTTAAGTAGTGATATGGAAGACAGAATCTATTTGTAATGATAATTAAATTTCACTAGAAGTGGTATTTGAGGTTTCATAGAGGGATAACCTCATATGTTTTTTGTAGAGATCCTTTTATGGATTGAAGCAATCATCCAGACAGTGATGCATAAGTTTTTGTAAGAGAGATAACCTAATGTAGTTTTCAAATGGTTGAAGAGAATCATTGTCAAGTAATTTTTTGATATTATCCATTTAAATGGATGATATACTATTGGCAAGAAACAATTTGAATCTAGTAGTGCATGTTAATGAATGATACTTATAAATTTTGAAAAGAAACACATGAGTAAAGCAATGCATATTCTTGGACTTGAGATCCAATGAGATAGCTTAAGGAGAATCCTCTCTAGAATTATATTAGGAGATCCTTGAGTAATTTCTATATGAGTGAATGCAAACCCATGGATACCCCAGTGGCTTCAATAATGATTTTTGAGCCTTGATTTTGTCCCTAAACTAAATCAACATAGAAAATGGAAAAAGGTTTCCATGCAAATGTTGTTGGTAGTCTAATATACGCAATGATGTGTACAAGATCGAATATCTGTTTTATGGTAGGACTTGTATGTTGGTACTAGTCTAACCATTGTGAGAGATATGGAATGTATCCACAAAAGGTCTTCAGATACTTTTTGGGCCCATAATGATTATGCGCATTTTAAAGTACTATGGTAGTATAGGTGGCTATATGGTTGATGATGTTTGGAAAAACATATATGATTTGAAAGTGAGAATTTAAATCTAGTATTAATGTATTATGAAAACACTACAACCATTGCCTAAGTAAAAGACCCTAAGTATCATATCAAGACTAAACATGAAGATGTGATTCCTATTAGAAATACTATAGCACATAAAGTTTTTGTTGAACAACATAGTCCTGTGCAAAGTCCCCTAACTAAGAATGTGGCCAAGGAAATACATGAAGAGCATAATTATAATACCCCGAATTTTGAGACTCGAGGCTAGAGAATAAGCCTGAGATTAGTGGATTGCTAAGCCCCGGTTTAGCAAGATCCCAAATTGTGATTAAGGGTTAATAACTTCAAAAGTGGATGTGGTTAGTGATAAATAACCCTTTTGGAGAATATGATGTGATTTGGTACTCGAATGTGATTCGTGTGTGTTGTGAGCAGCGTCAAAACCCTGTATTTGAGTTCAATTGTGGATTAACATCCAAATTGACTTAGAATAGAGGGAAGAATTGAATGTGAATTGTGTTGACATATTGAGATTGTTGTGAAAACATGGCAATGTAATGTGAATTTGATTGATTTGATGTTTCCAATGGATTCCTTGTGAAAATTTATGTGGGGAATGATTTTGGTATGAAAATGGAACCAATGGAAGCAAAGATGCAAAATCTAAAATTCTGTCCAATGAAACTCTATTCTGGGCAGTCAGTTTGTGTGAACTTTTTGAATGACCAAATGATGTCTAAAAATTCTGAAACTTTCCAGTCGTATAGTTCACATCTCAAGCTTCAAAATCGACATATAATTTGTGCCATTTCGTTTTGTGAACTAGGAGATATGACTGTCCAAAGTTTGGGATGGAAACTGAACTCTGTTTTGGGGCAGTGATGAGTTTTATGTAATTCTGGAATTGTGCGGTGATTTTTAGTAATGGCCAATATTTTTCCTATGAAGAGGACTTAAATATATTTCATTTGGCTTTGGAATCACCTCATTTCGATTTTTCTAGAATTAGTTATGATTTTCCAAAGTTTGGGCAGAAATCTGCCAAAAATCCGAAAATTGAGAATTATGACATCATCATGTTACATTGATGACATAAGCATGGGATATGTTATTAAACGGTTTTTTCCTTCTTCCTCCTCATTTCTGACGCTGAGAACAGCTGAAATAGAGAGAGAGCATATGGGATCTTTAGAGAGAGAAAGAGGAAGAAATCTCGTAAGGTAAGCCCATTTCTCCGACGATCTAGCTCCTAACGTGTATAACCTTGTTCCTAAACTTCTCTTCTACATGGATTAAGGTACTTGAAGCTTAATTTTGCTGTTTAAAAGGGGCTAGGGTTCAGCCATATTAAGTAAAAGCCAGAGGGAGCTTGAGGTAACTTCCGAAACTTCAATCTTTGATTGTTCTGGCTGCTGTGGTTGATTTAATCGGTGAAATTTCACCGGATTGTCTTTGTTTGTAAATTTGGAAAATGGGTTGGCCTAGGAGTTATGCTGCCCAAATTGGGTCTTAATGTTAGTTGTAACCGAATGTAATGGTTAATAAGGTAGTTAGGAGTAGAAAGAAACACGTTTACGGAGCCAAAACCGAAAAACCCCAATTTTCCCCGGAGTACTTGTATATTTCGGTTATGGCTATAAATGGGTCTTAGAGTTGGATGTTCAATGATTTGATGGTTCCATTGAGTTCAGGAGCGAAAAATAGGTGGGGTTACAGTTGGTCACTTTTTCGGAAAAGGCCGAAAAAGCATAATTACGAAAACGCCCCTGAAACCCTTAAGGTGGGGCTGCCAAGGGTAAATTTGTAAATTGACATTGAATTTGATAATTCCGAGTCCGGAAATGGATTCCTTGGGTGAAAATATGTCAGAATAGCCTATGTTGAAATTTCAAGAAAAGTACAGCCGGACCGGGTACGGCGGGGCCGGGCCGGGTCTCCGGGGTATTTTAGTAATTTTTCAATATAGCTTCATATAACCCCCAGAAACACTATGGAAGTATCTAAATAGTACATTTGACATCGTAGGATCGAATGTGAAGCCCCGAGTTGTTGGCACGTAAATCGAGGAGAAAAGACTGGAGGTAGGGAACTTATCTCTCCTGCATGCTCTGATAACTATATTAATGTGTTGATGCATGTTATTGCTTTGCTTAATTATGTGGAACATGTATGAATGATTTGAAGCTATGTTTCAATATATGCTATGGCCATATGTGTATCATTCGAAGCATTGAGCTTATAGATTTGTCATTGTATGTGTGCATGAGTTATGTGATGCAAGCATGTCATGCATTAAACATTTATCTTGCCTGCATATTGATAATGTTTCCCTACTGAGATTCTCTTGAATCTCACCCTCCCTTACCAACAATTTAGACAGGGCAAGTGGCTCGTGGAGGGAGTGGCAGGACTCCTTCGAGATGAGATTGCGTAATCCCCATTTGAAGAATTGTAATGGGCAATTGTGCCCTGTGTATCTTTAGTAAAGGTATATACCCGGGATTGCCGGGATGATTATGTTGTGCACTCTAATATTTATATGAATGTGATTTATCTTCACGTAGTAATTGTATTCGAAATGTGAATATGAGACCAAGTTTATAAATGATTTCGAAAGGTATTTTTGAAAACCCTATCTCAAGGATGGGTTAGTAAATGTTATTTGATTATTATTGGTCTCTATTTCATTTTAATCACGTATTTCGGATATAATTATGGAGGGGGTTACAATAATGAGTACTTTGGCATTCATCAGAAGTGAAGTATAGATACTTCATTATGGTTTTACATGCATATGCGAAAATATACAATGTCTAGTATATCATACAGGTTGATAAGGTTGGCTTTCGCACACAAGCGACCACCTTTGACACTCAAAAGGAGTATGCAAAGATGAGACACATGTGTTTACTAGTAAAGCAGTAAGAGAGCCGATATGGTAAAGAAGAAATGCAAAAATAAATATCACCTCGACTTAGTACTGCATCCAGTCGGGATGAGATCCATAATTACAAATATAGATCAAATCATGGATACCTCCATCCATGATACCTGTAGCCAAACAATAAATTCTTCAAAATTGACGTTATTTAAGTAAAGATGAAGATTTGGGTTTTGATACTATGCGTGTCTATACTTAATTTGTATAGTGTTAATGGTAAGATTTGTTAGTGCAAACGTTTCACCCAAGAGGGGGTGAATTGGGTGATTCCAGAAATTTCGTTGCGTATAAGGAAATTGACGGATATTAAAAGCAGTTAAGAGCAAGGAGAAATATCGCCATAGTGTACACCGGGAGTTATACTGGTTCGGCCACAACCACTTTCACCTATGTCCAGTCCTCAGAGCGTCTCTGAGAGTTTCCTATATTCTCCAAGATTCAATGGGTTCTTGGCACCTCAATACACAGCAAGTTCCTTCACGTGGACACTCGCTCCCCCTTACACATTGCAATCAAATCCCCAACTCAGGGTTCCACTACCTTAAGTTGTCTCAATAACAAATATTGAGTTGTAATGAAAAAATCTCTCACAGAGCAAATATATAATCTCTGAAGTACAAATGAATGACTATATGAAAACAAAGCACTAAGAGTGTGTTGATCAGTGTAATCCCAGTTTGTGACTTGTTGTTTTCTTCTCTTTGAATGTTCCATATATATAGATGATTTGAAGTGTCCATTGGAAGCAATTTCAAACTTGTCCGTTAGTGTCACGCAGCAACAGTTGACTATTCTTCATATTTGAAAACTATTCGTTGGCGGTAGGTAGCAGTAGGTGAACGTTCGGATTTTTATTTGACTTCTCAAATCTGTCATACTGTTTCATTGTTTCTCTGTAAATGTACTTAGAATACTAATACAATGAAGAGTTAATCATATAGATAACAAATCAAGAGATATTCGATGAAAATATAATTTCTGGATTGCCTTACTCAAGTGGCTACTCGAGTGATCAAGTTTGTTACTCGGGTGGTCCCTCGAGTAAACCTGTCAAAAATATAGCAGTGGGTAAATCAACATTTTGTATCAGATATCACTCGGGTAAGACATGGAGTGATATATTACAAACCTTGAGAATATCTGATTACTTGAGTGGCTACTCGAGTGGTCATGTCTTTACCTTCACAGATTAGTCGGGTAATCACTGTGGTAAACTGCTTACTCGAGTGGGCTTCATTTTTCTGTACACCTTACTCGATTGGTCCCTCGAGCGGCTTTCAAATAACCCGGCAGATTACTCGATTACACCATCAAGTAATGGGATCAAATTCTTGGCCGAGAGTTTTTTTTTTGGTTACTCGAGTGGTATTTCAAATAACTCTGTAGATTACTCGGGTGGTCCCTCGAGTAATGCTATTTTCTCACTGGTTACTCGAGTGGCTACTCGAGTGATATGCTGCATTTCTTGGCCGAGAGTCACTGGAAGATTTTGGACCTGGTTACTCGAGTGGCTACTCGAGTGATGCCTATGAAAATCTTGTTACTCGAGTGGCTACTCGAGTAATGGTCTATATAACTTTGCAGATTACTCGAGTAGTCCCTCGAGTAACTTCGTTCAAAATTTGGCAGTGCCTCACTGGATGAAATTTTCTTTGCTTACTCGAGAGGCTACTCGAGTAATGGCTTCTCTTACTCGAGTGGCTAATTGAGTAAGCCTTCAAAGGATTTGTTGATTACTTCCAGTGCTTACTCCAAGTGATGCTTTGCCACTTTGTTCAAATCCATTTGTTTGTTATCAAATCCTTCCATATTATTAATCCAATCTTTGTTATCATCAAAACATATGGGATCTAATAAGATTAAAATGACATGCGCTCTTATAGTATAAGAGTAACACCGTAGCATGTGATTCATACCGCATGTGCTAGAGAACTGTAAACAGGAAGCAAGTGAAAAGATCCCTACTTCATTGTTGTGCGAGTCCTAGAAAGGTTAACCCTTTCAAGATATCCTCTGACTTTGACAATATTATGGAGATATGTTTCTACGTATACTACTTGAGCATTTTTCCTATGATCATGATCGATACAATCTAAAGGCATTATGTTAGGAAAGCGGTTGATTCATATTGAAAAGATATATGGGTGAGAGGAAAATTACCTAGAATATACAGATTTATGCTTGTGTCTGAGACCGGTCCCTTATGACATTACTTGGGTAATTTCATAGTGTAAACACTATGCATATGAGAAAGGCAGTCTGAGTTTTATCTTGACTCAAGAGGGATTAGATTGGCCATGAAGAAATTATATATGGGTTAAAATCTAGGACATTAGAGGTATTATATTAATATGATCAAGCTGCACTACAAGGATGTTTTGTGCTAGTCTCTTTGAAAGGGATTCCTAGTATAAGACACCCAAACAAAGACATCATGCCCACGTGATTAAGGCAGAGCACCTAGTATGACAGAAGGATAGAAGAGAAAGAGATATGACCCATAACATCTAATCCACCAAGTGTGAGTGGGAGGTGTTGGAATATGCCCAGTCCACCCTTGGTGGATTAAGGCTCCAACCCAATACAAATGGGGGCTATTATGTAAATATAAAGAAATATGAGTCCAAATATGAAGCTTTATCTTTATAGTTCAAATTTCAAATAAAAGTAACTACCCATACATGTTATAAGGCAAGATATGGGTTTGTGGGTGTAAGTTTGGGAAAACTAATAGACAACTTACACAAAAACTTCTCTCTCTATTCCTCTTCTGTTCCAATGGTGAGTTTGTCGTATCAATGCAATCAGAGTTCATATCGGTGCTCCGATCTCGTGTTGGTATTCAGCGAGTCAATGGATTCCAGGTACACCCGAAATCCTTCTCATGTCATTCACAAAAAGTCGTTTAAATGTTGAGCTTGAAGACAAGGGTTATGATGAAGAATATGAAATGATTAGTCAGGAATGCAAAGAACTTCTTTCTCTTCCCAGAAGGAAGGGTTGTGGCCATCAATAGGTCTATTGCTACGAAGACATTTGGTATATTCGAACTCGAATTCAAAACATAGTCTCTTTCCGAAAGCACTTCCAAGCAAAAGACTGTGATATTATCTTTCCTTCCTTGCCAAAATCTGGCACAAAGTGATTGAAAGCCCTTACTTTTGCCATTTTGAATCGTAAGTGCTTCCCTCCCTTACAAAATAACCATCCAATACTATCTTCCAATCCGCATGAGATTGTTCCTATCTTTCAGCACAACCATTATGCATATAACCAGATTCCTGATCTCTCCATATTGCATGAGCCAAGACTTTTTAGTACTCATGTTCCATTTCATTCTTTGCCTGATTCAATTACCAAATCCAAATGCAAGACCATCTATATATGTCAAAACCCATTCGAAAATTTCATATCATCTTGGCTGTTTGTAAACAAACTCGTGCCACCTTCTTTACCAAAATTATCATGTGAGAAAGCTGTTGAGCGGTATTCAAACGGGATCAATGAGTGTGGTCCGTTTTTGATACATATGTTGGTTATTGGAGAGCAGGCAAGGAGACACAAAACAAGATTTTGTTTTTAAGGTATGAGGATTTGAAAGGAGAAGATATTAATTTCTACTTGAAAAGAGTGGCTGAGTTCATAGATTCCCATTCAATTCTGAGGAGCAAAGCAGTGGTGTTATTGAAACATAATTGAGTTGTGCAGCTTTGAGAAGTTGAAGGAATTGGAAGTGAACAAGACTGGAAACTTGTGTAGAAGTTTGAAAACAAGGATTTCTTTAGGAAAGGAATTGTTGGTGATTGGGTTAATCATTTTTTTCCTTGGATGATAGAGAAACTGTCCAAAGTGATGGAAGAGAAGTTTGGTGGTCTTGGGCTATCCTTTCAATATAACATAACTTAACTGTTCCTTCTTTAACTGTAATCGCCATGACCTCTTGAACTGTATGATGTCCTTCATATATAATTATGACGTGTTTTATTTTGCCCTTTATTGCTTATGTTCTCTCTTATTGTATGACTCTTTTTTATTTGATTAATGGATTCCCCTTCCGAGTCAATATAATTGTAGAGATCATGTTTTTACTTTGTATTATTTTATTTTTAACAAATAATAAATAATTATACGAAGTTGTGATCCCAGATAACTCCAGTTTATCACCTTTATATTTTTTATTTAAAAAAATAAGTACTACAATATAACATATGGATCACTTAACTAATTAAGTGAAAAAATAGAGAGCAAATACTTATTTTGTCGCTTCAGCTAAACATTTCTTGATTTAATTTTCTACTGCAATCTCCTTTCATGTCCAGAAGTCAAAATACGGAAAGATGATATTGAAGCATGCATGCTTGGTTGCTCACCGTCCAAGATCATTCCATTCTCAATAGAACCTTTTCCCATTTCAAATAATGATTTTTGAAGGCAAAAAAAAAAAAAAAAAGATTTTCATTATTATCCTTCTCCCAGATTTAATGGAATGTTTTCTTCAAGAAATGAGGCATGAATTTACATTCTTACCCTTTTTCTTACAGTTATTGTGAAATGTATATAAATAATATTGGTCTTAGTTTTTAAAGAATAAAATTTAAATTAATATTTTCAAATACTAGAAAAGTATCTTAATGTATTTTAACATTTTTACGGCAGCTTCTAATCTGAGGGCTAACGCACTTGTGTCCAAGTATCTTAGGGACAATGAGCAACGTGTGATAAGCTATATACATAGCTTAGAGAGTGAAGCCATAGGAATCAAAGTTATCGTCACTTCTACGTTCCCTCACAGGCACAGTACAATTTTTTTTTATTTATTAAACAACTTTTATTGATTCCAACATTGGCACAGTATGTACAATAACGATTATATAAAAAGATTATCTTTGTATTAGATATTACTGAAATCTACTTGTCTGACCAACTTCCTTAATTATGTTCTTCACGTGCCCAGATGGATTATCAGAGAATGCATCCGCACCTTTTTACATGCTCGATAGTCAGATCCTTCTTCTATAATGTGACAGTGATTCTAATTAATTTCAAAAAATGACAATAATCGGTGACCAATTCATACTATAAATAATAAAAACTTGCTCGCGCTAGCTAGTAGTTAATTACCCAGTTACACCGTCCTTTCCAATGGCTGAAACTAGTGCCACTTCTTCCGTCACAATAGGTCAACCAAACGTTCAGACTGAGAACGAAAAATATAAGGATCTGTTCAAATCTCTTCCCAAAGAGAAGGGTTGGGCTTCCCCATACATTTATCTCTATGATGAAATTTGGTATCCACCAGTTCCAAATCCATGGCCTACTCTCTTTTCAAAAGCACTTCCAAGCAAAATACAATGATCACACAAACAATCACCAGATATTATAACTCAACTCAATAATATTGAACCATTTCTAATGAAAACACCAAGCTTAGATACATTCAGATGGTGCAAAAATAAACAAAGTTCCAATACAATAGAAATTATAAACATAGAGTAAAAGCAGGAGAAGAGAAGGGAGAAATCCAGTCACAGTATAAGTGCAGCTGGCCAGAGAGAAGAGAGAGAGACGCAAGAGAGGAGAAGAGACTTCATATAATTCATTACCCGCCTCCTTCATCATATAGCTTTTGTCTTCTTATACTCGTCCTCTGACCTATCTTGACTTGGGCCTTCTTATGAGCCATAATCTTTTTGGACATGTTACACTCTCACGGAGTTAAATTACTTTGCAAATAACCAAATTCCTGATTTATCCAAGTTGCCAGAACCAAGACTTTTTGGTACACATAGTCCGTTTCATTCATTGCCCAATTTAATGACAAAGTCCAAATGCAAGGTAATTTATTTATGTCAAAACTCTTATGATCAGTTTGTGTCTTTTTGGATTTTCATTAATAAAATCAAACTACCATCTTTACCTAAACTATCATGCGAGAAAGCATTTGAGAGACATTGCAGAGGAATTCATGAGGGTGGCCCATTTTGGACGCATATGTTGGGTTATTGGAAAAAAAGTTAAATGGCATCATCCAAAGTTTTGTTTTTAAAGTACGAAGATTTGAAAGGAGATATCAAATTCTACTTGAAAATAATGGCTGAGTTCTTGGAATGCCCTTTCACTTCAGATGAGGAAAGTAATTAAGTTATTGAAAACATAATTGAGTTGTGTAGCTTTGAGAAGATGAAAGAATTAGAAGTCAACGAGACTGGAAAATTCTTGCAGCGGTATGAAAACAGGGATCTCTTTAGGAAAGGCGAAGTAGGACATTGGGTTAATCATTTTTCACCTTGGATGGTGAAGAAATTGTCTAAAGTGATCGAAGAGAAGTTGGATGGGTCTGGTCTATCCTTTTAATTGCTCTGTTGATGGGATATAAGACTAATTAGATTTAGGATTTTTGTTTTTTAGAATGATCTCTTAGTTTTGAATTACGATTTGGTTTGAATGAGTGCAACCTTTTAGATTATTCCAGAATATTTTTATTCAAATCTTAAGATTTCTAGAATATTTTCTTTTGATACTTTTAATTCATAGTATACGGGCTAAGGCCTTGCTCCATGTTAGACAAGCCTTTCACTGAGGGGTGAGGTGAATTGAGTAATATTTAAAAATTTAAAACTTTAAACAAAGTAAATGAAAGAGTAAGAGTTAGAAATATACCACCAATAAAGAGTAGAAGAGATGAATACGAGAGATTTATACTTGTTCGATCTAACCGCTTAACCTACGCCCAATACCCATAAATGCTTCTTAGAGTTCCATTATATCTCCAAGATTCAATGAGCTCTTAGTGCCTTAGTACAAGTAAGTTTCTCTCAAAGGCAACTTGCTCCCACTTACACTTTGTAATCAATGTCCACTGAAAATCCCACTATTTTGAGTAACTCATAAGAGTGTAATAATTGAAGTATAACAATCTCTCTCAAAGTGTAAATGTAATAAACATTGAAGTACAAGTGAATTTCAAAAAACAAAGCACAAGAGTTAGAAAATTGATTGCAGAGTAAATGTGATTCATTGGTAGTTTTCTCTGTCTTGAATGCTCCTCTATTTATAACTAGGAAGGATTAAATGATCATTGAAGCTTGATTCTAGCCTTTAGAGTCTTGATATAGCCATTGGGAGACAGAAGGCATTCGGATTAGTTGAGGTTACTTTGCATTTAATGCTCCTGATATAAAAGTGTTTTTTGTTGTATTGAGCTTAATCTATGTTTAAGCACATGAAACCACTTCATAAAGATGATTAGTAATGCATAAAGTCAATTAGAAGCAAAAAGAATAAGTTTAAGAATTATTTGAATTGGTATCGAAAAATCCAAGACGATATTTTGAGGCCAAGACACAATGGGCTCAAGTGATATAGTCTTTTGAACTTTATTACTAAGAGGGCACTGTCTAGTGGTTTTTGAAAGGTGTACAAATTATGCATCACTGTCAAGTGAGTGGCCAGAGAAGGCCAAAAGGACTGTCACTTGAGTGCTCTTCCTTGATTTTCAAAAGTTACATGTAGCACTATCGAGTGACTGGCATCATTGAGTGCTCACTCGAGTGATAAGGACTTAGGGACAAAATGAACAGCATATCACTATCGAGTGACTTGATAGTTATGAGCAAAAATGACTCCATCACTTGAATGCTCACTTGAGTGATCCTTTAGAATTTTCAAAACCAATTAATCTCTATCTAGTGTCTGCTCAACATCCTATTATTGTCTAGTACCTTGCTAGTGATCCCTGAAAAATGGGTCATCACTTGAGTGCTTACTCAAGTGATCCTATTAAACAAGGGATCACTATCTAGTGTTTGCTTAGTGATGGAGTTTTTGTTAGTGCAAGCGTTTCACCCAAGAGGAGGTGAATTGGGTGATTACAAAAAAATCGTTTCATATATAAAAATTGACTGGGAATTTAAAGTAGTTAAGAGCTAGGAGAATATCATCGAAGTGTACATCGAGAGTTATACTGGTTCGGCCATAACCACTTTGACCTACATCCAGTCCTCAGAGCTTCTCTGAGAGTTTCACTATATTCTCCAAGATTCAGTGGGTTCTTGGCACCTCAGTACACAACAAGTTCCTTCACTTGGACACTCGCTCCCCCTTGCATGTTGTAATCAAATCCCCAACTCAAGGTTCCACAACCTTAAGTTGTCTTAATAACAAATATTGAGTTTGAAATGAAAATCTCTCTCACAGAGAAAATATATAATCACTGAAGTAAAAAGAGTGAATATGAGAAACAGAGCAGTAAGAATATGTTGATCAATGTATGTTCATATGTTCTCTGATGTTGTTTTCTTCGTTGAATGTTCCCATATTTATAGATGAGTTGTGATAGTCATTGGAACCATTTCACTATGTCCGTTAGTGTTGCGCAACTTCATTTGACCATTTTTCGAATTTGAAAACAAGTCGTTTGTGGTAGGTGAGTGTTTTGGACATTATGGACAATATGTTTGACTTTTCTCTCAACGCATGATCTTTTTATTGTTTTCCTAGAAATAATCTTAGCATACTACCATAATGAAGGACGAATCATATAGCTAACAAATTTATGAAAATCAGTTTAAAAATGTAATTCTGAATATGATTACTTGAGTGGTTACTCGAGTATTCTAAC
Source organism: Inga laurina (assembly GCA_963855925.1). Classification (NCBI taxonomy): domain Eukaryota; kingdom Viridiplantae; phylum Streptophyta; class Magnoliopsida; order Fabales; family Fabaceae; genus Inga; species Inga laurina. The sequence goes on from OY979707.1 coordinate 23,983,931, forward strand.
ACCATTACTTGAGTAACCCCTCGAGTAATCTCTTTTAAAATAAGCTAGAGAGTATGTCAACGTTTTCTAACTAGATTACTCGGGTAATCCATTGAGTAATTCATTTTACAAAATTTGGCAGACTTGATTACTCAAGTGATCGCTCGAGTAATGCTTCCGATTCTTTTCTGATTACTCAAGTGATCCCTCGACTAATGTCATCCAAATCTTGGCTGAGAGTAACTACTTCTTTACTTACCTTATTACTCGAGTGATCCCTCGAGTACTGTCACTCATTTCTTGGCTAAGAGTTACTACATCATTTTTTCTCTGATTAATCTAGTGATCCCTCGAGTAATGCTTCAATTTCTTTTCAAATTACTCAAGTTATCCCTTGAGTAATGCCATGCAATTTTTGACAGAGAGCTTCTGGAACAATTTCTCACACATTACTCGAGTGATCTCTTAAATAATGAAGGATCATTACTCGAGGGCTTACTCGAGTAATGCCTTCAAAAATCTGCCAGTGCTTTCTCCTTTTCTCTGTCTTTCAGTTCTTCTTCATTACTTGAGTAGTTACTCGAGTAATGATTTTGCCTGCAACCAAGAGCTTAGTTATTTTATTCAAACCATTTTTGTTTATTATCAAAACCTTTTATAACATTAATCCAATTTTTGTTATCATCAAAACATATGGGATCTAACAGTTTTCTCAAAGCAATACTCAAGTGCCCACTCGAGTGATCTACTAGATTTCTAAAAATATGTTCTATCATTGGCAATTGGCTTCCCAATGGCGAAACTTGGTCACATCACTCGAGTAGTCACTCGAGTGACTTGACAAAACAAGTCTCTTCACATCACTTGAGTTATCCCACAAGTGCGATTAGCCTAAGCAATCATTATTAACCATAATCTAGGTTCTCAAAAAACCTTTTCTCCTAAAAAAGAATACTCATAAGATTTATTATCATCAAAACATTAGATTCTAACACTCCTTTCAACATTATCATTTATACATTTTGATTATGACTTGAATAAGATTTGTAATTGAGTATTCATTACAAGTGCGATTAGCCTTGAGGTTCTTTTATTTCTCTCTATCTCTTTTTGTCAAGATTAAGCCCAAGTCCATTAAGCATGACAGGACTATGTCATAGAGCGTTTAAGGTTGGGGAAGTTTGCCACGATCAAAAAGGAGTTTGTCGAGGCAATACATCAAAACACATATTTCATTGAACCTACTCACTACGGCAAAGGCATGAAAATATAAATTCGTTAATTAGCATAGTTAGATACGAAAATTAGGTTAGAAATTGAGGATATGATTTACTGTGCTAAGGAGTTATAGATAAGTAGATATGCCCTTCAGGAATTTCCATAGAAAATCCCTCTAGCCCCTTTTTGGGCTCAATACAAGTTTATATTTTAACTTGATAGGCTATCTAAGGATTTCAAAAGACTTTGTTTGTCATTCTATTGCTGATTATGGGCAATTAGGTAAATCTAGGAACTCGTAGGGACTCAGTTATCTTTATAGACATCCTATCATTGAGGAAATGATGGAAGCCACAATCAGAGATCAGAAGTTGGTCATCTAAGCTAGGAAGATCAATGGATACTTAAGCATTAACAAGCCTCCTATTAGACCATTTAAGGAGTTCATTAAGCTAGAAATGTTCAGAATCATTAGACTATGAGAGTTAATGGGGATTCTCAACTTCAATATTAGTTCCACGTGTGATCTTCACAGGATTATTTGGTACTTGGAACCAAATGAACAACTAGTGATAATGCCTAAGTTTGATAAGTTGCACATCAGTAGGATGAAGATAAATTTCCTTTTGGTTAATGTATGGAGCTTTATGAGGAAGAGGCAGAGGATGGAAGCTGAGACTTCAAGGATAGATAAGGCACAATCTCCAGCTAGAGCTGGATCTCCTAGTCCCTTATTCTTTATTCCATCTATCCAAGGACATCTAAGAGAGGAGCTTCAAAGATTTCACGTAGAGATTGCCACTAGTAATGCTAAGTTCATCACTTCTGTGAATTTTAAGTTGAGGCGAATATGTGAGATGATCAACTAGAACTTCAAGGTTCCATTTATGTAGCAGGAGGATCCAACTAAGATGATATGCTAGTATGTGAGGGGTTATGAGTAGAGATTGAATTCATTTAGAGATCATATGGGTATTCATGCTCCTAAGGCACCCACTGAGATCATGCCTTCAGAAACTCAGGTTTATGAGATTCCACCTTCTCAGCCTATCTCTTCATACCCCCAATACCTCTAACCTTGCTCCTAAGACTACTTTTCAAGACAATATTCTCTAGATGATCCTACATTCTCAACTCATTATGATGTTGTTTTTAATCAGGATCCTCTACATCTACCTTCAGATCCCCTAAGTACTGACCATATTCCTTTAGTTGAGCTAGCACTTGAGGATCCAATACTTCAATCTCCATCACACTCTCATGTTTCTGATCATCAATCTAACCACTCTAGTGATACCTAGTAGAGATAGTGAGATCCCTGAGCACACCTCGAAGACTTCTATTAAGCACCCCACTGAGCGAGCCACATGTCACCCTATATTCCTAATGTCTCAGAATTGTGTTGCGAAAGTGTAGTGAGCACAACATCATGGATCTAACACAGCATAAAAGGAAGCCGAAGGACTTTATGGATCATTTCATCATTTTGCCAAATCCAAATAAGCATTTCTAAACCCTCTCTCTTTATCTTTTGAGCATACTCTAGACATATTTGGTATCAATTAGCATTGATTATGAAAGTTTTCTTGAAAACCTTTGAAAATTACTTCTTAATTGTTTTTATAAAAAGCCTCTTTATTTGCATCACATTAAGAGTGAAGGATGATACATTCCCTTTTATTGTGGGACAGAAAGCCATTTCTTGTTTTCATATTTGATTCTCTCGAGAATTTCTTATTTATCCTTCAAACTTTTTGCAGATGTTAAATAAGGGGTGAGAAAGACAAGAAAAATATGTTAGCATATGATCTGATTTGTTTTCATAATCATACATATTTACATCTAATTTGTTTTCCCACTCATACATATTTTTCCAACACATGAATATGTTAGCATCTGATTTGTTTTCATACTCATACATATTTACCTCAAATTTGTTTTCACACTCATATATATTTTTCATAAAGGATTTGTCATCATAAAAAAGGGGGAGAATGTTAGATATAATTAGTTTTGATGATCTCAATTAAATATACACTTCTACAAAAGAGGGATTTAGTAGCGCCCCTCTTGTGGCATTTTTTTAGGAAGCGCCAAAGCTTCCTATTAAAAAAATAAAAAATAAATAAATAAGAGAAAGCTAAGGAAGCGCCAAAGCTTCCTATTAAAAAAATGAAAAAAAAAATTAAGAAAGTGGAAGCTTTGGTTCTTCGTAAAGAAGCGCTAAAGCTTTCTATTAAAAAAATAAAAAAATAATAATAAATAAATAAAGGGGAGTAATGAAGCGCCAAGGCTTCTTATTTAAAAAAAATATCTTAATTATTTTGAGGTGGTACTCCGATCCTTTCATCTTCAAATCTTATGGTCTAGTTGTTGGGCACTATTTTGTGAGCTGATTGTAATCATTACATGCATGCAGAATACTCTTAATTATTGTCACAAGTGCATGGGATACATAATTAAGAAGCCCAACCATTTTTTTTTCTATTGCATAACTTTTTCTATCAAAATATCCTTAAATCTAATAGTCTATTTTATCAATAATTTGGCTTTGTCAATTAATTGATAGAAGACAGTATAAAAGTTGAGAAGTAATCGCAAGAATATAAACTTCACACATTGTTTATCTATCTTACATGTGCGCGTGCGCCAAACATGTAAAGTTTTTTAAGAGTTTATGTCCTGTAAATATTAATTAATTTTTAAATGACATATTTTATTATCTCCTTCATGATATCTACTTCAAGTGTGTTCAGGTGTCTTTTTATATTAAATAAAAATTAAATCAAATAATAAAAAAGTAATTCTTAACATAGCATTTTATGTTAACTATTAATAGAGTTTGCCTACCCACTAGCTGAATGCTGGCTCCATTTGGTGCTTAATTAATTTAAAAAAAAAAAAAGAAGCTTTGGCACTTCTATTCATGTTAGAAAAATAAAAAAAGGGGAAGCTTATTAAAAAAATAAAATAGGGGAAGTTTTGGTGCTTCCTAAAGCTTCTCTAATGTTTACAAAATTTAAACACCCCACCATTATCATCTCGACATTATCATCCTCTTGCTTTTCATTTCCTATAACTCTGATCCATTACTCCCCCTCACTCCATTGGTCCACAAGCTTTTCAGGTACTTATTTGAAGTTTCAACTTGTACGTGTTTTTTTTTAACAATTGATCCACGTTTTCTTTTTCTTTTTAGTTAAAATCTGTCATGACTCTTATATGTTTACTCATAATTTTTGTTTTTTAGGTATTTATTTGAAGTTTCAACTTTGTCTACTTAAACTTCCTATACACTATAAGTTTTTTAATTTTTAAGCTTACAAATATAATAATACTGGTTTGTAGGTTCTATCTTGCCTATTCTTATTTTTTTTATTCACTTTAAAATTAGTTGTACATTATAATTATTGTAATACAATATTTTTTTTTTGTGATTTTATGAATTAGTTATTTATTTTGAGTTATTTTATTTTGCTATCGTATTGTAAATTGCCTTGTATTTAAATTATAAATAGAGGATTTCATTTAAAAAAGAATTAATTATAAAAAAAACCTCCAAGCGTAAAAAAAGCTCCTTTACTTGCAATTGATGTTGTGTTTTAAATTTAATTGAAAAAGGTGTCTAAAAGATAATTAACTTTTAGTGGTTTTCATTCTCTATGTAGATGATTATTTATGTAGTATTATGGAGATCAACACTATGCTGAGTTGACTGACTATCAAGTGGATGAAATCATTAAAGAATGGTGTGAACATATGGTCAGGCAATTAGTTAATTTAGGCATGTAGCTTCTTTCTTGCCTATTCTTGGTCATTGTAATACAATACATTTTGTAGTTGTTAAACATTATAATTATTCATTATAGTTATTTTTTTAGCATTACACCATCATGTTGTAATTTTCCTACTTGAAATATATGGTCATTTGCCTACTAGAAATATATGTTCAGGCAATTAATTTATTTGCATTACACTATGGTACAAGAAAAGAAATAATTAGAACAATTATTAACCAAAAAAAAACTAGGGACCTCCTTTGGCGCTTAGTTAATAAGTGCCAAAGGAGGGAGTCCTCCTTTGACACTTATTCACCAAATGCCAAAGGAGGGCACCCCCTCCTTTGGCGCTTGGGCACTTGTTTAAAAAGCACCAAAGGAGGGTGCATGCACCTCCTTTAGAGCTTAGATATTAAGCACCAAAGGAGGTCCCCTCCTTTGGCCCTTAATAATCAAGTGCCATAGGTATTTAATTTGCATATTTAATTTCAAAACCTAATGTATGGCGCTTCTATAAATTCAAAAGTGTCATAGGTATTTTTCATGGCATTGAAAGCTTTGGCGTTTTTTAAGCGTTGAAGTATTCTTTAAACTAAGCACCATTCGACCCCTTTAAAATAAGCTTTGTTTTCATACTCATACATTTTTACATCTAATTTGTTTTCCCACTCATACATATTTTTCCAATTCATAAATATGTTAGCATCTGATTTGCTTTCATACTCATACATATTTACCTCAAATTTGTTTTCACACTTATATATATTTTTTATAAAGGATTTGACATCATCAAAAAGGGAGAGAATACTAGATATAATCAGTTTTAAGATGTCAATTAAATATAGATGATAAATATTAAGAGTAAAAAGTTTGCATCATGTGTTTATCTTATACTTTGACAAACTACTATATTTAATGTAAAATATCTTGTAGATTAGTTAAGCAAAGGAAACAGATATCAAGTTGGATTATGCTGAACGATCAAGAATAAGATTAAGAATATGTTGAAGAAAGAAGTAATCAAATAGAGGGAAAGGAAATCAAGAAAAAAAAAAAGAAGTTAATGAGAATGATCAAGAGGAAGAAGAAGAAGAAGCAAAAGAAAGATTGAATTCATCATATTAGTCAAAGAAAAGAAAGAAGCTATCTAATGAAGAAAGGATATTATGAAGAATGAAGAAAAAGAAGAAGAGATTGAAGATGTTACTGAAGAAAAGCAAAGAGGTATCAAAAGGATTGTGGAGAATAATCATGAAGAAGAAGAGAAGAGGTTGAAGAAAGAAGAACTTGTAAGATATAATAAAAATATCAATATACAAGTTTAGATATGATATTGGAGTTCTCCATGATCAAATGGAAGTTGGAATATGTCAATACCCGTTTCCATTTCGATATTCGAAGAGTAATAAAGACTAGATACCATGGGCATACAAAAAAGTACATATGTACTGATAACAGTATTCATTTACAATCCAACGTCGTTCATCAATAAAATACAGAATACTATAGTATGTCCAATAATTACAGGATTTCCCAAAATGTCTTAAGCATAAACTAACTATAACCACCGACTTTAACCTTGCCTCAAGACACGTGACAATCACTCTCGACTTTTGTGCCTTTGCCTTTCATCCCATTGGCACCCGTTGAGATGTTTCTTTAGAAAAATGGGTGAGATTCCAAGGAATCCCGGTAGAAACATGATATCATTCATATAAAATGCGAAAAGTAAATATGATATGCGCCATGTATGCACTCATTAATGAAAAATATAAACACATTATCATCATGTTTACATAAGCAGGGCCCTGCCCCACTAATCTACACCGATTAGATTCTCACCAACTCCTAGTGTAAGTGCACTTCAGGCACTAACTGCCCCTCTCCAGGAAAAACATGTTAATTGATAAAGCACATTTACAAACAATGACATTCACACAATCATATAACTATGGCATGATGTATGAAGGATAATATCCCTACCTCAAATTTCTTTTAACCCCTTTTTGATGTGCGTTGTAAAACGTGTCATTTCTGGCTTCTAACTCGGTCTTAAAATATTAAATGTACAAGAAATAGGTCATAACCTATCCAAGTATTATTTTAGACACTTCCATAGTGTTTCTTGTGGTTACATTAGTCTATGATGAAATTTTAATAAAATGCCCCTGGGACCTCAGCTAGGCCCCGCCCTGCCCAACCTTACCTGGCCCGACAGCACATTTTCCAAAAATTTTGACTAGGGCTATCCTAACAAATTTTCGCCCAAGGAATCCATTTCCATGTTCAAAATTACCAAATTCATGTCAAATTATGAAATTGCCCTTGACAGCCCTGTTTTAGGGTTTTAGGGGCATCTTCGTAATTTTGCTTTTTCGGGCTTTTCCAAAAAAAGTAACCAAATGTAAGCCCACCTATTTTTGCCAATCCAATAAAACCATCAAATTATTGAAAATATTACTCCTTCTCTCAAATATATGCTTGGCTGAAACATATGCCAAGAAAAGGAAAAATTTAGAGTTTTGTGTTTTAGCTTCCAAAGCTTCTGCCTTTCCACTTCTAATCCCTTGTTAAGTTATTTAAACACATTCTTACCATGATTTAAAGAAATTTGGGCAGCATAAACCCTTAGGATTAGGATTTTTCAAATTTACAAACTTAACCAAAAATCACCAAATCCAACCACAAACCTCAACAACAACATCATACTAGTATAGATCCAAGATTTGTGAAGTTACCTCTTGAGTTCTTCAATCCACTCTCTCTAAGCGTCCTCCTTTCTCTCCTTGAGCTCCAGATGTGTCTTCTAAACCATTGATTCCATAGAGAAGAAGAGTTCAGAGAAGGTTTTCATGCAAGATCACAAGAAAAATGCTTAAGAAACCATCCTTACATTAAGCTTCTTCTTCTTCCTTCTCTCTAGAACCTAAGATCTCCAAGCTCTCTCTCTCTCTCTCCCTCCCCCCTCTTCTCTCTTCTTAGATGCAATATGCAAGGGAAAGAGGAAGGAAAAGTGTTTTAAAATATCTTCATCTCCTTTAATCACTTGATTTTCAAGATTGCATCTTATGTTGACACTTGTCATTAGCCTTCTCTCTTCCCAATTTGTGTCATAATGCTCCATTAGGCTTGGACTAATTTTCCTTCCCTTTTGGTTAGCTCAAAACCGTCCCCTCTTATTTCTCCACTAACCAAATGGCTTCTTCCAACTAATCCAACCATGCATTTAATTGTTGTACCTTAATCATGATTACTTTGTAAAAGTATCATTATTTTAACACAATTAGAAATGTGCTCATCTTCATCAATTATAAACTAATCCCTTTACCATAGGATAATGACACTTGGCATGTTTAATTCCAAAAATCATTTTCCCTCCCATTTTATTGTGCTAGGTGAAAATTCATAAGGAAAGGGAAATAGAAATTGTTTCCATACTTCCATAATGCCTTTAAATGAATTATGCACAAGTCCTTCCAATTTCACAACTCTTGATTTATTCTACCAAGAATATTCAAAATATAAATCCTCCTTTATTTTTCTTAATTAATTGAAATTGAATTCAGTTAATTGGAAAATAATTAATCTTGTGCTAAATTGGCAAAGTTACGATTTTGCCATAACCTTTGTAATCTAATTACGTTTCTTGAATTAATTTGCTTTTTTCTCATGAATATTCACCACTTTATTGAATTTCTTGAATAATTATAATATATTTAATGAATATAAAATTTGGGGTGTTACAGTTCTCCCTCACTTAATTAAATTTCATCTCCAAAATTTGCTAGACTTATACATTCATAAACTCCGGGTAACGTTTCTTCAAACTTTCTTCTGTTTCCCATGTAGCTTCTCTGGGCGATAACCCTTTCCAGACGATCTTGACGAACAAAATGCTCTTGTTTCTAAGTTGCTTTTCCTGCCAATCAATGATTCAGTCAGGCATGACTTCGTAAGTTAAATCTTCACGCATTTCCACATCTTTACACTTTATTATGTGTTTTAGATTAGGTTGATACTTTTTCACCTGAGAAACATGGAAAATAACATGTAGCCTGCTCAGATTTGGAGGCAAAGCGATACGGACCATGTATCTTGGTTGCAGCTTCTTTACTTTTATTGCTCTGCCTATACCCGTAACAAGTGATACATTCATGAACACGTGGTCACCGACTTCAAATTCTAAAGGTTTATGCCTCTTATTTGCATAACTTTTCTATTGGCTCTAAGTAGCTAGCAACCTCTGCTTAATCAATGTTATCTGCTCTGTTGTCTGATCAATAAGATCTGGCCCCAACAATTCCCTCTCAGACAACTCAGTCCAGCATATTGGTGATTGACACTTCCTTCCATAGAGTGCTTCATATGAAGCCATCCGGATGCTCGAATGATAACTATTGTTGTAGGCAAACTCTTCCAACGGAAGGAATTTGTCCCAACTGCCTTTATAATCAAGTACACATGCCCTTAGCATATCCTCAAGCGCTTGAATAGTTCATTCTGACTACCCATCAATTTGAGAATGATATGTTGTGCTGAATTAGAGCTTGGTACCCAAAGTTTCATGTACCGCCTCCTAAAACTTGGAAGTGAACCGTGGATCTCGATTGAAGATAATGTTCTTCGGAGTACCATGTAATCTCATAATCTCCTTAATGTAGATTTCTGTCAGTTTGTCAGGAGAATGGTGAATACTAATTAATAGGAAGTGAGCTATATTTGTGAATCTGTCAACTATCACCCATATAGTCTCATGGTTTCTGACCTTAGGTAACCCTGTCACAAAATCCATAGTAATGCTTTCCCACTTCTACTAAGGAATCTCAAGGTTTGTCAAAAGCCCCGATGGTCGCTGATGTTCAACTTTTACTTTCTGACATGTCAAGCAATGAGCGACGAACTCAATCACCTCTCTTTTCATCCCTAGCCAATAGTATTGAGCCTTCATGTCATGGTACATCTTTGTAGCCCCTGGATATAGAGTGTACTTACTTTTATGTGCTTCCTCCAGGATTTGTTGTTTCAGTTCTAGTTACAATGGAACATAAATCCGCTTCTTGTACCTAACTAATTCACTGGGTGACAAGTCGTATTCTTGAGTTTCGCCTCTATCGATCATACCTCTGATAGATAGTGCTTCATCATCATGCAATTGGGCTTCTTCAATCGCTGCCCTCAAATCGTTGCATACTTGGCTAACTCCACTACCTAATAGAATCTGACTAGATAGATTTAGGTCTCTGAAATCTTCGATCAGCTTCTACTCATAGATCATCATGGCTGCCACTTGCACTGATTTCCAGCTTAATGTATCAGTGATGAAATTAGCCTTACCAGGATGATACTTGATTTCTAGATTGTAGTTTTTCAGCAACTCCATCCATCTGCGTTGTCTCATATTGAGCTCTTTCTGATCATACAAGTACTTCAAGCTCTTGTGGTCACAGTACAACTCTACAATCTCACCATAAAGATAATGTCTCCAAATTTTCAAAGCAAACACAATTGCCGCTAACTTAAGATCATGGGTGGGATACTTTAGTTCACGAGGTTTCAGATGATGAGATACATATGCCACTACTCAGCCATGCTGCATCAATATGCATCGTAATCCATGCCACTGGCATCTGTATAAATATTATACAAAAACTGTAGATCTGGGATTGTTAACACTGGTGCTGTAGTTAACCTCTGCTTCAACTCCAGGAAGCTCTTCTCACAATTCTCATCCCACGCAAAATGTGGAGCTTGCCGTATCAATTTTGTTAACGGTAATGCAATTTTGGAGAAATTCTGTATAAACCTTCAATAATAACCAGCTAGACCCAGAAAACTACGTACTTCAAATACAGTCTCTGGCATCTTCCAGTTCAGTACTGCTTCCACCTTACTAGGATAAATAGAAACCCCTTGTTGTGAGACAATGTGGCCTAGAAACTTTACCTCTAAAAGCAAGAATTCACACTTGCTCAGCCGGCATAGAGTTGTCTATCTCGTAATATGTTCAACACAGTCCTCAAATGCTATTCGTGTTTAGCTTTACTCTAAGAATACACCAGTATATGATCGATAAAGACCACTATGAACTGGTCCAAGTATAGACGGAAGATTCGATTCATGTAGTCCATCAACACAGCAAGTGTATTGGTCAGCCCAAATGGCATCACTAGGAACTCATAATGCCCATATCTGGTTCTAAAAGCAGTCTTCGATACATCTTCTATTTTTATCCTTAACTGGTAGTATCCTGATCACAAATCAATCTTTGAGAATACAAAGGAACTAGACAACTGATCCATCAAATCGTCAATTCTAGGGAGCGGATACTTGTTCTTGACGGTCACCTTGTTCAGCTCTCGATAGTTGATACAGAGATGCAGGCTTCTATCTTTCTTTCTTACGAAGAGCACTGGAGCAACCCAAGGTGATACGTTGGGTCGTATGAACCCTTTCTCATGTAGTCTCTCGATCTGCTTCTTTAGCTCCGTCATTTTGTAATATCCTGAAATGTAACCAAGGATTTATAATTTCAAAGTGATGTAATTAATCTTAATTGAGCACTTTTGAAGTATATATTGTGCATTGTGATAATCACGGGTAAAACGGTAAATTTACCGATTGATTGGTCAGTTACCGAAGAGGCAACTTATTGGTAAATTGTAGATCAATGGTTGGGATTACATATCAAGAGATTATGAGAGAGTGATCCAATGCTTGCATGAACATGGAAGGAGTGGGGAGGAGGAACAAGAGCTTGACACTTGGCTTCATGTGAACCATAGATCAAGGTCAAAGTGTCAAAATTTACTTTTTCTCTTCCCTCTCTCATTTAGGACGTTGGCAAGCAATTAGGGCTGAATTTCATATCATCTTCTTTATCTCATCTCATCTCTCTCCTCTCCTTCATTTTCGTTCAACTAGAGAAGCAAAAGAGAAAGAAGAAGGCTTAAAGAAAGGTGAGAATTTGTCCATGAATGCTCAATTTACTTTCATTAATGTTGTTCATGAGGTTGAGGGCTATATTCCTATGGTTTCAGAATTTTGGTTGGTGAAGTTTGAGAACTTGTGGAAATTTGGAAGTTGGAGAATTGAAGAATTGGCTTTAGGAAGAAGAGGTAAGCATTAGAAGCATTTTGGTATAGTTGTTGTAATCATTGGTTGAGTAATGGGAATTTATGAATTTGCCCTGATTTTGTGCAATTTTTGAATGGTATGAATTGGCTTATGTGTTGTGTAGAATTTGGTCTTTTGTTGAACATTTTGGCCATTGGAATTGATTTGGGAACTTGGATTGGAAAGTGTGGCAATGTGTGAATTGTGTTGTGACATTGTGAGACATGTTGTGGTTGTTGTGTAATATGTCAATGGGAGTTGAATTTGGTCATTTTGATGATTTCAATGGTTTTCTTGAGCAAAATTGTGTGAGAATGGTGTTTGGGTTGGAATGGGAATCATTTGGAATCAAATGTGAAAATCTGGAAAATCTGTCCATTGTAAGTCTGTTCTGGACAGTCAGATGGTGTGGACGTTTTGACTGGGCAAATGATGTTGAAAAATTATGAAACTTTCCAGTCTTAAATTTCACATCTCAAGCTTCAAAATGGACATAAATTTTGTGTCATTTCGCTTTTTGAGCTAGGAGTTTGAACTGTCCAAAGTTTGGCATCCAAACTGGACCTTTTGTGGTGATTCTTGATAATTTTACATATTTTTCCCATAAAGGGGACTTGAATATCTTTCAATGGGCTTTGGAATCACCTTGTTTCAACTTTTCTAGAGTGAGTTATGAATTTTTGAAGTTCCTTGGCTGCAGCAGAAAATTCTGGCTCCAGCACAACTTTCTGTGCATGTTTTGGCCGCAGCCAGAAATTTCTGGCTGCAGCGCAAAACTTTCTGCGCACATTTTGGCCGCAGCCAGAGGAGTCCTGCCTGCAGCCAAAATACTTCTGTGCTGTTTTTGGCCGCAGCCAGAGAATTCCTGGCTGCAGCCAGAACCCAATTTTCAGCAGTTTGTGAGTTTGCAAAGCAATTTCCAACCTAGAATTATCCAATCCTTTTAGGTTCTCTTTGAGTTTGTTATAACCATTTAAGGGACTCATATGGAACCTATTCTAAGTATTTGAAAGTAGGAATTGGAAGTAGGGAATTAATCCACCATTCTTGATTTTGTTTATAGGCTTTGATATTTGCCGCCCTCGTGAGCCAACTACGCCGAAGAACGTCAGGAAGGAACGAGGTAGTAACTTTTCTTTCGTACCATATGTGATGCATTGTATGTGTGTATTATCATTGATTTATGATAAACTCGTATGCTGCGACATTGTGAATATGTGTAAACACAGTCATACCAATAGTCCCTGAGTAGCTAACAACAGATTGGGCAAGGGTTGTATGCCTTCCCGGCGGAGAAAGGGGATGAGGATGAGGTGTGATATATGTGAATATGTGAGCCGAAAGGCTATTTGTGAGGGCCAACAGGCCATTTGTGAAAGCCAGATAGCTATATGAGCTATAAGGCTATGTGTATGCACTGCCACGCCAATAGTCCCTGAGTAGCTAACAACAGTTCGGGTTAGGACAGTGTGCCTTCCCGGCGGAGAAAGGGGATGAGGGTGGAGTGTGATTTGTGCTTCTACTGCTGTATGATGATTTTCTTACATGCTATGTATTTATGTGTGGTATAATTGTTTTGTTACTACTGAGATTCTCTTGAATCTCATTCTTTCCTTCGACTAACATTCTAGACAGGGCAAGTGGCTCCAAGGAAAAGCGGATTACTAGGAGCGGATAGAACCCTATAGGGACGTTTGTTTTGGATATGTTGATTATTCATTTTGGAAAGGGTTCTGTAAATTATTTTTGGATTGTAAATATTAGTGGAATACAGTTGTGTAATCCCCTATATGGGAATTATAACTCTATAGTGAATGAATGGAACCCGGGGGTTGCCGGGATTTTTGTTACCTACTCTGATATGTTTAAATGTAAATTAACTGTACAGGTGATTATATTCGATAATTGAATTTGAGACCGGAATAGGAAAGAAGTTTTAAAAATTTTGTAAAGTCCCTACTATAAAAGGGAGTTTTAAATGAGTTTTGAACTATCGTCTCTAAACCAATGTAATTAAGTAATATCGAATTATAATTACGCTAAATAAGGCAGGGGGTTACACATTTCACTTGGAGCCATACGGTATGGGGTTCTAGAAATTGGACCCGTTCCAATCCTCAAATCAATCGAGAACTCTACTTCCCTATCTAGAGTTAATCTAACAACATCCTCCGAAAAAACATCAGGGAACTCACTCACTACAGGGATACTTGCCAAGACTACACCAACCTCTGATTGCATAGAGAAGAATACCATGTACCCCTGACAACCTTTTTGTAGATATCTCTCAACCTTAGCTGCGGAGGGAATGTTAAGAGTGATTTCTGTGTTAGCTTACGGTTGTGGATTCAGATATATGACTCTTTTGTTTACAATCTAACAACACATTGTACGCTGTCAACCAGTCAATCCCCAAAATTACTTCCAATCTTTGCAGCGCTAAACAAATCATATTTATGTTTGATTCGTGCCCCTCAATATTTACCACACAATTTAGACAAACATCGACCGTCACAATTCATGTGCCCATAGGTGTAGATATAACCAAATCATATAGGGATTTATGCATAGGTAAATGTAACCATATCACGCAGTCTTATGCAATAAATGAATGGCTTCTACGATAATCATACATAACATGCACTAAACTACCGTTCAGAGAAATTGTACCTTGAATCAGCTCCACAGACTTTCTGGCTTCTTCTTGTGTCAGTGTGTAGACCATGCCCGAAACCTTGGGTCTAGTCTCCTCCTGCTACTGCTTTTATGGACAATCCCTGGCCATACGTGTAACCCCCTTCCGTAATTATATCCGAAATACGTGATTAAAATGAATTAGAGACCGTTAGATATTTAAACTCATTTAAAATCCCATCCTTGAGATAGGGTTTTCACAAATACTTTTCGAAATCTAATGGACCTGGTCTTATATTCAAATTTCGAATACAATTACGCCACACGGAATATCACATTTATACAAATACCAGAGTGCACAACAATATCATCCTGGCAACTGCCGGGTTCATACCTTTACATAGGATTCATAGGGCATATTTGCCCTTTACAATTTCTCACAATGGGGATTACACGAAGTCATCTCAAATACATATCCAAATACTCATCCCAATTAACCAAATATACATTTGAAACATGTACAGTATCCAAATATGCATAATCCCAATCATAATGATAACAAACTACCAAATTGACAACCTGAAGGAGTCTTCGCCGCCCTTGGTTGCTTGCTCCATCCTCGATCCACCTACCATGTCTAAAATATTGGTAGGGAAGGGTGAGACTCAAGAGAATCTCAGTAGGTAAATATTACCAATATGCATGCAAGATAGATGTTTAATGCATGACATGCTTGCATAACTCATGCTTACACACAATGAGAAATCTGTAAGCTCAATGCTTCGAACAACATACATATGGCCATAGCATAAATTGAAACATAGCTTCAAAACATTCATACATGTTTCACATAATCAAGCAAAGCCATAACATGCATCAATACCAACACAAATATCATATACATGCAAGAGAGGTAAGTTCCCTACACTTGTTCTTTCCACGTATGCTCTAGCATCGGCTACTCGCGATTCGAGCGAATATCCAACCCTATAACCAAATCAAGGACATAGGGTCAATCTCAATTCCAAATCCTTACTTCCATATTACTTAAGGTTGGTTATCATTCACACCCTTTAAGTGGCTATAATAAGCTCAACGAAAGCCTAAAGGATTGGGACGTATTACGTTGTAAATCACTTTTCAAAATCACCAAGTACTAAAAATGGGGGTTGGTTGCAGCCAAAATGCACATAGAAGGTTTTTGGCTGCAGCCAAGAATTTCTGGCTGCGGCCAAAACATGCACAGAAACTTTTGCGCTGCAGCCAAGGAAACTTCGAAAATTCATAATTAATTCTAGAAAAATCAAAATGAGGTGATCCCAAAGCCAAATGAAAGATATTTAACTCCTCGTCATAGGAAAAATATGGATCATTACTGGAAATCACCAAAAGAATACAGAATTACACACATATCGACACTGCTCCAAAATTATGTCCAGTTTCGACCTCAAATTTTGGGCAAACATAAATCCCAGTTCAAAAAACGAAATGACACAAATTATATGTCCATTTTGAAGCTTAAGATGTGAAATTCAAGACTAGAAAGTTTCAGAATTTTTAGAGACCATTTGGTCATTCAAAACGTTCACACAAACTGACTGCCCAGAATAGACTTTCAATGGCAGCATTTCCAGTTTTGGCATATTTGCTTCCAATGATCCCAAATTCATACCAAACTTCATTCCCACTCAAATTTTCACAAGGAATCTATTGGAAACACTAAAATAACCAAATTCACATTATGTTGACATGTTTTACCAATAATCATAACATGTCATCACAAAACCACAACACAAACACACATTGTCATCCTTTTCATTCCAAGTTCTCAAACCAATTCCAATGACACCAAAACACACTATGGCATCAATTTAACCACAATTCACCATTCAAATCATCCAATTTGAAAATCACACAAAATCAGGGCAAATATCACAATTCTCAAAACTCCACCAAAAACCACAATCAATAGATCAAAAGGAAGCAAACACTCACCTCTTCCTCTTTCCCAAACAAATTCCTTGATTCTTCATCTTACCACTTTTGCTCAAGCTCTCAAACACCTCCTTTCACAAATCTAAAACCATAGGAATGAAGATCTCATCACTATGAATAGAAGGGTATTAGAGCATTAGAGGACAATAAACAAGTCAAATCTCACCTTATTCTTTTCTCTTTCTTCCCTCTTGATGGATGACCATGAAGACATAAGAGAGAGAGAGAGAGAGAGATGAGTTGATGTAGAAGGAGGGTCAGTTTTTGGCCACTAAAAGCCTCATTAGGCTGACCAAAAAGGAAGAGAGGAGAGAGGATGAGTGTTGACAAATTGACCAAGATCCAAAGGTCCAAAACTTGCCAAGTGTCAACATCTTATTCCATCTTTCATGAGCTCAAATAGACACATGCACACATGATTCCACCCTTTGATCTCTTGCAAAACCAATCCTAACCATTGATCTTGAAGTTACCAATGAGTTTCCTCTTCGGTAACCGATCAATTGGTCGGTAACTTTACCATTTTGCCCCTTATTACGGTAATTCCCACTGAATCACCACAAAACACTTCATATCGTTTCATTTATCGCAAAACATGCCTTCCCTCTATTCTAAGTCAATTTGGATGTTAATCCATAATTGAACTCAAATACAAGATTTTGGCGCTGCTCATAACACAAGCGACTACAATCCACTTCATATTCTCTAAAAGGGTTTATTTATCACTAACCACATCCACTTTTGGAGTCATTATCCATTAATCCACATTTGGAATATTGCTAAACCAGGGCTTAGCAATTCACTAATCTCAAGCTTATTCTCTACCCTCAAGTCTCAGAATTTAGGGTATTACAATACGTCCTTGCTTGTTGCAAACATAACAGACAAATAGTTTATTCAAGCTTGGCCTAAATGGAATCCCGCTGCAAGATCTACCAGGGTGAAGTGGCTTTCGACAACACCAACAAATCTTGCTTCCAGAAGAACTCTGGCCTCCACGGCCCCCAGATTGATTTGATCTCTTAGGATCCCCTCCAAAAAATCCACTCTATTCCTTTCATTTTTGTACTGAGCTACTGCTTCCAAAAGCACCTTTATTCCCAGTCTGTATTTCCCAGTACGACATATGCTTCTCAATGTATCGACACTCTTCTGCCGCTTTGCTGAATTCAGTAAAGTGTTGAGAAATCAACCTCTCTTTGAATTCAGGTCTTAACCCTTTAATCATCATGTCCGCATTCTACTCTTCATTATCATTTAGCTTGTGATATGACGAGTATCGTGACAATTGAATATACCTAGCCAAAAAATTGTCAAAGCTCTCATGGCCTTGTTGTTTGATACAGAGGAATTCTTTCTCCTTCTTTCTTCTGACAGTCGGGGGAAAATATTTCTCGTTGAACTTTTTCTGGAATAATTCCCATGTGATAGGAACATTTCTCCCCTTCAGGATAAGATCTATGCCCTTCCGTCAGCGGTCAACATCACCTTCCAGCTTGTATATAGCTAATCAGGCTTTCACTTCATCTGGGCATTGCAGTATATCAAATATCTTGTCCAAACGAGCTAACCAATCTTCCGCAAGTTGAGGATCAAACTTCCCTTTGAATATAGGTGGCTGTTGTTTACTGAATCTGCTCGGCCAAGTTTGAATATCCACCTCAAGCTCAGGTATATCACCCTCTGGTGGAGATTCCTCATATATTTCTTCGTCATTGCCCCTCATAAACTCATCCAAATGATTTTCTAGATGTCCTGCCTTTACTGTACTCCCGGAAGGTCAACCCTTATTCATTCATTATTTGTTGCTATTGTTCTAGCATATTCAATATTCACTATTGTACTGGATCAGGTCGTGGCTCAAGTGCAACATAATGATGCCCTGTACATGGCCTGCCATAAGGTCTACCAGGTTGAACCATCTCTATATTTCAAACTACATGAAAATAGAGAAGAATTACATTTTGTATAAGAGCAAGGGCATTTTCGTCATTTCATAAAAGTCAGGGTACAAATATGTCATACATAGCATATAACAACTATGTACAGTAGTTACGAAGAAACAGAAACATCATATATCCTACATACTACTGTACATGACATATTGGTCCTTTACATAACCAAAATGATGTATGAAGGATAATATCCCTACCTCAAAGTCCCTTTAACCCCTTTTCGATGTGCCTCATAAAACATATTGTTTCCGGCTTCTAACTCAGTCCTAAAATATTAAATGTATAAGAAATAGGTCAAAACCCATCCAAGTATCATTTTAGACACTTCCATAGTGTTTATTGTAGTTATATTAGTCTATGATGAAATTTTACTAAGATGCCCCCAGGACCCCGGCCCTGCCATACCCTACTCGACAGCACATTTTTCCAAAATTTTGACTAAGGCTATTCTAATATATATTTGCCCAAGGAATCCATTTTAAGGCTCGAAATTACCAAAATCAATGTCAAATTACAAAATGGCCCTTGACAGCCCCGTTTTAGGGTTTTAGGGGCATTTTCATAATTATGTTTTTTCGGGCTTTTCCGAAAAAGTGACCAACTGTAACCCCACCTATTTTTTTCCTCCTGAATCCAATGGAACTATCACATGAGTTAGTCGATCCTAAGAGACAAGGGAAGCCCATCTAATAGCGTGCAGCATGCATACTTCGAAAGGGAATCAAGCCAAAATTCCTAAACCGAGACGTGGCAGCTGACAGTAACGTTAGTGAGTCCGGAGACATCGACATGGGCCTCAGGAAGAGTTCCCTTTTTTGTTTAACAGCCTACCCACCCTAGCTCAACCGAAGGTAGAGTCTAACGGCTAGAAGAGCACAGCACATCGCGTGATGTTTGATGCGCCTGACTAACGATCATTGGGTTAAGATGCGCTTTTCCCCCAGAAGTTTCAAATTTGGAGCAAATTAGCCCTGACTGACGGTCAACTAACGCAAGGGCAAAATTGCTCCAAATGTGAAACTTCCGGGGCAAAATTGGCCCTCGAAAAACTTTCGGGACAAAATTGGCCCCACACGAATACTTCCAGAGCAAAAGTGACATTTAACCCAAGCGGTATATTGTATATATAAACATATTATATTATATTATAGAGACACCTCCTATTTCACATGAATTGCAAAATAAGTTACATTATCAATAACTTATTAATAGTATTATTTTTTTAAGAAAAATTATATTATTATATTATATATTAACATAAGAACGAAAGCTATAGCCACTACATGCAGCAAAATAATTTTGATCGAACCCTATTTTGCAAAAAGACACTGAGGACTACTAATTGATGTTTGAGCTACACATTAGACCAGAAATAGGAAAGAAACTTTTTACTATAACTCCTTTTTTTCTTTTAAGAAAAATTTTTAGGAAGAGCAATAACACTATGGCCAAATAATTTAGGGTGGCAAGCCTCGATTTTGAAGATGCCTCCCCAAGCGTTGCTACATTCGTAGGAATTAAACTCCCTATTTTTGGTGAGAATATCTAACCCTTTGACTGTTGAACTCTTGGTACCATGGATTAACTCTTTTTTTATTTCTCACATGTATCATCTTATTGAAAGTAATCATGTTCAAGGTACGACTAGGACTAGTTGTTGGCATAATTCCCCCACATAAATTTGAAGATTAATTTGTTATGTTATAAGAACCTAACCATTTTCATTAGATCTAACCCAATAGGTAAAGAGTGACCTTTAGTACGAAATCTAACCTCTCGGAAAAGCACGTAACCATAATTTCGTTAGGAAGCACAATTAAGAACTAAATGGATCTTATCTTTAGATTTTAGCATAGGATTAAGAAGCAAAAATACACATATGTTTTTCTCAAAAGTGCACCTAACACCAAATGCTTTTTTGAGGAGCAAAAGTAACTATGTGGTTATAAAATAGGTGCAAAAATCATATTTTCCGTTAGTGGTGGTAGACACCGTCAGTTTTGCCGTCGTTGCCTCCTTCTTCTTCATAGTCTTTCACAGCTGCTTTAATGGCATCCTCAACAAGCATGCTGCAGTGAAGCTTAACTGGCAGGAGGGAAAGATGCTTCGCAATTTCACTGCAAAACATCAGTCATTTGGATCATTTCAATTTTTAGCACCAAAAACAGAGACCAAAACCATTAGAGGGAGGAACAACGGAGATAAAGACAAAATCAAGATTCATGATTATTTGAAGGTCCTAAACCAACTTTCACCATCTCCCATATTTACATAAGTGAATGCATATAATGAATTTGAAGAGATATAAAACAGTAAGATATGAAGAATGCACTCTTTATCAATGCAAGAATGTATAGGTATAGATGATCCGATTTTGAAACCAACAGTAGGCAACATCGATACTTCTAAGCTAACTATCCATGTAGGTGTAAGTGTGTGTGAGGCGTGCAGGTATATCTTTCACAACTGACCATTTTAACCAGATAAATACATATTCCAAATATTCATCACTCTCAACTATAAGCTCAACAACTTTCTCCATGCTTGAGGCCATCTGACTTATCATGTTCAGATCAAACCCACTACTACAAGTGCAAAGCAATATAGTGGCAAAGAAAATATATAAAAGGTGCCAGCCACCGGCAAGTAAATCATAATCACAGGAACCCTAAGATAGGAAGAAACCCAGAGCAGGTAACTTCTATTTGAAGACCACCACCTAGTACGTTTTATGCTTCATATCAAGAGAAATACAGGTGAAACTTGAAAAGGAACATATAACATATCTCACATGCTTTCTAGAGATCAGTGTTAGACACTTACGAGTTTTTAATGGAAAGAGCTTCTTCCGTTTGCTTTCCTTTTACCCATTCAGTAGCTGAAACATGAGAAATTCAAAAATTAGAAAAATCATCGCTGGGGATTAAGCTCCAATAGGATAAATTGTCACTCAAATCAACGGAGGTTTATGAAAGGAAAAACAAAATCCAAATAACTACAGGATTCCAGAAAGAGAGCATCATTCGAAAAGGTAGTGTCCCAAACCACAAAAACACAGCCTCGAAGAGTTTTGCCGCCGTCAGTTTTGCCCAGAGCTTTATTGAGATAAAAGCAGAGAGAGAACGGTTGAAGAAGGAGGAGGCAACGACAAAACTGACAGTGTCTACTACCACTAACGGAAAATGTGACTTTTGCTTCTATTTTATAACCACATAGTTATTTTTGCTTCTCAAAAAAGTATCTGATGTTAGACACACTTTTAAGAAAAACTCATATGTATTTTTGCACCTTAACCCTATAGCATATAATATATAGTCTGCTTTGTATATGTCATCATTTTTGTGGTCCCACTATTATAAATTTTACCAGATAATATTATTTCAAATATCATGCCCCTATGTAAAAGTCGAATTTTTAGAAGAATATTAAGTTCATGGCATATCATGTTCCATTCTACCAAATCGTGATGACATTTTTCTCGATGGTTCATATAATTGTTTCATCTTAGCTAAATTCACCTGGTATGGTACCATCATCCACAATTACACAGCCAAAACATAACTGATTATCATTCAAAATCACATACTTCCTCATGTCCTAATTATAAGATAAAGTTGACTTTTTTAGAGAAATTAAGGAAGCCAATTAAATTACTTTAGAATATTTATATTTTGGTTTTTTTCCTCCACACTAATTAATTTGACTAATAAACTAATATATAATCTAAAGATACTAAAAACATAAACACTCTAAATTAATTTAATTGACTTCCTTAATTTCTCCAAAAAAGTCAACTTTATCTTATAATTAGGACTGGAGAGAGTATTAAAAAGTATCAGATATTTGCTTAAATAAACAATCGTAGCAATTTTGCACCTTTTTAAAACATTTATGGGTATTTTGCACTTAAATGAACATTATGATGACAGGCAAGCATCTGGAATACTCAACGGGTAGATCACCACCTAAAAAAAAAGAGTGACATGCAATGCCTTGTCCTTCAGTTTATTAGCGAGTTCTTTATTTATTTTTTATTTTTTATTTTTTATTTTTGTTTGTATTTTTGGTTAGCATTTATTAGCAAGAAGTGAAAAGAGCAAAAGCACCAAAAGGGTTGGGTCTAGGAGAATGGACTAGTCCCTCATAATGTGACGAACTAAAGTTTGAATCCTCATTAGGAGAGGTGTCTACATTTAATGCTTGATAATACTTCGAACAAGATTGCCTCCAATAGAAAAGCACCTTTGCTTAGCGGGAAAAAGTGGGGGGGGAAAAAAAGCGAAGACCAACAAGTTCCTAACTTGGGCTCATTCCTCTTTCACTGCAAGTTAGAGTCCAGCTTCTCTTGAGCTGTAAGTTTGACCATATGAAATTGGTGTTCTACATAAAATACTCCTACAGTTTTATGTTCCTAAATATAAAAACTAAATCCACTTTCTATATAATATGAACTGTTGTGATGCCTTGTCCTTAAGTTTATTAGCGAGTTCTTAATACTAGATAAGTGAACTTTAGCAACATAAAACTGTAGTGTAAGAGTGCTAGAATATTTTATAAAAACTGTACGATCAACACCTTAAAAAATAAAATAATTTTTGTATATGATTAGTTTAATTAATTTCTTTAATTTCTATAAATTAATTATCTAACTTCCATATTTAAGATTGCAGGAGTAATACTTTACTTTTACTATATATAAGGCAAATTACTATTATTCTCCATAAAATGCTTCAAATTTCATTTGATTTTTTTTAAATGTTAATATTATTTGTATCTTTAGATAAAAATTAATACTAGATAAATATAGTTCTCATTGAATAATGGCTACACAGATATAATGAAATATTACCAAGGAATTTAAAACCGAACCGGACCGGCCGGTTCAGCTAGTGAACCAACGAAACGGTGGTCCAACCGGTCTGATCTGGGGGTGAACCGTACAGACCGGTTCACCCATTTTTTAATTTTTTTTTAAAAATCATTTTTTTATTAATTTTACACAGAATTTTATATAAATAAGCCTGGAATATTCACTTCCTCACCGGTTTAGCTCTGGTTTAACTACCTAACTGACCCACTGACCCTTAACCCAATACTCCGACCGGTTCCGTGACTAGTCTGGTTTTCAGTACCTTGAATATTACACATCTTGATTAGCAAGAAACAGTCGGGGAATCCTTTATTAGACTTACTGCCAGACAATCATAAATGAGGTGTAGGTTTCACATCAAAAGCCAATAGCCTTGTAACTTAATAGTATGATAGCTCTCCTGTAATGGGAGGTCGCGGATTCGATCTACCTATAACCTCTGGCCGTTAATGCCTACCCCTTGAATTAAAAGGAAAAAAAGGTTTAACATCAGAAAAACATCAAGCCAAAGCCAAACACGCATATATTGAAACTGGAAATGAAAAACCTCATTGGAGATAATCGTTGGAAAGTACAATGACGCACAAAAGCACAAGGTGTTTCTAAAAATTAGCAAGCTATTTTTCAGTCACACCGTATTGATCTGCATTCAGATTCAGTCATAGCAACATTCATACCCAAGCAACAACTTGAAAGGTTTCTCCTTGCTTGAGCATATTATAAATTATAAGTGCTAGCTTCTTCTAAATCCAGTCACACGGTGTTCATTACCCAAGCATCACGTTATGTGATGTCAAAATGACTTTTCTGCTATGAAAAGCCATTTTGGCTAAGCATGTGGTGCTTGGGATAACTTTTGAGAAAATGATCTTTTGGATCAAAGCTTAAGTTGAATTGAAGCAACTTTTGTTTTTGTCTTTTCATCATATTTAAATCTTATGAAACTTCCCTCTTCAATATATCATCCAAATACATTTCTACCAAATAGACTATTTTATAAAAGCATATCCAAGCATAAATCATACTATACTAGTTAACTTTTACCTCAACTTCAGTTTACAAAAATCCAATTAGAATAAAAGTCACTTTTACCAATCTTAATCCAAACCTGCTCTAAATTGTTCAAACAGCAAGCCAAATGCTTCTAAATTTTCTTCACCAATCATGAATCATAGTAACAACCTGCTCATGATCCTACAGATTAGGAGTTAGAACTCAAACCTGCCAAAAATCTTGCTCATCGCTAAACACAGGAAGCTACCAGCTCGAGTTGTAAATGCAGTGGCATGAAAATCCATTTTCTCGTCTAGAGGAGGGCAACACATCCAGTATGCACAACATAGTTTCAAGAACTCCTTTATTCATTCCACAATCAACTAATCTCCTACATCTCTTACAGTTTTGAGATGTCGAGTAGCTGAGTCTAAGCAATGACCTTATTATTTACATCCTAATCTCCTCAGTCCTAATACGATGCCTACCCTTCCTGTATCATATCTGCGTCTTTTCAAGGAGAATTGATACACTTATCACAAATCTGGAGGAAGAATGGAAGTTAGTAACAAAGTTATTGACCAAGTCTAACACATCCACTAAGCTAGTACATTTGGCACTTCTTTGGGCTCTTAAACAGTAACACCTCCCTCTGCAATGATTCAATTTGAAGCAACTTCAAGCAAAGGGACTTGTTAGGGTATAAATTTTCTGCCTTCATTCTTTCCCTAAGCCCATAAGCGGGGGTTTTGGCATTGATGTACGCTTGAGTCAGAATTTCAAAAGGCCTGAGACGGCCGGTGTAACCACTTTCCTTCATTCTAAAATGCCACTTCTCAGTATTATGTATGTCTCCAAGCTTTGCATACTGTTCCATCACATATAAAAATGTGCTGAACATTGGTCTCACTCTCATCCACCCCCAAGTTTTATCTTCAACTAGCTTACTTAAAATCGAATCTGCTTTCCCTATATCCCCATCTCCCACATAGAGCCTCACTAGTCCATCCCAAATCAGAGGGCCAACCCAGCCTTTAACATCCCCAATTCGATCTACAAACCTCTTCCCCTCAGATATCTTGTTATTCTGAACATAGACATTTAAAAGATCAGCATAAATCTTGGATGGGAGTTTCTTCCACTTTTCCAGCATCATTTCAAAAACTGCTTCAGCCTCTTCAACTTTGCCCAACTTGCCCCAAGCCGCTATGGCAGCAAGGCACTCATTCATAGTGGGGTCTACTTTACAAACAGTCCAAATTCTGCTAACATCATCCGCCATTCCAAGAGAAGCATAGAGGGAAAGTAACGCACTCCTTCCACCAATAATGTTTTTTAGGTTTCCTCTTTCAATCTCATTCATAATAACTAGAGCTTTATCTTTCAGCCCTTTAGATATGAAGTGATCTGCAACGATTGTCAGGACATGAATATCAAGTTGCAGACCTTGAGACTTCATAGCCTCAATCACCTGCTCCATCCCCACTGTGTCCTTCAACTCACTTTTTAGAGCTACGAGGATCCTGTATGTAAGACGAGATGGCTTCAAATTTTCTCCCTCCATTATTGATAAGATGTCAGCTATTTTACTTCTATCAAATCTTTTATACAGAATGATCATTTGATTACAATCATATGTATGGATTGGCAAACCTAGCCTCCTCACTTTCAGAAAAACTGCCTCTGCTTTCTTTCTATTGGCAACACGGACACAGTTAGCTAAAAGAGTTCTGTACAATAAAATACCTCCAAAAGTGTCTGGAGCTTCATTCATGTACTTCTCAGCTGCATCAAGTCCTTGGACTTTGGCAATCAAATCAATACGAGAAGCATAATCATGTTTCGTCAGTTCAAAATGCTTCAAAGTGCCCAACAACTCTGAAAACTGCAAAACAAGATAACAACAGAAGCAAGTCTAAGCATATGTTTTTTGCTGCAGAAAGTTGAAAGTTGACTGAAGTAGGGTAAAAATTCTTGAAAGATGCACATAAATATCTATTACCAAGACTATAAACTCCTGCAACCATAAGAGATTAACATAGATTCTGTCACATTTGAAAAACAGTAAAGACCATTCTAGAATGAACCCTATCTGTTAAATCCCTAAGAAGCACAGAAATATCAATTGCCAAGACTCTGAACTGCTGCAAGAAATAGAGACTAACAGACCCCTGCGTCACATTTAAGAAACAGCAAAGACCATTCTTCATTTCACGTGTCATCATCAGTCAACCTACTCAATTTAATAAATGGATGAGAACAAAATCATGTTGGAAAGTTTACTAAATGAGTGGTTCAAGTAGAGAAAGGCTACTAGAGTTATTGGTAATAGAAAATACCTAATAAGCTTAAAGGAAAGTTTGATTGGACTGCTATAAGACTAGCAAAGTTATATAATAGTGGATGTTGGGCTCTAAAGGGACAACAAGGGCATAAAGTTGGGGCATAAAAGATGAGGATGTTTACATGGATATGTGGTAATTAAAAAAAAAAAAAAAGATTCAAAAAGATCATTTTAAAGGAAAGTAGGCGTGATGTCTATTGCAAAGAAAATGGTAGAAAATCATTTGGCATGATTTGGACATATACTAAGAAGCCCGTTGGAGGAACCGAAGAGAAGGGTAGATAAGACATACGGAGTTCTCTTAAAAGAGGCAAAGAAAGACCGAAGAGAACATCCAATGAAGTTATTGTTAGAAATCAACCAAAATTGTGATCCCGTGATTATAGCCATATCAAATCCCCTAAGTCTAATCTCTTCATTATGATTTCATTTGTGATTGAGTGTAATCTCTTCATTAGGGCTCATTATGCCTCACTGTGATTTGCTCTATTTTCTGCCCTATATATACTGTAATCGACATTGTGGTGATATGAGAAAGTATTATGAACTTTCTAAGTTAATATGGTATCAAAGCACTCCTAGAAATGTTCCGCTGCCAGAGAGACCATCTGCAGTCCTGAGAGACGGTGAGGAGTGAGAGAAACACAAGAGAGAGAGAGAGAGATAACAGGGGGAGGGATGGTGTGCTCGAATCTCAACAATGCCAACGCGTTAGAGCACACCCCCCCCCCCCCCAGAAGGCATCGAAAGGCGCCAATCGGCACATTTCAGAGGGGCAGCAATTATCTGCCAGTGCGTGGGAGCCACTATCTCGGCGAGTGACCACCACGCACCGACACTCAAGCTAATTTCCAACGACCTTTTTTCTAGAAACATGAATCCCTCTGTTTTTCCTCCTCTTTTCAGCTCTATCCCTGGACATTCAACCAAAACCGAGGCCACTCCAACGACACTCATGTCCAATACAAATACTGAGACTCCACTCTTCCTCCTCAAATTCCTCCACTACCAGCAACACAGTAATGGCATCAGAATTTTCCGATAGTCAAATTATGGCCATGAACCATAAGTTCAATGGAAGAAACTATCTCCAGTGGTCCCAAACCGTGCTGAGGTATATTCGTGGCAAGCGAAAAGAGAAATATATCAATGGGGCAGCACCTCAACTTGCCCCAAATGACCTAAATTTTGAAACATGATTTGCTGAAAACAATCAAGTGGTGACTTGGTTGTGCAATTCTTTGACTGTTGACATCAATGAAGGTTATCTCCTGACCAATACTGCAAAAGAAATCTGGGATGCAGCACGACGAAGCTACTCTTCTCTCAACAACACCGCTGCCTTAATCTACTTGAAACAGCAACTTCGAGACTTGCGGCAAGGACAAGATCTATTTGAAGTCCATCCATGGAAGAATGTCGAGGATGCTTAGTTATACAGAAAGATAGTGGAAGAAGGAAGAGTACATAATTTTCTCCTTGGACTCAATGATTCTTTTGAGGAGGTAAAAGGCCGAATCATGGGAATAAATCCCCTGCCACATCTCCTTGATGTCGCCAACCATGTACAATTCGAAGAAAGCAAGAAACTCTAGAATCGAAGCAGCCCAAGTCCAATCAAGAGTTCGGCTCTTGCAATAAAAGGACCACAAGAGGAATGGAGAAATAACAAATGGTGCAATTATTGTAAGAAAAAAGGCCACATTAAAGAGGAATGTCGGAAACTACATGGCAAGCCATCAACCAACAAACAACACCAGACTCCTAGTGTCAACCTTACTACAGCAGAGCAAAAAGCTAATGATGCTGATTCCCTAAGCCAGGAGGAACTACAGAAGCTTCGCAAGATACTAGCCAAACAGAACCGGTCCACCTCTATGCCTAGTGTCAACCTGGTACAATCAGGTAACTCTATTATCGCTCTTAATGCTGTATATACTAGGGGTGATACATGGATTGTTGATTCAGGAGCTACAGATCATATGATTGGTAATCGAACTTTAATTACAACGCTAAAATTATGTCCTGGAAACCCACGTGTCAAAGTTGAAAATGGCGTGTTCACCAAGGTTGAAGGAATTGGCACAGTCATGCTATCTAATTCCCTGAGGATACACAGTGTTCTATTTATGCCAGCTCTTACTTGCAATCAAATATCTGTGAGTAAATTAACCAAGGGTCGTGTATGCCGAGTGATCTTTGATGATAATTGTTGTCTTTTTCAGGATTTAAACTCAGGAAAGACGATTGATACTTCTAAAAAATAGGACGGACTTTACCACCTGGAGACATCAGAGTTGACAAATAAAGACACTTGGAATGCATGTAAGGCATTGGTTAGCTCAAGTTTTCAAGAAAAATATGTACTTTTATGGTATTGTCGCTCAGGTCATCCTAGTTTTGATTATATGAAACGTGTTTCCAAGTCTATTCAATAAAATTATGTTCCTTTCCAATGTGAAACTTGTCAATATGCTAAACAAACCCGATCCTCCTATTCAAAACAACCATACAAACCCTCTGCTCCTTTCCAGCCCATCCACAGTGACATTTAGGGTCCGACACGAACAAAAACCCTAACCAATGAAAAATGGTTTGTCACCTTCATTCATGATCATACCAGAATCACATGGGTGTACTTAAAGGAAAAATCTAAGGTAGCCCAAGTCTTCCAACGTTTCTCTACCTTTGTACAAAACCAATTTCAAACATCCATCAAAGTCCTCAGAAGTGACAATGCTAGAGAATATCTAAGGGCACTTTTAAAGACTTTCTTAATCAACAAGGAATTCATCATCAAACCTCCTGTCCTTACACACCTCAACAGAATAGGGTTGCTGAAATAAAGAACCGACACTTATTGGAGGTAACCAAAACGTTGCTAATGGAACGAAATGTGCCTATAGTATTCTGGGGTGATGCAGTCCTAACTGCTGCCTATCTCATCAACCGAATGCCCTCAAAAATCCTCAACTATTACACACCACTCCAAACACTCCTCAACACCTTTCCTAATTGTCCCCACATCAATTCATTACCCCAACGAGTGTTCGGACGTGTTGTCTTTGTTCACAAACACGATGGAAGCAAATTTGATGCCCATGCCCAGAAGTGCATATTCCTCGACTACTCCTCCACTCAGAAAGGATACAGGTGCTATTGTCCTACCTCAAAGGAACTGTTTGTCTCCAAAGATACCGTATTCTAAGAGGAAGATGCTTATTATCCCAAATTATCCATTCAGGGGGAGCACTCAGATATGGAATGGCTAATTTCACATGAACTCACACCCAATACTCCCAACACCTTACCAATTCCTAATACATTATTAGCATCCCCACCTGATCAACCTACTTCTCCTACTCCCAACACCTTCCTAGTCCCTGATACATTATCCTCATCCCCACATAATCATCCAACCAACCAACCTGAACCTACGCCTAATGAACTGGAAACATAGGTTGAAATCAATTCTGGGGTGGATAAAGGAGGTAGGTCAGACGGAGAGTACAGATAAGAAGAAGACAACGGTAGAAATGTCCCTTCCACTCAAAGCAATGACCATGACTATGACCCGGGATTAGGTCCTAAAGAAATGGGATGGCCTATTGCACTGAGAAAAGCGGTAAGATCCTGTACTCAACATTCAATTCAACGGTTTGTCTCATATAGTAACCTGTCTGCAAAGATACAAAATTTTGTTGTAAATAGTGCATAGCTCATGATTCCAACTACCTTCCAACAAGCTATAACTGATCCCAATTGGAAGCAAGCTGCAGAATAAGATTTAAAGGCATTTGAGGAAAGTAAAACATGGGAAATCATAACTTGTCCCACAGGAAAGAAACCAATAGGATACAAGTAGATATTCACCCAAAAGTTCAATCCTGATAGAAGTATCAACAAATACAAAGCCAGACTGGTTGCGAAATGGTATACTCAAACTTACGGGATCGATTACCAGGAGACATTTGTTCCGGTAGCCAAATTCAACACAATCCAAGTATTATTGTCAGTTGCAGCCAACTTAAACTGGTCACTACACCAGTTAGATGTCAAGAATGCTTTCCCGAACGGTGACTTGGAGAAAGAGGTCTACATGGAGATTCCTGATGGAGTCCTATCTCCAAGTGGCTCTATATGCAAACTCAACAAATCTTTGTATGGCCTAAAACAAACTCCTAGGGCATGGTTTGGACGATTCTCCAAAGCAGTAAAGAAACTCAGGTATACACAAGGGCAAGCAGATGACACACTGTTTATCAATCGAGATAATGGAAAAATCACTATCCTGATTGTCTATGTAGATGACATCATCATTATAGGGAATGATGAAGATTCCATTGCCCAACTTAAGAAGGACCTGTCACATGAGTTCCAAGTGAAAGATCTCAGCCAAATGAGATACTTCTTGGGTATGGAAGTGACAAGAACCAAGAATGGCATCAACGTGTCCCAACGAAAATATACCCTAGACCTACTACATGAGACAAATATGTTAGGGCCACAACCTGAAGGAACACCTATCGAAGAAGGTTGTCACCTGGAGATCAAACCAAATGGTGTCCTAGTTAACTCTGAACGATACAAAAGACTTGTCATAAAACTCATACTAAACCCACACACACCCAGACATTAGCTACGCAGTCGGAATAGTAAGTCAATTCATGCACCAACCACAGAAAGAGCACATGGCGGTTGTGTACAGAATCCTGACCTATTTGAAACTTATTCCTGGAAGAGGAATCTTCTTTAAGCAGAAATATTGAAATCTACACTAATGCAGACCATGCAAGAGATAGGGAAACCAGTAGGTTAACCTCAGGATATTGCATATATGTGTGGGGAATTTTAGTTACATGAAGAAGCAAGAAACAAATTGTGGTGTCAAGAAGCAGTGCAGAAGTAGAGCTAAGAGTAGTTAATGAAGGAGTATGTGAGGGACTCTGGGTTATTAGGCTATTGACAGAGTTGGGAATTCCACATGAGGGACCCATACAACCATAGTGTGACAACAAGGCTAGCACCGAAATGACAAAGAACCCGGTTTATCATGATCGAACGAAACATATTGAGATTGATAGACACTTTATTAAAGAGAAGGTTGAAGCAGGCATCATGAACCTATCCTACCTTTTATCTACACATCAGATTGCGGATGTAATGACAAAACCACTAGGGAGGGCTAAATTTGAAAGATTTCGGTGCAAGCTGGGAATGACTGACATATACTCTCCAGCTTGAGGGGGAGTCTTAGAAATCAATCAATTTTGTGATCTCGTGATTATAGCCATATCAAATCCCCTGAGTCTAGTCTAGCTAGTTTAGGAAAGATTATGATTTCATTTTTGATTGAGTGTAATCTCTTCATTAGGGCTCACTATGTCTCACCGTGATTTTCTCTGTTTTCTACCTTATATATACTGTAATCGACATTGTGGTGATATGAGAAAGTATTATGAACTTTCTGAGTTAATAGCCATTGAAAGAAATCTCTTGGTTAACAACCTATTTAAATATATGGTTATCAATAGAATATAACAGCCTCGTGCAATCCATGTACCCAACCCCACCTAGTGAGATAAGGCTTGTTATTGTTATTGTCGGATGAGAACAAAATCATACATCCTCATCATGCATTCAATGAATGAAGGACTCATTTCAAGGGGCTCCACTACATTGCAGTTGTAGATTTTATTTGCAACCCTTGTTTCTTTGTGTCAGGCCAAAAGAAAAAATGTGAGTGCAATCCATGAATGACAAAAAAATACTTTAACTGTTTCTAAAAGAACTAAGATAAGAGAAATTAATAAAAGAAAACAAATTGCAAACCAAATGAATCATTATTCATGAATATGCATGGAGTTGCCATCTACATTGTGCTGTCACATTATTTACAATTACAGCTTAGAAAATTTCAACTTTAGCTAAGTGTATATTTTCAATCAGATTCTTTTGGTGATTGACTGTTCGTGGTCTTAATATGAATGATAATTCATATATAGCATGGCCTTTAACTTTGTGAATTTCCTTTAATTTAATTCAATTATTTTGAATTTTATTATTCTTTTAATTAGTTGGTTATTTAACTTGGCCAATAACTTTTAGACGACTAGGTTGCTAAGTTCTCACAAAACCTATGCTAAATGATGCACACAACGAGGCATAAGTAATCAGCTGAGTTTATTGACAACCACCTACTTATTTGCCTGTTGATACAGTCAAAACCTAGCCAAGGTGCATTACCAATGTTAACTTTCTTCTTCCCAACTCTTATTACGTCTTCTTCATTTTCTTAAACTGTCAATATTTAAATCCTCATTAAGCATACCATACAAAGATTATGTTCTTTAGCAATCTTAGTTGATTCTTTCAATAAATTTACCCCAGAAATCA
Organism: Inga laurina; assembly: GCA_963855925.1. Taxonomy (NCBI): domain Eukaryota; kingdom Viridiplantae; phylum Streptophyta; class Magnoliopsida; order Fabales; family Fabaceae; genus Inga; species Inga laurina. Next base: position 24,017,207 of record OY979707.1, read on the forward strand.
TCAAAGTTGATTACCTTCATTTGCAGGTGCTATTTCAGCCCGCCAAAAAGCCAAATTTTTGACCTCTTTATACCTCTTTTTTCATTAAAACAAAAAAATAATAATTTTAGATAATAACTACTTCAAAATGATCTTCCTTATATGTACAATGGAATATCTTCATCCCTAAACTTCCAACCTTTATTCAACCCAAAGCATTCCACTGCCCAAGAGCACTTCACTTGCATATGTATTACTAGCTATATGAAAAGGAAGTCAGTTAGAATGATATATTGCAAGGGCAAAAGAATATTGCAGTTCCCAGGTAACAGACACTACTAAGAACTTAAATTACAGAATTTTTCTCAGATTCTGTTGTCCAAACACTACTATTTCTCAGGAGACTCAAAATTATTTATCAATCTAATTAGTAAAAGCCCAATGCCCAAAATCAAATCTTTTGTCCTTTTCCTAACTTACATTGCAACAACTAAAATAAAAATGTTTGCATGACATCCTGTGAAAACATCCTATCATTAGAAAATGCAATATTGTACACTAAAACAATAGCAAAAGAAAACTTTTCAATAGTTGTTGCACACTTCTTAATAAAGAAATATCTTAAAAAATAAAGAAAAGTGTAAAATTGAGAAAGCATGCTCAACATCTAGGAGATATCGGATACCAGAGGACATGGCTGTCAAGGTCATTAGTTAGACCATCAAAACGTATAATCCCACCTATCAAAACTACCACAATTCTATCTAGGATTGAAGATGACCAGGATGACGGTCAGCTCTTTAAGCCTAGAAGTTTGTACACACACATACATATTGTTTCTTACATGACTCAAAATGCTCCTTTCTGAAGGCTAAAATATAGAATGTATTCTATGATTTAATTTGCTGATTCCTTGCTTTTTCTTGTGTCTAGACTATTAATTCTCTTGAAATTAGCTGCACAGACTTGATTGTTGTGAGTCCCTAAATTCAGATAATTACTGTAAATTTCTATCTTGAGATTAGCGACTTTCATGACATGTGATTTGTTTAATACTTTAATGTAAGATATTACCACCTTGGAAACTTATGGGTTCTTATGATCCATGTGATTTTGTAACTTGAAACTTATGACTTATTTTATTGAAGTGTGATGAGGTTTTAATAGTTTATGCCTATCTAAGAGTTCCACATGTAAATAATTGTCTGTTTATTGTCTTAAGAGGTAGGATATTAAGATCCAGGTTCCAATCTTCCAATTCAATATTTTTTGCCCTTCAATTGATCCAATAAAGAATCTTAATACTTAATCTTGACAACATAGCCAGCGGGTAATCAATAAAAGCTTCATGTTAATATAAAATAGCTAGCTTCTTGCACATGCAGAATTCAGTCAACCAGTTGCATTAAACGACTATTTGAAAAATCATGCCTAGAAACTCAGTTTGAATAACAATGAGAACAATCACTCGAGAACTTCGCAGAACACTTTGTGACAAATAGAAGTTCCTGAAGAAATATTTAAAAAATCACCTGCAACGCTCTTCCATACATTCGACGCTTCAGGAGACAAGATGTGATCTTGGAAGCCTCTTCTTGCCTCAAATCTCCCCCATCTTTAAAAAAGTTATCAAGAGCGCTGGAGATAAAGCGGGTTGGAGTCTCCACCAAGGTCCTCAACAACTCTAAAGACGCTTTTTCCTTCAAAGGCTCCAGAGTGCTCAGACCTTCCTCAGAATCTGACAAATCCTCTTCCAGAAATCCAGGTTCTGAAGCCAACTCCACCGCTTCACCCTCCTCAACCTCATCAGGAACCTCACTCACATTAGCTGAAATAAGCTTTTCCAGTTCCATGGAAGTGCCTTTGGCATCATTTTCGTAACAACTTTTTTCACTTGTCTGCGAGAAAAGCCTACAACTAACCAGAGAGTTACTTCTAAAAACGGGTAGACTATCCCGTGAAGAAAACCTTATTGATCTTAATTGCTCAGTATAGCTTCCTCCAGTCCGCTCTCCTCTGAGGTTACTTAAATCTCGTCTCACACTTAGTAGTCCATAAAACTTCAGACAACATTCTTGCTTCCTACGAATAAGAGAAAACATTTCAACCTTCCGGAACACAAAGCTGAATTTCCCAAATGAGTTTTAAATTTTTTTTAACAAAAAGTTAAGTATAATCCCATTGGTCCAGATGTTTTAGCATACAAAGTGTAAGTCAATGGGAAAATTTTGAAGTATAAATAAAGATTGACAGGAACTAGATAACGACAGTTTGGATACTGGACGATTAGGGAAAACGCAATGAAATGAAATTAAGTAATGCGAACAACAGCATGAAACCATTCTGTGAATAGAAGAATGAGCAACGATACGTACTTGAGAGATCGAGCATATCGGAGAGAGGACCACATGAAGATGGTGCGCTTGAACCCTAATCCCCTGCAGCCCCCCGGGTCTCAGGGTTCTCCTGTCTGGTTCTCTAATACAGGTTCTTCTTCTTCATTTTGCATATTAATTTAAAAAAAAAAGGGGGGGGGGGGGAAATTCATCTCATCAATATGTATAGATATATATATATATATATGGAAAATTGATGATTTAATCCTCTAATTTTTACCTCCCTCAATTCCTCAATCAACTATGAACCTGTTTGGCAAAGCGGTAAGGCAAAGAAAACGCACGTTAATGGAAAAAAGCCTGATAAATGCGAACAGCACCTGTTTGGCAACACGACAATAATACTGGACTTTTTCTTATAACGTGGGTTAATATTAGAAGCTCAGATCTGTTGCTTTTTCACGCGGCACGGTAGAAATTAGTTATTATGGGCAATTAATGCTCAACAAATTCGCACCCAACTCGTTAATGCATCTCTTCTCCACTCCACGCAATCTCTTCTCTATTTCTGCTCGGTTATCTTCTCATTTTCTGCTCAATCGTGCATCTTCTCCCTAATCTTAGTGTCCGGCGTCGTTGTGGTAGTGCAGTCGGCGTTGGGTGTCGGTGTGGGCGAAGCTTATCGCCGTCCGTGACTGGTTAGGTGCTGTCCGATCCTCCTTCTCCGATCCGTCCCTTGTTCAGAACCGTGGTGTTGCGTGTTGCGATCTTCGGCCTCTCCTTGCAGTTTGGTGGCCAGATCTGTGGGTGGGTGCTCCGATCTGAGGTAAGCGGACGTCGTGTGGTTGCCGGAGCTTCTCTAGTGTCAGGTTTTTTTCGCTGTCTTGAGTGTTTTCCTCTGCTTATTGGTCGCCGGATTTGGGTTCACGGTCTGAAGGCTTTCACTTTTCTTGATTTGGGTTCATGGTTCGAAGCTGCACAAGGAACCAGTTTCGGTCATTGTCAGTTGGTTTGCTGCCATTTTTCTGCATCTTCGTCTGAGGTTAAGGTCTGTTTTCTTCATCTCTGTTTCTTAAATTACTGAGCTCGTGGTTTTCTTCATCTTTGTTTCTTAAATTTCTGAGTTCTATATAATATATCTATGTGTGGAAGAACTGTGGTCTGAAATTGTCAATGTTAACTTCCTTCATTGATTATATGTGCATTGGTGCTGGCTAGTTTCTTCATCTCTGTTCCTTATTAGTTTGACTGTGCTCGTGGCTTTGCTAGTGTAGTCTATGGAAGAAAGGGAGAAATATATATATATATATATATATGCATGGAAGAACTTTTTTCCTTGAATTTTTCCATGTTAACTTCCTTCCTTGATTAATATGCGCATGAGTGCTTGCTGGTTTCTTCATCTCTGTTCCTTATTAATTTGACTGAGCTCGTGGCTTTGCTAGTGTGGTGTGTGGAAGAAAGGGACAAATATATATATATATATATATATATATATATCTATGCGTGTGTCAATGTGGTATGAAATTTTCCATCTTAACCTCCTTCCTTGATAAACATGCGTATGGGTGCTTAACTGGTTTCTTCACCTCTGGTCCTTATTAATTTTATTGAGCTCGTGGCTTTGGTAGTATGGAATGTGGAAGAAAGGGAGAAATATATATGCGTGTGTATGGTGTGGTATGAAATTTTCCATTTTAACTTTTTTCCTTGATAAAATTAATAAGGAGCAGAGATGAGTAAAAGTGAATGTAATACGCAAAAACGAATCTCTGTTTGGTTAGCAAGAACAAGTGAGTAAAAGTGAATGTAATGTAAGTGAAAATGTGATTTGCGGTTGTTTGCCTTTGAATGAATCCCTTGTTCGTGGCTTTATTATTTTTGTTTTTCACTATACATTGAACGCTAAGCATTAATGCTGCATCATTTTTTTTTTTTTTGTGTTTATATGCAATAAGAACTTGGTTGGTTAGCAAGAACTAGTGAGTACAAGAAAATGTGATTTCTATTCTTTTGAATGGATTCTCAGGAAGGCAAGGTTCGTAGGAAGAAGATAGTTAACTAACTCAAGAATGTGATTTCTATTCTTTTAATCTCTACTCTATCGATTCCTTTTACCATTTGTAATGAATACTTTATGATGCGTATTGTAACACCCAATTTTTGATTAAGGGCTAATGGTAATTATTAAGGATAATTATCGAATTAAAGTGGAATAATTATGTGTTATATGACAATTTTAATTAATATGCCATAATTGTTGGAAAAATTGAAAGCATAGCCATAAATTAGTAATTAATTGAAGAAATTAATTACTAACTAAAAGGAAAATGAGATATGTAACTAAATGGCTAATGGAATGAGTAGAGTAACCAAGTGGTTACTTACTTTATGAGAATGCATAAGATATGGACAAGTGTCACTTGATGATGAAGAGAGATGAGGTGAAAAGTCAAAGCACCATTTTTTATGCATTTTCCCTCTTTTCTCTCTCTCTCTCTCTCTCTCTCATGCGCATGTGAAGGGGCATGGGGCAGATTTTTTCTGCATTCTCCATCATCTTCACCTCTCACATCTCTCTCCTCTCTCCATATTTTTGTCCTCCATGGCTGCTCATGAGAGAGGAAGAAATCTTGATAAAGGTAAGCCATTTTGACCCTCTAAATGGCTTCTAATGGAAAAATGCTCTTCTATAAAGTTATTCCTTGTGTTGAGAGCTTCAATTTCATGGTTTTAGATTTTTCATTTGGTGGTGTTTGAGCTCTCACGAAATTGTGGACTTGGGTGAATCAAGAAACTTCTTTGGGAAAGTTGTTGAGGTGAGTGAAAGCTTCATTTTCATATAAGTTTTATGGCCATTGGTTAGGCCTTGAATTTCTGGAATTTTTAGCCCTAATTTTCATGATTTAGGGTCTTGGTGATTATGATATGTTATTGTTATGGAAATGGTGCCTTGTTTAGTGTTTTGAATTGATAGAATTGCATTGAAGCTTAAATGTGAAGTTTAGCACCTTTTGTGTTGGTTTTGTGCTTTGGTCAAAACAGGGCATGTTGATAGGTTGTGATTTTGGTCATTTTGAGGTTACCATTATGTTCCTTGTGAAAATTTATGTGGGAATAGGCTTGATTATTAATTTTGGAGCCATGAGACACTATGGTAGAAAATTGGAAAATATGTCCCTTAGAACTCTGTTCTGGGTAGTTTATTTTTGTGGACGTTTTAAATGAACAAATGATTTTAGAAAATTGTGAAACTTTCCAGTCTTAAATTTCACATCCCAAGCTTTAAAATGGATATATATTTTGAGTCATTTCGTTTAGTATTCTGTGAGATATGGTTGCCTAAAGTTTGGGGTTGAAACAGAACTCTGTTTTGGGGCAGTATGGAGTTTTATGTAATGCTGGAATTTTGTGGTGATTTCCAATAATGGTACATATTTTTCCTATAAAGAGGACTTAGATACCTTTCATTTGGCTTTGGAATCACCTTATTTCGATTTTTCTAGAATTAGTTATGAATTTTAGAAGTTCAGCCAAGAATCAGGGAATTTCTTGGCCGCGGCCCAAACCTTTCTGGCCTGATTCTGGCCGCGGCCTATAGGTGGCTGCCTACAGCTAGTGACCTGCTGACCATATTTTGGCCACGGCCCAAGGAAAGGCTGGCCGCTGCCAACCCCTGTGTTCCAGCACTTTGAGTTTTCGAAAGGAGATTTCTGACCTATTGTTTCCCAACCTTTTTAGGGCTTTTATTAGAAGCATTTGTGGCCTCTTAAGGGTCAATTATGATAACCAAATTTAAGTGTTATGAAAATGAGAATTTGGAAAAGAGAATGATCCTATGTCCTTGATTTGGTTATAGGGTCAGATATTCGCCTTGATCATGGTTTGATATCCGCTTGGATCGCGAGTAGCCGATGCTGGAGCATACGTGGAAAGAATAAGAGTAGGGAACTTACCTCTTCTACATGTATTGATATTTGTGTTTGTGTATTGATGCATGTTATTGCTTTGCTTGATTATGTGAAACATATATGAATGATTGAAGCTCTGTTTCTATTTATGCTATGGCCATGAGTATGTTGTTGAAACATTGAGCATGCAAATATATCATTATGTGAACACGAATTATTGTGATGCAAGCATGTCATGCATTAAACACTTATCTTGCATGCATATTGGTATCTGTTTCCTACTGGGATTCTCTAGAATCTCACCTTCCCCTACCAACATTTTAGACAGGACAAGTGGCTCGAGGAAGGAGCAAGCGACTAGGGGCGGCGAGAATCCCTTATGGGCATTTAGATTTGATAGTTGGTTATCGTTATTTGCTGGGATAATTGTATATGTTCGGATGATATATTGGAATATGTATTTGGATTAAGTATTGTGTAATTCCCATTTGAGATTGTAAAGGGCGTATGTGCCCATGAACCTTTAGTGAAGATATGAACCCGGGATTGCCGGAATTGTTATTGTGCACTCTGATATATTATAAATTTTAATTATCTTCGCAATGTAATTGTATTCGAAATGTGAATGTGAGATCAGGTTAAAGTGTTTGTGAAATGTATTTGTGAAAATCCTATCTTAAGGATGGGAAATATAAATGAATTTTGATTATTATTGGTCTCTATTTCATTTTTGATCATGTGTTTCGGATATAATTATGGAGGGGGTTACACATATGAACTTAGGAACTTGTGGTGATTGATGTTTTCTTAACATGTTGTTGCATATGGTTCCATGGTTTAGTTTTCCGTTACTCTGTCCTCTTCAGATTTTCAAGCGTGATCTCTAGCAATCCTTGTTTTAAGTCCTGTTCTTCAAATCGATAAGGTTCCTAATCTCTAAACGTGATTCCGTTAATCTTCACTTATTCATAGTTGACATAGAAGTATGAACAAGGAGAAACAGAGAATAACGTGGGATGTAAATACCACGGGGATTTTCATACATGAATGCGTTGATCAAATTTACAAGAAAGAATGTCAAGGATCTTCTTTCACGAAGGATGGGTGGAAGAACATTATGTGTGCATTCAATGAAAAAACAGGACAATCATATAACAAGAAGCAACTAAAAAATAGGTTTGATAGCTTGAGGAAAGAATGGAAGGTGTGGGATAACTTATTCTCGAAAGAAACGGGCATATCGTATGACCCTACGAGGAATATGGTGATCGCTAAAGATGAGTGGTGGGACAGGAAAATTCAGGTGCACAAATGTTGTTATGATTATTATGAAGAACAATGTTATGATTACTATTTGTATTATTTTATATAATGCATTGATTTGGAAGCTTGTATGCATACAGGAGAATGCGAAGTATGCCAAGTATAGGTACAGAGGCCTCATGTTTGCGAATGAATTAGGGATACTATTCAAGGACGTTATGGCATCAGGCGTCACCATGTTCACACCATCTGATCCACAGTGGTTGTCACTGGGTATTGATGAAGACGATGTCTATCGACCCACAATGGACCTAGAAGAAGGATCAGGAGATAGTGAGGAAGATCTTCAAGGTCCTGCTACTGGAGGTAGTGTGGGAGTGACAGCTGATTTCGAAGGAATGAGGTTGACAACGAACTCAACACGTAGTGCACCTAGTGGTTCGGGAAGCAATGGGAAGAGAAAGAGGGTTGAAGGGGCTGAGAAAGCAAAAAGGAAAAAGAAGCCAACTTCGAAAGTAATAGCAGATGTGGTTAGTCGAACAGCTGACGCATCTATGGATAGAGTACATGCGATGAAAATGCTCTCCCCGACTGATTTACCAGCGAGTGACATCGTGGCTGAATTACTTACCATTCCTTAAATTGAAGGTCTTTGCTCATATCCCTCTTAGATGAAGAGTTGACAGAGTATGAACAAGTAGCTGTGTTGATGGCTCAATATCTCGTGCCGTATATTTGCAAAGAACCATGCAGAACTAGCAAGCAAACAGGTGCACTATGGGTACAAGAGGTATTGGAAGGGCATGATGGCATTTGTCATGAAAATTTCCGAGTGGAAAAACGTGTCTTCTCTCTCTTGTGCTCGAAATTGGTAGAACATGGGTTACGACGAACTAGGTATATTGGAATTGAAGAAATGGTTGTCATGTTCTTATATACAGTAGGTCATGCACAAGGAAATAGAATCATACAAGAACGATTTCAGCATTCTGGAGAAACTGTTAGTAGGATATTCCACATGGTTTTAAATGCTTGTGTTAATCTAGCGACAGAAATTATCAAACCGGTTGATCCCGAGTTCCATCATTGTCACCCAAAAAAAAAGCAATGATCGGTGATATTACCCCTATTTTAAGGATGCAATAGGAGCAATTGATGGAACTTACATCAAGTGTGTGGTCAGTCAGTCTGAGCAGGAGACGTATATAGGGAGAAAGGGATATTCGACACAAAATATCATTGCCATATGTGATTGGGATATGTGCTTCACTTTTGTGTTGGCAGGTTGGGAGGGAACTGCGCATGATGCTCGTGTCTTCCAAACTGCTATATCTACTCCATCTATGAAGTTTCCGCATCCACCTCAAGGTATATCTCCAACACCTGATTGATACATTGTGTCTTCCCCCCCCCCCCTCACTTTTGCTATAATTTTACATTGTAAATACAAATTCCATCATTTTATCAGGGAAATATTATTTGGTCGATGCTAGCTATCCAACACCTGTTGGATATCTTGGTGCGTATAGATGTGAGCGTTATCATCTTCCAAACTTCAGGTGACGAGAGGGATTTGCAAATCCTAATGAGATGTTCAATTATTATCATTCAAGTTTGCGGACTACTATAGAAAGGACGTTTGGAGTCTGGAAGAATAGGTTTCAGCTCTTGGGGGAAATGAAGTCATATAGCTTTGAAACACAAGTCTATATAGTTTGTGCTACAATGGCTATACATAATCTTATCCGGAGAAATTCCCAAACAGATATGGATTTTCGAGAAGCTAAACGAGGAAATATACTTAGTCAAGATACTAATGATCCGAGTGATGTCGCATCCACATCAACTATCCGTAGATTATCGTCAACACAAATGAATGATGTTCGTGACACAATCAGAGATCAAATTGTTAGGGGTAGATGATCCACTGATGAAACATTTCATGTATGCATTATAATTTAGATATAAATTTATCCAATTTTAATTAAAGTGGCTTTAGTGTTTTTTTTTCAATAATAATTGAACTTTTATTATTTTACCAAATTTTATTTATATTTTTTCACTTTAATTATCACAATATATACAACTAATATATATATATATATATGGAGTTTTCAATAAGATTCATTCCCTTTTTAATCATTTTCCATCTTAACGAGCTTTTGAAACATCAATCCAAATACGTTTAAGGTTAGGAAAAAAGTTACTTTTTCTACCGCAATTCCAAACACAAATCACATCTACATTTTGACTTTTTTCTTATCTGACTTTTTTTAAAGTCAGTTAGCAAAAAAAGCTACTTTTCTATAACTAATCCAAACGGGCACTATGTGTATGTTGGTTTACCCGTTTGCACGTTCAATCGGATTTAAATAGTGGTGCAAACGGATTTAAACGGTAAAAAGCATAAAATGAGTGTTTGTTTCAGCGATTGGATTTAAGGTGAAAAAATTCATAAGTTGGAAAAAGTTATAAGCCTCAAAATGAAGCTTATAGAAACTTATATGCGTGTGTGTAATATTGATAGGAGTATTTTCATATTTTTGGGATCAATGAGGTACTCAAAATTACTTCTAATCACAAAACTTCTTTTATGAAAAATGTTCTAAATAATTTTCTCTATTTTTAGATAGTATTCTTCTGCTAATTATAGAATACTTCGGGATAAGAGTTTAGGCAAGTTTTGGGTTTTGTTAATATATGACTGTAGAAATGTAGAGAATAATTAATAATTAATTTTAATCAGTTTAGATTTATTATTTAGTTGTTTTATGATTTTATAATCAATTTTTTTTATCAACATGTCATAAATTAGTTTCTATATAATGTTTTTACCCATTAAATTTAGTTTAAATAATTTATTTGGATTATTGGAGGTATTATTGAGGTTTTAATCGATTTATTTTGTTAGATTTTGAGCTATGTGAAAATATGAGTTAAGATTTAATATTTAAATTAGAGTTTGATATAATTTATAAGATTTAAGCTTGAGATGCATAACAGAAAAGATTTTTGGAGTGTACCAATTTGAATTAGAGTTTGATATAATTTTATTAAAATTGTACAATTACCAAATTTTCAAAGTTAATTTTTAAGAAAATTGTGAAAAAATCTCTCCGTGTATAGATTTCTTCCCATATCTCATTGGCAATTAAGTTGCCAATGAAGATTTTTTTCACAATTATCCCTTCATTTTTTCATTTTTCATAATTTTTACAATTTTTTATCTTAAATAATACAAAAACCGCTTATACAAAAGTCAAACCAAACATCATTCATTTTTATATAAGTTACTTATTCAATCGTCAATCTAAACACTCATCATTTTACCCAATCTATTTTTTTTTTAATTTTAAGATTTCATAAGTCTAAATAAAAATAAGTCACTTATCCAATCACCAATCCAAACATACCCTATAGCTCGTGCGATTAAGTCCGTGAATTTTTTATTTGTATATAACACAGTTCCTAAATTAGTGACTCATATGAATCATTCCTCAACTTTTCAATTTTTATATTATTATTCTTATTTTCTCAGTCATCCTATGTAGTTAAAAAAAAAAAAAAGAAGAAGAAGATCCCAGCTCATCGCCACATGGGTTTATCAAGGGCGACTTCCCCAATTTGATTAAGGTGCCGTCGAATTTAATTGTGGGAAAGAGTGTGGTCCCTGAACTCGAACAAAATCTTCAGTGCCCCCCCCCCCCTCCCCCACCTCAAAACAGGAGAAGAAAATCTTCATTGATTTCTCTCATCATTTATTTTTTATTGAGTGTATTTATCATTAGATCAAACTTTTAATAGTTGAGATTTAACATGGTAGATTTTTATTATAATGTTATTATTTATATATTATTAATTTTCAACCATTAAGTATTGATCTAATGGTAGATACACTCAATAATAAATAAATGAAGAGAAAAATTAATGGATAGAGACATCCCTCACCCGGGTCAGGGCCTCTCCATTTCTTTTTTAGTCCATTTCCCTCCACTTCTCTAATCCTGACCATTAATCAAATCTAAGGGTGAAAAGGCACACAGACTAATCCTCCTTTCCACCTTCCCGCACTGTGCACTATTTTTATTGAAACAGAAGAGAAACCATTTTATTGAAAAAAAAAAATCACCCGTCTTCATTTTCTCGAAAAGGGTTCTGTTCTCTCGAAAACACAATTAAAGTTATTAAAGCAATTAACGGTATATATATGATGAACAAGTTTGAGGAAATATCATAAATTCATGTAAGGAGTTCTGTACTCTCAAGCACGAAATGAAAGCCACCCACTAATACATTTGGGGTGTAGAGCGATTACACAATGTCTTGAATGCTGGCGATTTTCAGTTGGGCCTTGCCATCGGATAAGGCAGAAGCAATGAAAGGAAGAGGGGAGATAGAGAGATTATAGCGTGTAATTCAGAGATATTAGCTGTGATTTGTTTTTGAGCCTTTTCACCATTAGATTTGATTAACGGATAGGATTAGAGAAATGGAAGGAAATGGATCAAAAAAGTAATGGAGAGGATACTTATCCTCTCTCACCCTTCAAAACATATCAGTATAGAACCCAAATCATTATGGCCGTCGTGCACAGTCACCGGCTCCAAATCAAGCATACCCATATTTATGAAACATCCATGTTCATGAATTGACAAGCTTTTCCACCTCCAATAGTTTTCACCACTTAACGTACGCATTCTTGAAATCTTCAAATAGCGTATTCTCATTGCCCACGTATTTTTTAATCCACCAGTGCAATAATAATAAATGCAGTGTCATGATTATATGTGGAACTTGAGCAGATTAATAATTTTGTTTTATGTGGCTGATTTTTGAAGTCGTGTTCTTCATCATTATTTCACTGCTCAGATCGTTTTCTTGGCTAATGGTTTGGTGCTATCTCATCTCTTGCCACCGAGTTTAAGCACGATTGTATCATATGTTTGATTTAGATCTATAAGTTTGGTGCTTTCTCGTCTCTTCCAGACCGATTTTTGCAAACCTCACCCGGCCTCACCTCTAACCGTGGCCAACAATGTCGCTGAGATTGGGTGGCAGATTATCAAATTGGCAAAGGTTAAGGTACAAATTTATTTCAAAAGTTTTTGCTGAGCAGCAATGTTATTCTAAAGTTTTTTTAGGTTCAACGTCACCTTGAAAGTTTCAAAAAGGAGCAATGTTGCTCTATATCGTTAAAAAACTAACGTTAATCATTAATTTTTTAATAGAAAAGGACAACATTGTTCCATTTTGATATTTCCAGGTTCAATATTGAACCTAAAAAAACTTCCAAAATAACATTGATCCTCCGTAAAAACCTTCAAGGAAAATTTGCACCTTAACCCAATTGGCAAAGTTGAGGGAAGTGATTTATCAACCCATGTCGCGATGAGTTGGATAGTGTTAGCGATATTTTGTGCCACACAGTACCACTCAAAAGATGATAAGGATAATAATATAAAAATTGAATAGTTCAAGGACTATGAGATAAATGTGTCAAAAATTTAGGGACTGAGTCATACTGAGTTGTAGTTGAAGGATTGAATCATAAATGAGTTAAAAGTTGAGGAATTAAAAGATTCATTTTCCTATATATAATATGTGTATACACACCATGATACAAAAAACAGGACTAGACCGGCCGGTACGACAAAAAAACCGGTGAACTGGTCTTTAGTCAGCTCCGGTTCATTGCTTGAGAGGAAGGGAGAGTTGACCCTATGGAAACCGGTTGAACCGGTACAAAACCAGAAAAACCGATAGGTTGACTAGTTCAACCGGTTTGCTGTTTTTCTTTTTTCTTTTAAAAAAAATGAAATATCTTGTTCAACAAAGAGACTGAAAAAGAAAGAAAACCATAAATCTAAACCGATATATATACAATCTATAATATTTTTATAAATTATAAAAATAAATTTTAATTTCAAGGTGACAAAAATTTAAAAAAAAAAGAATAAATGAAAAAACATTATATATTATATATATAATATAATATTTTTATCAATTAATTTGATATAATTCAAGTAATCGAATCTAACAAAATCAATTAATTTTATTTACAGAAGTTTAAAAATATATTAATATATATATAGTTACTAATAAATTGTAATATTTAAATATGACCGGTTAGACCCCGGTTAACCCATTAACCCTTGAACATGTTCCGTGACCGGTTCATTGCCTGGATCGGTTTTTTATTCCTTGATACACACACATAAAATCATAAGAAATCCAGCATATAATAAAAAATTTAAATGTAGGAAATTATTCCTCACTTATTATTGAGATTTTTTATACTTATATTTCTTTTTTGTGGCCTCATATAATGATTCCCGCCGGTAAAATTGTCATGCTCAACTTAAGTTGTTTGTGATATCCTAGTTTTTAATTCTTAGAATTTAGGAAAAATGACAAAAAAAAAATAAAAATAAAAAACCATTTGAATTACAAAGACATCAAAATGTCTACTAAATTAGTAAAATGATAAATAGGTAATCCGGTAAAAATATGGAATTTTAAAGTTTGGACGTTGACAACTTAAGTATAGACAATGATAACTTAATAATAGCAATTAGTAATTTAGGTATACATAGTGACAACTTAGGGAGCTCAAATTGTCAATCTCCATATTTAAGTTGCAAATTCATATACTCAAATTGTCAACATTCAAACTTCAATATCCCAGATTCTTACTAGATAACATATTTTTCCTTTAGCTAATTTAGTATATATTTTGTGGGGTTTTGTAATTCAAATAGTATTTTTCTGTTATTTTTTCTAGAATTTAAATAATTTTAAGAAGAAATTAAGTCATGGTAAATTAAATCTTACCCTATAATTAATAAAATATAGAGGATTCCAAAACATGATCTATACGAGTAAACGAGATTAAAAAAAGAATAATAAAAAAAGCAATAAATGAATTGAATTATTATTATTATTATTATTATTATTATTATTATTAAGGAAATGCGTGAAAGAATTTTGAAAATGTGGGAAGCAGATTTAAAGGAAATTTAAAAAAAATAAAAGAAAAGGGTGAACGGCCCACGCCAGTTGATGAATTTTCTTGGGGGAGGGGGGAGGATCCTGCAGCGGCATCTTCTTCATGGGGTCGTCCACTATTTTTATAGGGCAAGCTTTATTTATCAATGTCTCTTCATGAATATTATTCTACTCAACTAGTTCTTTCTAATAGATGTATTCTTGAGGTGATTAAAACAAATTTTTGGATTAAAATTTTGAGTAAGTGTTAAGTTTTAACAATGATAGAATTATAAAACTAGCTATGTTAGTAGTCAAATTCTATGTGTTTAACTTTATTTATTTGTTGTCGTAAGGATTTAACAATTCTTTATTTAAAAGGTTAGGATTGTGTGTGTGTGATATTTTTACCGATTCAATTAAAATCGAATGATTGATTTAGATTTGTTAGAGGTATTATTGAATTTTCAATCACCAGTGGAAAAATGACTTTTTAGATCGGTTGTGAATTAGGTCTTGTTACAGTAGGTCTTAAAAGTCTATTATTTTTTAGACCGGTTGTTCTTAAAACCGGTCTTAAAGGTGGCCTTTAAGACCTGTTCCGCCCACAACCGGTCTTAAAGGTCATACCTTTTAAGACCGGTTGTGCCCCACAACCGGTCTTAAAAATTCACCTTCAAGACCGGTTGTGCGTCACAACGGGTCTTAAAGGTGGTTTTTTAAGACCGGTTGTGTACAACCGGTCTTAAAGCTTCTATTTTTTTTTAAAAATGTCTCTTTTATATATAAACACAGTGGATGCTCCAATTTTAACAGCAGTACAAGACAATCACATTTCAATTTCAATATTCAAAAGTAGCAGTCTATAGCAGCAACAAATTTTCATACAAGGCAGTCACACATTGATGATTCATTTGCAGCACTTTAGTTATAGTACAGTATGGAAAATATGGCAGCAAGTAATGCAAACTTCATTGGCTCAATTTCAGCGCAAATGCACTTGTAGTTTCAGTCCCTAAGTCAACAGATTGGGAAAGTATTTCACAGATTTAATTTACTATGACAGCTTTCCAAAGACTCAATTTTGTTCCAGCAAGGTAAATGAAGTGCAAATGCACATTTTCACTAAGTTTCAAACAACATCCACTTCAAACAGAGGCTAGAAACAGGGAAAAACTAGGAATGAGTTCAGACAATGTTAACAGCAGACCAGTGCAATAGAATGTACATCAAAACTCAGATGAAGATAATGCTTGACCTAACCCAACCTGTAGAAATAAAAAGCAGACAAGAAATTAATATCAAATGCACATAAATTGTCCAAACAGATACATAAACCTTGTTAGCAATACATATGAGAACAATGTACAACGTAACGTTGGATTCAAAAACTCACTATTTTTGTAATAGCTCATAGATAAATTCAGCACAACATGTACGAATGAAATCAATATCTTCTTCAGGAAAGGGATCAGGAAGCTCAAACATCTGTAACACCAAAACCAGACGAAACATTAACTTAGCAACTTAAAAACAATAAATTAATACAAAAGTTCTTAAATATAACTTTACCTCTTGAGTAAAATCAGTCGTGCCTAGAGTGATAATATTGTAAATATGTCTCAACACATAAAAACCACAGAAGTTGGACCCCTGTGGTTGCCTACGGCTCTGAGAAAAAACATGATATCATTAAAACAAATACAAAGGCATAGCTTATTACATTCTTTAAACAAATCAATATGCACTAACCTTTAGCATGATCCATGTAGGGTCCTTTAAGTCACGAACATGCTTACCACAAGCAATGTGTAGGAATGTCCGCATAGCCCTATGAACATCACAATGACAAAGGTTATTGGTTTTACACAAATTCCATAAACTTTGCATACAAAAGGTAATAATGCAAGAAAACTAACGAGTTCATGGTCTTTTTCAAATCATTCCCTGGTTTGAAGTGGAGGGAACATAACAGGATGACAGTGTAACTACTTTTGCATAGAAGAAGTAACTGCCAATGATCACTGAAAAAAAAAGAAGAATATTAAGAAAACATAAAACATTATATAAATTATAAAATATCATTTTGTTTTTTACCCATGCATATATGGAGCCAAAAAACACTCAGTTCCAGTTTCATTAAGCCTCTCTGATATGTATCTATGTCTGATAGCAGTAGTGGTTCCTTTCTCTTGGATGTGATGGGGGCATAAGAATCCAAATTTTTTACTTTTGCCAGAGGAGACCAACCTACGATGCATGTACCTACAATAATGCAAACACATAAATAAAAGGTAAACGGTGAAACTTTTAAAATATTTACTTTGAATTGCAGAAGATACTTACATTAAGAACAGTTGGACAATCTCAATCGTAAGATTTTGTCTAGGAGCTACCAGGGACATCAAATCATCCCTCTCAAGATAGCATGTCACCCCTGACTGTCCAACAACTGAATCCGTAGGCCAATCTCTTGTTTTAAAGGATGTATCATATGCTATCAAAATCACTTGTTGTATGATATTCAATGGAGGTTGTGAAACTTCTTGCTGAGTAAAGGGAGCTGGACTTGGAGGGGCTTTGATCGGACTTTCCTCAGCTCGAACAGAAACAAGGTTTGTTGGCCACAAGATGAACATACCCAGGACATCGCTTACAATCTTGAATTCATCAGAAGGGATAGGGACAGGTGTATATGCAATGATCACCTCGTTAACTGACACTCGGACTTGATCATCTTCCATTTGTCAGTGGTGGACAGTTGATCCCAGGTTATGCACACTACCCCGTGCAACTAACCTTCTCAGAGGATCCTCGACTAAAATATCACTAGGCTCAGTAATTTCTCTTGCAGGACCCTCTGATGACTGCCCGATGTTGTAACAACTCTCTTTAGTGCTCTGCTTATTAGAATTAATCGATTGTGGCTGGGGAGCACTGGTATCTTGTCTTGAGCTCATAAACACTATCATTTCCTTTTTCATCTTGCTCAACCGGGTCTTTAATAGTGCATCAAATGATGCTTCAGCCTCGGCCTTTGCTTCTGCTCTTGCAGTGGCCAACATAGTCTCCAATTTCTCCCTAGTCACGATGTTTGAGGAATGGCGTACGGGGGCTCCAAAGTAATCCTGTATCCCTACCCCTCCTCTAACTCCCTTGACACGGCCTGGATGCTTATGTTTGCCAGTAGCAACTATTAGAATATCATTCCTGCCCTCTGACTTAAAAGAGCCCTCAACTTGTTTTTTTTAAGTTCCTCCTATAAGATAATACAAAATAACAAACATAAGTAATGATGTACGTTTCTTATGTAATTAATAACAGTAACGATATATACTTACAATTCTTTCACCTACTATACGAGATTGTTCACTCGTATAAGACCCACTCCTCTTTTGGTGGGCAAATTGCCATTTTTCTTCTTGACGAATCGGAGATGGTGGAGAAAGAAGAATAGAAGGATCGGATTGAGATGCTTCTTCCAATCTCTTCCGTTTGGCTGCCAACAAGTCTCTTTCAGCCTTTGCATAACCCCACGAGACATTGTATGAGGGCAATCATTCTTTCTACCACTCTCTTGTGCTTTTTTCCTTTTTGCCTGCGAATAAGAAATGATACAAAAGGAAAGTGTTATAATCAATTAAGATAATTGCTAAGTAAATAAAATGAAAAATAAGTCAACTAACTAAAGATTCTGGAGTAGTCCGAAGCCTAACAAACTCTTGCCAAGTCGCTTGATCAAGAAATGTATACTAGTCACACGGATTAAGACGAGACTGACCATCTTTCACCTCGATATGAATGTAATTGTTGGTCAGATTTGTCTTAAACTTGCTCCAGCGCTAATAACAATACGTCATTGTCTTGTTGTACAAGATCTTACTCTGAGGAACGTCATAGGTGAGTTGGAATGCATGCATTGAAGGAGTAAGTGACAAATTTGTGACATTTGATAATACTTAATTACATACAGAAGAGAATTGTATACCTGGATAGTGTCCCAACTATGTTGCTTCACCTTTGCATCGACATTTCTCCACTCCTCTATCAAGATGCTCGGCTTGTTGCGTGCAAGGAGGCCGACAAAACTCCTATATCGTTGTGCATTATGCCCGTTTGGTTTCCAATATCTATCAAACTCAATCGGTATCTTTTGGCTTGCACTCTGACTGAGGGAAACGTCTGTCAACCGTGTGCCACGTCTACCCCTCCATACAAAATGGATACTGTGCTCACTATGACCCTGGCTCCGAGCATTGCTAGGCTTGCCCTGATTAACACTAGCTGGCTGACTCTACTGAGCACTAGCTGGCTGACTCTGTTAAGCACTAGCTGGCTGACTCAGAGGTGTAGTAGGTGGCTGATCCTCTGCACTAGGACGCTAGGGATTCATCATTTACCTGTAACGACAACAAAGAAAGATAAATCCTAAGCTATGATATGTGAAGACTATATCGATAAAATGACTAAACATATTCTTCGGATATAAATCATAATCATAATCATAATTACTTTAGTTAGTTAAGTTCAAAGTAGTATCATAAAGAGATATCCTCCTATATTCCCTCGTGATGATCATTTCTTGTGCCGTGCGCATTATCTGCTTCATCTTCTTTGTTCAGTTCTGGTAGACCCCTGGAAAAAGAAGAAGTCTCAAGAAGATCATAATTTGAGTGACTTTTCTTGTCAATATCAATGACCCTTTTTCCTTGGAGAGCTACAAACCACATTTTATTTTCCTGATCAGTGATATAGAATACTTGTTGCGCCTGATCAGCCATAATGAAAGGTTCATCTCCAAAACTTCTACTATTCAGATCTACTAATGTAAATCTTAACTTATCGATCTTCACACAATTATTGACATCAACCCACTTGCATTTGAAAATGGGAAATCTAATTTTAACATAGTCAACCACCTAAATCTCTTTAATCACCCCATAATAAGGTATAGCAACCAATGTAGGGTTCTTATCTTTCAAATCTGGACGGTGCTCTTATCATCTAGGGACTTCATGTAAAAGGTATAACCATTGATCACAAATGAAGTCCAACTTATGACATCAACTTCAGGACCACGTGCTAACCAATTTATTGTATCAGAAACACATTCTTCTCCGTCAACCTTTTGTTTGAACCAATCTGTGAAAGTTCTGTTATGCTCCCTAATTAACCTTTGTTCAATCATTTGACTATTTTGTTTCTGTACAATTTCTTTATGGGCATTCATGTAATATTGAACTTCATCAATATTGTTCAAGATGTACAAGTGGACTTGTTGCAATTCATCAGCATCTATGATCTTTACTGTTGCCCCACACCTACCCCCTTCTTGATCATGACGTTTGGAAGGCCAATATGTCATACATTTGACAAATAATGTTGGCAAAATTCCATAGCTTCTTCATAAACATATTTTTGAACAATAGATGCTTCAGGCCGGTTGGGGTTCTTCACATACCCTTTTAGGATTTTCATAGTTCTTTCTATTGGGTACATCCACCGGAAATAGATAGGGCCACACAACTTTATCTCCCTCACTAGATGAATAATCAAGCGTACCATGATGTCAAAAAAGGAAGAGAAAGCTTCTCAAGCTGACACAAGATCATATATACTTCATTTTTCAATTCCTCCAATCTTTCCATGCCAATGACTTTACAACAAATAACATTGAAGAAGAAACAAAGTCTAGTCAATATGTGTTGAAGATCATATTCGATAATGCCTCGAATAGCTACTGGGAGTAGTTGTTGCATTAAGACATGACAATCATGAGACTTTAGCCCTACTAATTTGAAGTCTTTCATCGATACAAGCTTTTTAAAATTTGAAGAATACCCTTAGGGAACTTTAGCACCATGTAAACACTCACAAAAGCTTCTTTTCTTATCCTTAGACAAAGTATGAGCAGCTGGAGGACAAAAAGTTCTATTACCATATGGCCTTGGATGTAAATCTTCTCGTATTCCCATTTCTTGCAAGTCTAATCTTGCCTTCACGCCATCCTTAGAACTTCCTTGTATGTTGAGCAGTGTCCCAACAATACTATCACATACATTCTTCTCCACATACATGAAATCAATACCGTGTCTGACGTCAAGATTGTGCCAATATGGAAGATCGAAGAAGACGGACCTTTTGTTCCATATATTTTTCTCATTTCTACTCTTTGATGACTTACCAAACATAGTATTGATATTTTTCACCTTTTCATAAATTTTCTCCCCAATCAATGCCTCTGGAGCATCTTCAAACTCTTGGCCACCGAAAAAAACTTTTTTTAATCTATGATAAGGGTGGCTTCATCTAAGAAATCGCCTATGGCCAAGGTAAATCGTCTTTCTTCCATGTTGAAGTTGATGGTAGCATGTGCCTTCTTCACATATCGAACAAGCTTTATGGCCTTTAACGCTATATCCTGACAAGTTCCCATATGCAGGGAAGTCATTTATAGTACAAAAGGTCATTGCTCGCATATTAAAAGTCTCCTTCTTGTTCGCATAAAAAACATCAACACCTTTATCCCACAACTCTTTCAATTCTTCGATCAAGGGTTCTAGGTAAACATCTATATCATTTTCGGGTTGCTTTGGTCCCCAAAATCAACATAGACAACATAATGTACTTTCGTTTCATACATAACAAAGGAGATAAGTTGTAAATTACCAACAGAATAGGCCATGAACTATGTATACTGCTTAGGCTACCATAAGAATTCATACCATCTGTGCTAAGCCCAAGCCTGAGATTCCTAGGTTCTTTACCAAAGTTAGGAAATAATTGATCGATTTTCTGCCATTGAGAAGAATCAGCTGGATATCGAAGCTTTCCATTAGAAATCCTCTCATCTGCATGCCATCTCAAATTTTTGGCATCAATTTCATTGGCAAACAGGCGCTTGAACCTTGGAATGATTGGAAGATACCACAACACTTTTGCAAAGCCCTTATTTGATTTATACCTCAGAGTTTCACATATCGGACATTGCTCCTTCTCTTCATGATCTTTTCTATACAATATGCAATCATTAGGGCAAGCATGGATCTTTTTATACTTCATCCCTAGTGGACACAATATTTTCTTAGTATCATAATATCGACAAGGCAGCACATTATCATCAGGAAGTATATCTTTAAAGGCCTCAAGCGTTTCTGAAAAACTTTTGTCGCTTCATCCATGCCTTGCTTTGAAGCATACCAATTTCAATACAGCTTTTAGCAATTGGTATTTTTTACACCATGGGTACAGTGGCTTCTCAGCATCACTACACATATTACCATATGCATGTGATTGTTCAAAAGCCTCTTCTCCTACATCACGAATAATATCTCTATCCGATCATCCATATCCGTGTCATTATCATCACAAGTCACTTCCCCCTGTTGAGATGCACTTGGCATTTCTAATTGTTCACCATGCCATACCCATACTACATACGTCTTACAAAACCCTTCACAAATTAAATGTTTATATATATATCTGCAACACTTAATCGCTTCTCATTCAAACATTTTACACAAGGGCAATAAAACATCCCACTATCATCATCGGCATTTCCTTTTGCAAAGTCTAAAAAACCCCTCATCCCAACATCATATTCAACACTCGTCCGTTTAGCTTATATCCAACTACGATCTATATATTCCAACACCTTTTTTTTTGTTTTCTACTTTTTCCCCTAGAAAAGGTAGGAGTATGATGCGAGCATGCAATCATTACACACAAGTACCTAGTTTAACTACTATATAATGAACAGGTAGAACAGAGTTGTGTTTTGTTTAATATATAGCCTGTTTAATATGGCAGTGAGTTATGTTTTGTTCAATATATAGCCTGTTTTTATAAATTACTCAGCAAAACAAAGGTTTATCAGAGTATAGGTTTGCCTAACTTAAATCTCCAGTGCCATTTCAACATACAAGCCCATAATCTCCAGAGTATAGGTTTGTCATAATGAAATGTATAGCGTCCTTGTCAGAAAAACATAACAGTGTCAATAGTATCCATTTATAAATATATAGATGTATGTATGTATTTACTCATCCACAAGTGCTCAGTGATGTGGAAGAGCTTAGTTTGAACAATCAGAGACGTAAAGGAAGATAAAAAACACCATAAGTAGAAACTAGCACTATTGCAAATATACCTGAAAAGAACAAGGCATCCCAGACTTAGCTTAGAATGAGAAGATCCTAGGGATAGATATAATTGAGTCACCGAGGAATAACTACGACAGAAAGATTGCTTACATAGCTCTCTTTAATAAAGGATATCCACGAAGAGAGATGAGCTCATAGACTTTGGCAGAATTCAATAAGGGTGAATATATGTTTTTTTTTCAAAATTAGTTGTCCTAACCATCTCTGTTAAGTAAGGTCATTTTCTAAATTCTTAATTAGATTCATTGTCACACACAATCCATCCTTCTCTCACTCAAGCAAAACTCTGACTTTTAAGTGTAAATCTTGGAAATTAAGCATATTTCCTTCCTTCATTTTTTATATGCTTCTACCTTATTAAATTTTTCTCATATACATCCATCTTTAGTATGATGCTATTAAGTACAATGAAGAGCAAGTCACTTAGACTATCATGTACCGGTAGCAACAACGTATAATAACGTTACATAGGACAATTGGAATAGATAGCAGAATTAACATGACAAACTAATTCAGCCAGCCAGAGGATGGATGTGGCAGAAACTTATTGGATACTTGGACATACTTGACCTAAGAAACTATTGTCCTTTATAATTAAAAAGGACTAGCCTTATCCTAAAAATTGTAACTTATACTTAGGAGCTGAGGGAGTATTGTTGAAGCAGATATGTATGGTTTGTAATATAATCATGCCAATGCCTTTATAATAGGATAATAGGGAAAACACTCATATTTCCAATAAGGAAGGAAACAGACCAAATTTTTCATAATTAAGTGGAAGTAGAGGAAAAGATTGATTCCATCCATCCACTACCGGCGTGAATAGAAAACTCAGTCTAAGAGGATAGTGTTACACCTAAGGTTATAGTTGTTCACCAGTAATGGCGCAGAGTACAGCTCCTAGAGAAATTCAATTCATTCAATACGTTGGAAAAGAAACACTAACAAGTTTCGTCCAGATAAACAGAGGTTATGTTGGAAAAAAAACACTAACAAGTTTCTTAATATAGCATAATAGATAATGATTGAAGAGAAAAAATCGAAGAGAAGCAAACAATGAACAGAAATATGAGAAAAGCACTAAAAAATTTTATAATGAAACATTAATAAAGAAGACGAGGAAGCATACCTGACGAAGACGGATGTGAAACACAGTGAATAACGGATGGAGCTAACCACCTAAAGCAATGGATGACAGCGACCCACCAGCGACAACAACGAGTACCTCGACCAGATTCGATTGTTCCAATTCAAAGCTTAATTAAGGGATGGGGAGTCGAGAGCTTAATAGAGCTAAGGCGTAATTCAGAATGGAAGAGGGATTTCAGAATGGAAGGGTGGGGAGCTTAGGCGAGATTCAAAATCGAAGGGCGAGGAGCTCAAGCGCGAGAATGGGGAGCTGATCTGAGGCGTGATAATACAGAATGGAATGGCGGGAGGTGAAAATGGGAAGACTTTTAAGATCGGTTAATAAAATAACCGGTCTTAAAAGCTTTTTAAGACCTTATAACCAGTCTAAAATAATTATTTTTAAGACCGGTTCTTATAACAACCGGTCTTAAAAGTAATTATTTTAGACTGGTTATATTATTAACAGGTCTAAAATAAATATATTTTAGACCGGTTCTTATAGTAACTGGTCTAAAAAATATTCTTTTAGACCGGTTAGTGTAGAACTGGTCTAAATTATATTTTTTAGACCGGTTAATATAATAATCGGTCTCCCAACTTGTTTACAATTAGGTAAATGCCACTGTGCATTTCTTTTAGACCTTATCTGCTACAACCGGTCTAAATGTGCCGGTCTAAAACACATTTTTTGTGCTAGTGAATGGTTTATTTTTGAGATTAACGCCTACAATTGAATGTTAGAATTGTAATGGAATTCTAGATTTTGGGAATTTTGTTAAAGTAAGCTATTTAGGAGTTATTAAAGATTTATTGAGTGATTTGGAATTTTTTAAAAGAAAATAGAAATTTGTGATGAAATGATTAGTTATGATTTATGAGAGATTTGAGAATTTTTATTTATTTGAGAAGTAAAAACTTTAACTTTATAAATAAATGTATAGTTTATGTGTTTTGGTGTGTGTGTGTGTATTATTACAAATTGATAATTATTTATATATATGTACACACTACAACCCCCTGTCTTGATAACTATAATTATAATTCGAAAATGCTTAATTAAAATGAATTAGAGACCAATGAATAATTAAACTCGTTTCAATCCCTTTCTGACGGTAGGGTTTTCACAAATTCTTTCAAAACTTCATCCCTTCCCTGGTCTCAATTTTCAAGTTTCAAATATAATTACCTGTGCAATTAGTCGCATTCAAATATATCAAAGTGTATAATAAAGTCCCAGCAACTCCTAGGATTCATTCACTAAGGGTTTAAAGTTTCCCATATAGGGGATTACAATACCGTTCCAAAATATTATTTACATCCCCAAAAATAATATACAGTAATCTCATATCCAAATGGATAACCAACAACCCAAAAGTAATATCCCTACAAGGTCCTAGCCACTCCTAGTTGTCTGTTTCTCCTTAGAGCCACTTGCCTTGTCTAAAGGTTAGTCAATGGAAAGAATGAGATTCAAGAGAATCCTAGTAGTAACAAATAATTCATACAGTATATAAACACATAGCATGTAAGATCACGTTTAGCAGCAACACAATGGTACATGGCTCACACCACATACGACAGCACTCACGGCTGTATACACAATGCGACAGCTTTCGCTGTAATCTCTATGCTCAATTCGACAGCTTACGCTGTAATCGCTATTCTCAATGCAACAGCTTTCGCTATAATGGCAGTAGTATATCAAAGCATCACAAAGCATCTCAATACATGACAACTTACATACAATGTTCTATACACAATATAAGAGAAAGAGTCACTACCTTGTTCTTTCCTTACTTGCTCCGGCACAGTTTGCTCACAACCAGGGCAAATGTCGAACCCTATGACCAAGATTAAGGACAACGGATCAATCTCTTTTCCAAGTTCTTAATTCCATAATACTTAAAGTTGGTTATCATTTGAACTCTTTAGGTGGCTACTAAAAGCCTAAACATATGCCTAAAGGGTTGGAAGAACTACCCCAAAGATCCTCCTTTTAGAAGAAAACCTCTGATTTTTGGTTGAATCACTCGAGTGAAGAAGGCCTCACTCGAGTGATGCCTTCATTTGCACTCAAGTCCCAGTAAGTAAGACGCAGAAAGTGTGTACCCGAGAGCAACTAAAATCCCAAAGTGACAAGTGCACTTGAGCACTAGCCTTAGCACTCGAGTGATCACCCAATACCTGTGAGTGCCTACGTCCACTCTTGAGAATTTACCTGCGAGTGCTAACTTGAGACGCGCATCCATAGTGCTTTATGCACATGCACTTGAGTGATACCCTATGCACTTGAGTGGTAACGCATGCCACTCGCAGATGAGGAAGTGCACTCTTGCCTTTCGCCTGAAGACCTCACTGAAACATAAGGGAAATATCATGCTGCACTCAAGTGAGACGCTACCTCACTTGAGTGAGGCTTATCAGAAGCCAAATTGCAGCAACTGATATAACTTTCCAAACTTTCCCAAACTGATCCCAATGGTTCAAAAACTCATACCAAAGCTCATTCCCGCATAAAATTTAACAAGGAACCTAATGGAAACACTAAAACAACCCAATTCCCATTCAATTAATACATACTCTATTTTTTAATCAAGAAGCAACACAACCCTCCAAATTATCAAACCTCCCAATTCAACTCCAAACTAAATCCATTGGCATCGAGACAACATTTGACACCTATTACACCATAAGGCACTAGCTAATTCATTCATTTCAAAATTAGGCCAAAATCAGGGAAAAATCCAAAGTTCTCAAAACTTAACCAAAAATCATGACAAATATACCAAAATACTACAAATGCTCACCTATTCAAATTCCAAAGACTAGTTTCATGATTCTCTAGCTTTCAAACTTGTTCAAGCTCTAAAACACCTTCTTTCAAAAATATAAAACCATCAAGACAAAGCTCTCATCAAGGTGGTCAATATGAAAGAAAAGCATTTGAGCATTTGAAGCCAACTACAATATGAAAAATCTCACCTTTGCTTTCTCTTTCTACCTTGAGCTAAGCGACAATGGAGTTGGAGAGAGAGAGAGAGAGAAAATGAGAGAATGATTATGATCATAATTTTCCTTCCTCCCATGCTCACAACCAACTTTGAGAGAGAGGGGGGGAAGAGAAAAAGCAAAGTTGAAAAGTTGACCTCATCTATGGCTTCCATAATGACACTTGTCATAATCCTATGTCATCTCCCAATACATCCATACCCATGTATACACATGATCACTCTACATAATCTCTCAAGCAACTAAGCATGCCAGAATGATTCCTACCAATTAGCAAGCTCCCTCATTAGTAGCTGATTAATTGGTTGGCCAATTTCCCATTTTGCCCCTGATTATCACAATGCTTACTAAATCATCACCAAGCACATCTTTATATCACAATGCATATCATATATTTCAAAAGTGTTTATTCATTAATAATTACATCACTTTTGAAGCCATTAGCCCTTAATTACAATTCAGGATATTATAATTCACCCCCCATAAAATAAATTTTGTCCTCAAAATTTGTTACATAACTTGAGCCATAAACCCCATATATCGTCGTTCACAAAGCATGCTAGATCAACCATCATATAATAGCAATCAACATGTACATCATTCAAAGATTAAGATGTAGCACAACATTAATCATATAACACAATACCATAGTGCTTGGTAAAACAGGTCTTATAGCCCAGGGCCTATGCCCCATACAAGATGCACATTTGGACTTCCTGCCATCACTGTCTTACAACTTAGGGTCACTGCCCTATGCAAACTTGCACTCTCGGGTCTTACTGCCTCAAGCTTCTGCCCGTCACAATCTGAATGCTTATAAGGTCTTACTACCTAATGACACGCAGGTCCAACAGGTCTTATTGCCTCAGGACCCACTAGTCTATAACAAATCCATATATTCATGAAACAAATATACTTGATAGTAAACACATACATGTAGAACAATATATAATGTATGAAAGAAACAGTTACTACCTGATTACCTTTTCGTTGTTTTACTGTTGTCAACCAATTTCTTTCCTGACTCGGGCAAATATCAAATCCTATAATTTAGAATTCACAAATAGATGGGTCTTCGTATATTCCAGTTTTATTGACATAATAAAGATTATGTTACTCTTGACCTATCTCTATTCTTGTCCTTTACTTCACTTTGCTGGTTATCTTTAGTACCTTTTATGCCAGGTCTAATGCATACCTCATCTAAGACATATTATATGTCTTCCTTCCTTGAGTATTGAGTATTTAATGTGGTCTCATTGGTTTTCTAAAACATGCCTCTAATCCTCATGATCTTACTAATCACAATTTCCTTCTAATACTGAAAATTCAAAGATCAACCCTAATCTACTAGATTTCATCAAAAAAATTTGAAAATTTATAACTTAATCTAAGAAACTCCAAATGAGGTGGTTCAAGCTCTTATATGAAGCTATTTAAGTCCTTTATAAAGGAAAAATATTAATCAAGGTCAATTGAGAGTGCTAAATGTAATGCCCCAAATTTTGATTAAGGGCTAATGAATTCAAAAGTGATTGTAATTTATGTTAAACCAACACTTTTGGAGAATTACTTGATGAGAAGTCATAATATTGGGACATGTGGTACCATTGGATAAATGGTGGTAGTTAGATAAAGTCAAAAGTACTATTTTATTCTTTTCTCTTCCCTCTCTCTTCTCTATTCAGCTGTCATAGGCATGGGAAGAGAAAGGAGTCATCATTCCATCATCTTTATCATTCTCATTTCTCTCTCTTACTCTCTCATTTGGTAGCCACTAAAGCAAAGAAAAGAGGAAGAAGCTTGTGAAAAGGTGAGTTATTTGACACTTAAGATGAGCTCAAAGGCCAAAACACTATTCTTTAATCATGTTCCTCTTGTTAAGAGCTTTATTTCTATGGTTTTAGAATTTCAAGAGGAGGTGTTTTTGTACTTGAGAAAATTTGGAGGTTGGTGAAACAAGAACCAAGTTTGGAAAAGTGCAAGAGGTGAGTGATAGCTATCTTTTGGTATAGGAGCTTTTGGTTTAAGGTGAAGTATTGGGTAGTTTTGATGTATTTGGGGTAGACTTGATGTTTTATTTTCTTTTATGATTAAGGTGTATTTGGGTTTCATGTGTAAATATTGATTAAAGTTTGCCACTATACTTTACAAGTTCATTAATCTATACATGGTCATTTTCATGTTTTTCTAAGTTTTCTGTTCAAATATTATGGTACCATCACTCATCTTGGCTTTAAGTGTCTATTAGAAGTATTGCAGGAAGCTTATGAGGTTAAGTGCAAAAATATGAAAAATGAGTCAAAACTTTAGTGAATATGCATTTGGAAATATTGAAAGTGTTTTAAAAAATTTTCACTTCAATCAAGTTTTTAAAATCTATCACAAATGTTTTGTCATCATTAAAAGGGGAGAATGTTAGATTTCAAGTTTTGATGATAACAAACGATTATTGTGTGTTGTGGTAAAAAACTCATGTTTTGCAAGTTTAGACAATGGTTGAAAATGTTAACAAATGTATCTCACAAAGTTCAGAGGTCATTGCTGTGATTTTAACTGATGCACACAAGTGATAAGCAGTTTTGCACTCGAGCACAACAAGTGTTGAACTGAAAGTGTTTGACAGAAGCAGTTTTTAGCTAAAAATATAAGGACAACTTGAGTGATAGACAACACTCGAGTGATGATGTGATTTGCACTTGAGCATAAAGGCATACTCGTGCAAGTGTTTGACATAGAGTAATGTCAGAGATAGGATATTATCGTTGCACTCGAGCACAGACTCAATACTCGAGTGATAGCCTTAAGCTCACTCTAGTCCTGCAAAGTGTGGTATAGGACATGTTGACCAGAGAGCAAGGAAAACTTAAAGTGAGAAGTGCACTCGAGTAATAGCTTTGGTACTCGAGTGATGGATCAACACTTACAAGTGAGAAAACACACTTTCTCAAATAGTGCCGCAAGTGATGAGCATAAGTGTAATGCCCCAAATTTTGATTAAGGGATAATGACAATTACTGAGAATGTTGTTGTGAATTAAAGTTGATTTGAGACCTAAAATAATTATTGAAAATGCTCAACACCCTGTATTTTAGCATAATTATATGACAAAGTAATTTTACGAGCTAAAATAGGGGTAAATGGCATATGGAAGAAAGAAAAGAATTTAACTATATGTTATGTGGCAATTTAAGTTAATGTGCCATAATTAGAGGACAAATTGAAAGAATGAAATTTTTTTGGTTAATTAGTTAGTAATTAATGGAGAAATTAATTACTAACTAAGAGAAATGATGAGTGTGACTAAATGGCTAATGAAATTGGTTAGTGTAACTAAGTGGAGGATTAATTGTGATGAGATTGCATGAGAGAGTAACATGTGGCATGGTTGAGTATGCATGAAGGGAGTGGGTAGATCAAAGTCAACAATATCACTATCTTTATTTTCTCTCCCCACCCCCTCTCTTATGCAAATAGACATAGGCATAAGGGGACAGAAATTCTGCTTCTCATCTTCATCTTGATCATCACACATTCTCTCTCTCCAAGATCTCTCTTGTGCACCATTTTTGAAGAAGAAAGAGGAAGGAAAAGCTTGAGATTAAGGTAAGATTTTGATTTTAAATGACAAAACCTCCTTCTATAAACTTGTTCCTTGGGTTGAGAGCTTTCATCCTATGGTTTTAGAATCTCAAGAGGAGGTGTTTTTGTGCTTGAGAAAATTTGGAAGTTGATGAATCAAGAAACGAGTTTGGGAAAGTGAAAGAGGTGAGTGAAAGCTTCCTTTTGATACATATGTTGTGACTATTGGTTAAGTCTTGAATTTTTGGTATTTTGCACTAATTTTTGATTAGTATTGGACTATGAGAATTGCATGTGGTTTTGGTGTGGAAATGGTATATTGTGTTGTCTTTTAGACATTAGAATTGGTTTGAATCATTGAATGTTGAACTTGGCAAATTGTGGTTAGTTGTTGTGTATTGGTCAAAATAGGACATGTTGATAGGTTGTGATTTATGTCATTTTGAGGTTGCCATTGTGTTCCTTGTGGAAAATTGTGTGGGAGTAGTGTTGGATGTGAATTTTGAACCATTGGAAACTTTGGTTTAAAGGTTGTAAGACTTGGTTAGTGAAAACTTTGTGCAGGCAGTCAGTTTGCATAAACGTTTTGAATGGGTAAATGATGACAAAAAATCCTAAAACTTTTCATTCTAATAGTTCACATTTCAAGCTTCAAAATGGATAAATAATAGGTGTCATTTCGATGTGTGTGCTGGGAGTTATGATTGTCCGAAGTTTGATGTTGAAACTGGGATCAATTCTGGAACAGTGTGAACATTCGTTGAATTCTATATTTTTGTGGTTATGGACAGTAGTGATCCATATTTTTCCTGTAACGAGGACTTAAAAAGCTTTAATTAGGGGTTGGGATCACTCCGTTTTGATTTTTCTAGAATTAGTTATGATTTTTTGAAGTTCAGCCAAAAAACAGGATTTTTATTGGCTGCGGCCAACCCCCAAAAATCAGCATTTTTTACTTCTAAAAGGTGGTTTTTAGTATAGCCTTTCCCAACCCTTTAGGCATATGTTTGGGCTTCTAGTAGCCTCCTAAAGGTCTTAAATGATAACCAAATTTGAGTGTTTTGAAATTGAGTTTTGGACTAAAGAATAACTTTTCGTCCGTAATCATGATACTAGGATTTGATATTTACCCTGCCCGCGAGAGACTAGCACCTGAGCAAGTATGGAAAGACCAAGGTAGACTTTTCTCTCATATTGTGTATGATGTTTGGTATGCATGACTTATCATTGTGTTGTTGTTGTAAAATGTAACATATGAAACATGAATGTTGTGAATATTTTGGCTGATGATGCCATTGTGAAATGTGCCGTAGTGCATTGCAGCGTGAGCAGTCGTAGGGAGTGATGCGTGTCACACCTACCCTGCCGCTAAATTGCCATTGTAATTGGCCAGGTTGTGTTATGGAATTGTGAATTCCTACTTTGAAAAATATGCCAGTGTGGCTATGTGATGTGAAATGTTCTATATGGAACCCAGCTGTGCTGAGATATGTAAATGTGAACATGTTGATTGGGCATTACAACGTGAGCATTTCAGCGTGTGCACTTCATACCTACCCCTACCGCTGTAACTGCCATTGTAATTGCTATGTGCACGTATGATTTTTCTTACATGCTTTGTGTTTGTACATACTATGAGTGATTTGTTACTACGGGGATTCCTCAGAATCTCACTCTCCCATAAAAAAAATTTCAGACAAGGTCAATGGTTCTAAGAAAAGCAGGTGACAAAGGGAGGATGGAGCTCCGGGCTTGGAGTTTATTTTGGTTTTTGGTTATCATTTTGGACATTTGTATATAATTGTTGTGGACCATAGAATAGTATTTGTGTAATCCCCTTGTTATGGGAAGCGGATTATGGGCCTTTGTGCCCTGTAAACCCTTTAGTTGATTAATAGAACCTGAGTGTGTCAGGAATTTATATTGTATTCTGATATGTATTAATGGAATCACACTGTACAGGCCAATTATGTATTTGAAATGTGAATATGAGACCGTGTTGAACAAATTTTTGAAAATTTTTTGTAAACCCTATCTTAGGAAATGAAAATTTTTTAAGTCTCAATTTGTCCCGTGGTCTCTAATTCAACGAAATTACTTATTTTGAACATAAATCTTGGCCTTGGTTGGAAGGGGGTTACAATAAGGATGATCAGATACGAGGAAACGCTAATACACTGGAGTGAGGACACACGCACTCGGGTGATGGCCCATATCACTCGCGAGTTCTAAAACACACTCTTGTGAAAAATGGTGCAAGTACAGTCCACAAGTAAAGCTTGAAGCTGGAATATAGTGGCCCACTCGAGTAAGACTTTGTCACTCGAGTGAGGGCCCATATCATCTGCAAGTGCAAAATCACACTCTTAAAAGATAGGTTGCGAGTATTATCCAGAGACGTAAGTCCATAGTACAAAATATATATGCACTCGAGTGAGACAAGATGTACTCGAGTGAGGACCCACATCACTCGCAAGTGAGAAAATGCACTCTTGCCCTTTCACATGGAAGTGCAACTTCAAAGGAGGAAATATACTATCATACTCGAGTAAATCCTCGGTGTACTCGAGTGATGCTCTGTAGAAGCCAAAATGCACTACACTTACATCGATCAATCTGAACATGGTTTAATGTTATTTATTCATTCTGTTTTCACTTGTTATTATTATTTAACATCATTTAACATATACTTTAAGTGTGAAACAGGAGTTTGATAATTTGAATCAGAGATTCACAGAGAAAGTCAAACAATGGCATACAAAATCATTACGACCAACTAAGCACATACCTACCACAATATCTTGATCAGAGATTTCAAACGTACGCATGCTTTCCACAATGAAATGCTCCACTTCACAACATCTATTATTCAACGGACAAAATCTACTGACTATAAATACAGAGTTTCAGAGAGCATAAAAAAAAGAGAGAACATAAAACAAGAATATACATAAGCAAATTCACGAGTCTCTGTATTCATATTGTACTCCAGTGTTTTTATATTTGCTCTGTGAGAGAGTCTGTATACATTTCAAATCATATTTTCATTTGATCTCAAGGTACAGCGACCTTGAGAAGGTAGATATCCTTACGAGAGAAGTAGTTGAGAGAATTCCTAGTAGGACTTTCTGCTCAAAAGACTTGCAAGGTACAAGCAGTAGAGAACGTTTTGCTCGTAAGACTTACAGGGGTGTAAGCAGGAGAAAACGTTGCTGCTCATAAGACTTGTATACGTAAGCAAGAGAGAAAGGTCATAGGTTTGTTTCTGCACATAAGACTTGTCGTAAGGGGAGAGAAATTTCTAGGTGTTGGAATATTTCTGTTCGTAGTCCATTCAAGGATGATTGTTGTCTTGTAGTATTATGAGAGCCCACTGAATCTTGGAAGAATAGTGAAAATCTTAGTAGGTCTTGATCTCTGAGGACTGGAAGTAGGCCTGGGTTTTGGGCCGAACCAGTATAACTCTCTCTGTGTGCTAATCTTCTCAACTCTACTCTATCTACAATTATTTTCATATAACCACATCAACCAAAAAAAATTTATCACATCACCCAATTCACCCCTTCTTGGGTGAAGCTTGCCTTTTTCAATATTGTGTATGATACATTGTATGTATGTCTTATTATTGAAATGCCGTGTGAAACATGTTGTTGTGAAACCCACCATTGAGAAACATGCATGTGTGGATATGTTGTTGTAAATATGCCTTGTGAAACATGCCGTATGAAACATGCCATTATGAAACCCGCCGTTGAGAATCATGCTGGTGTGGTTATGCCGTTGTGTAACTTGCTGTTGTGAGCTATGCTGTGGTGAAATATGTTGTTGTGTATTACAGCGTGAGCAGTTGTGGATGTGACGCAAGTCACACCTACCATTGCATCTATAAATGCCGTTGTTGTGTTGTTGTTGTATGATTTGCTTACATGCTATATGATTGTACATGTTATAAGTGAGCTGTTACTACTGGAATTCTTTTGAATCTCATTCTTTCCATTGACTAACCTACAGTTAGGGCAAGCGGTGCAAAGGAAAAGCAAGTGACGAAGGGCAGTTAGAGCTCCAAGCTAGGAGATTTAATTTTGGATAATTGGTTATCATGCCATTGACTGTACTATTGGATATTTTGTTTGGGATTTGTTGTACATATTATAGATATTGAATAGTTTTATGTAATCCCCTATATGGGAAACTAAAAATAGGCAATTATGCCCTATAAACCCTTAGATGATTTAATAAAACCCATGTGTGTCAGAAATTTTTGTTACACTCTGATATGTATAAATAAAAGCAAACTAGACAGGCCAATTATATGTTTGAAATGTGAATATGAGACCGCGTTGAATAAATTTTGGAATGTTTTTGAAAACCCTGTTTTAGGGGATGGAATTTTTAACAAGTTTCAAATTATCCTTTGGTCTCTAATTCAACATAATTACATATTTGGGAACTCTAATTTCATCCATTAAGGAAGGAGGTTACACTAAAATCGCAAAATCCATGACCAACAGAACTACCTCAGGATTCATTCCAGATTTAATACCTAAACTTTAACAAATCATAACTTACAAATTATTAACCCAAATAATGCATTCTATACCTCATTTTAAAGCTTGAGATATTTAATATAGACTTGTAAAATATCATAATCATTGGACAAGGTTTAATCACCCAAATTCAAACCTCAAGCAATCTGAATTTCTAGAAAGCAAATCTGGCAGTACTAACCTTTAACAACCTTTAGCTTATATTTTAGGGTTTTCAATCCAACCCTTCTAAAATCATTTCCATAATCTATTCCTACATAATTTTGCCTATAGAATCCATTTCTAATCTCAAATTTGGCAAAATCGAATTCCTTCCCTAAGAACCAGTCATAGCTGAATTATTAGGGTTTCTAGGCCAGAAATTTAGTTTTCTATTTTGATGCTCCCCAAATCATTTTCTTACCTTTATCCCACACAAATTTTCATCCTAAACCCATTAAAACCCTTAAAATCATCAAAATCACATTAGTTCCTATGATTCTATCTCTGGGTGAAACTTACTATAGGTTGCCACAAAGTGATTTTACCATTTTAATCCACAAAATTTACTCTGTCATTTCTACCATACTTAAACCTCATTAATCATCATGTTTATGTTTATAAGATCATCAAAACCTTAATATTATTCTTTAACCAAAAATTTAGGGTAGCACTATAGCCTCATGAAAACTTAACAAAATCTCAAGATACTGCTAATCCTTAGAAGGTTTTGATGACAACAACTCTTGATTTAAGAATTAATTAAATCCTTTTGAAAAGAATAAAGATGAATTTCATGGTAGAAATATTAAGACTTAACTTCAATTCAGAAACCAATAATCAAAGTTTGTGAAAATCTTTCTTGAACAAGATCACTCGAGTGAATTGGTAATCACCAAGTGATAACATCACTTGCATATAACTCCCAGAAAGTTTGGAAGTGAATACACAAAGGAATAAGATCACTCAGAGTGATGAGTAAGCACTTGAGTGATATTATAGGTAATAGTGATTTGATATGTGGAAAGAAACAGATCACTCGAGTATCAGGAGAAATCACTTGAGTGATATGCTTTAGAAACCAGATCACTCGAGTGAAATGGTAAGTTAGTCGAATGATACAAATTTCCTCATATGGATTTAACTGATCACCTAGTGTTAAAATAAAAACACTCGAGTAAGGATACATGTTTTGAGAATCAATTCCTGATCACTCTTAGATCACTACAAGTGATGTAACCTTTGATCTAAGAGTGATCAGGAAGTGATTCTCAAAACATGTATCTTTACTCGAGTCTTCAAAGAAGGTCACTTGAGTGAATCAAACAATTACTCGAGTGATTCATAAATACTTGCAAATTTATGCAAGTGATCTAAAAGTAATGAGGAAGTGATAATAATTGATAGTGATTTCAAAAGTTTTCTAGATATCAAATAATTTCTTTAGCAACTAATTCTGAGCACTCGAGTGAAGTGAAACTTAGTTCTTCAGAATCTTTCACTATTAACTTCTTTAGTGTAACAAAGCTCATATCACTCGAGTGTCAGAAGAACAACAATCGAGTGATTTAGAATCACTGCAAGTGATTAAGAAACAAACTCGAGTGAAGATATCAGATACCAAAGATCATCGTATCAGGAAATACAATACATAATCTTTACATCTTGATTTACCTCCTGAAACTTTATATTACTTATAAATGTTACTAATCTTATATCCTAGTAAGTTTCAAGAACTTTAACGACAGATTAAATACAAATTCTTGAAGACCAAAAATTCTGATAGAAGCATTAAATGCGTAGTAGAGAAAAGCGACGGAAATACTCTCTTTTATCAACGGCTCAATTACTCTATAACAGACAAATTTAAATGCTCACAACGGTCTTCAAATTACTTCTACTTATAAATACATAAGCATTCAAGATAAAGCAACTAACCAATGATGATAATTAATTTGCTCATTAAGTTCTCTATTCTTCATTCCTGTCTGATATTTTTTGACATACCGTCTGTACTTCAGTTTTTATCTATCTACTCTTTGAGAGAGTTTTAAGTACTTTCGTTCATCTGTAAGGTGATTCTCAAGGTAGTGGGACCTTGAGAGAGGGATCAGTTTACAAAGTATAAGGGGGAGCCATTATCCAGTATAGGAACTTGTGGTGTATTGAGGTGCTAAGAACCCACTGAATCTTGAAGGATATAGTGAAAAATCTTAGAGTTGTTCTGAGGACTAGACATAGGTCAAGAGATTGTGACTGAACCAGTATAAATCTCTGGTGTACACAACGATGATATTCTTCTAACTTTAAACTCATCTTAATTTCAATTATTTGTTAATTTTAATTAAATTTTTTATAATTACCCAATTTACCCCCTATTGGGTGAAACACTTGTACTAACAAATACTATACTCAAATCGGAGCTTATACTTACCTCTATTTGATACTATAACCCATTCTTGATTTTGCTAGCACATACATCTTA
The DNA here is from genome assembly GCA_963855925.1 of Inga laurina. Taxonomy (NCBI): domain Eukaryota; kingdom Viridiplantae; phylum Streptophyta; class Magnoliopsida; order Fabales; family Fabaceae; genus Inga; species Inga laurina. The sequence goes on from OY979707.1 coordinate 24,054,575, forward strand.
GAGGTAGCATGAAACTCCTCTAAAGTAAGGAAAGTAAAAGTGAGTTTGAAAGAGAAAAAGCTATTGAGAGTATAAAGTATTTCTAGAAAAAAGAGAGTAAAGAATTGAGTGAAAAGAAGGATGAAATGAGTTGTGAGAAAAGTGAGGTTAAGAATGACTGCAAGGATATTTCTTTGGTTACTAATTATCTTAATCATTATTTGCCTTTTGATTTTGATGTGTTGCAGGTGTTCTTGGATTTGATTCTTAAGAAGCCACCCGATGGATTCTTATCTTCAAGAAGTATTAAACTTTTATCTCCTTCGAGTGGCATTGAAAAACATTCTAGTTCTTTAAAGTTTGTTGTTCTTGATAACTTGCTGCCCTTAAGATGCCTTGAACTCTACACTTTGAATTTTCATTATCACATGGATTTTACTATTTGTAGGTATTCTTATATGCATGTTGCAGCTTGTTTTGCTGATACTCTTATTTATAGCGACAATCTTGATGAGCATGTAAAGTTTTGAGAAAGGAACAATTGTTTTCAAGTCTGGAAAATTCTGATTGTTGCAAGGAAAACATTGATTTTCTTTGTCATGTGTATTTGCTTGGCCAAGGTAAGCTTAATAAGAGACATGCAAGCTGGCTTAAATTTATTGAGATATTCCCTTATGTTGTCAAATACAACAAAGGTAAATAGAATATGGTTATTGATACATTGTTCATAAGAAATAATTCTTTTTCTCTTCTAAATACCATATTGCTTGGATTTGAATATTCCAAGAAATTATATGCAAGTGATATTGGCTTTGCTGAATTGTTTCTTCCTTCTAAAATTAAGCAATATGCATCCAAAGCCAACAACAAAGAAGTTGTGTTCCTTTTGAACTTGAAGATTGGGTACATATCATAAATGAAAAATTTTTAGCTCATAGAAAGTCTACATTAGCTCTAAAAGGAGATAGTTCATTTCCAATCCTTGAAAGAATCAAGTATTATGCTTACAAGATTGATCTACCTGGTGACTATAGTGCTAGTATTACTTTTAATGTGGCTGATTTATCTTCATTTGATGTAGGTGAAGATTCAAGAACAAATCCTTTTAAGGAGAGAGAGAGGGAATAATGTGATCTAGAATTAGCAAGTTATCTCTTCAAATTCAAGTGACAACTCTTTAAATTCAAATGATCATTTTCAAAGCTAAACCAATCAGAAAAGCACAATCTGAAATATTTAAGGAAGCATTGATTGTGCTGGTTCAAGAGGTTGTTGCAAATCAAATGGCAACTGGATCAACAAATCTGATTCATAAAACAAAGGACATCATAAATTCAATTTGGGTTGAAACTAAAGTTGTTGATGATAATTTGGGCTTGAAGACTTCCAAAATAAAGAGCTTGGATCTAGTACTAAACATAGGAGGACTCATTTGCGCCTAAATAAGTGAATTTTGGGTTTTGAATATTGATTATATTTTGTAGATTATATTTTTGTGAAAATTATTAAATAGTTGTAAGATTTGACTTTTGGCTTCTCTAGTTCATTGATTAAGTTTTAGTTGTTATTTTCTAGGTTGCACTTAATGCAATTAGATTAGATTTGAAGACTTTTGAGCTTCTAGGTTACATTTAATGCAATTAGGGTTTTTGAATACTTTTCTTTAAATACCTTTGCATCCTTCATTTGTAATTAGACTTAAGACTTGGTTTTTAAGAAATGTAAAGTTGTTTTATGCACTGAGTTAATAGTGGATTCTCTCTAGGGTTCTTTATTGAGCTAACAGACTTATCAAGGCTTGATCAACCTTGTGGCGTCTTCCAATACTTAGAGTCCTTGTTTACTTGTATTAAAGGGTTTAAGTGGATCATAGATCTGTGTTTAGCTTTCTTGAGGTGCATATATCTCATATTGGTTGTGGGTTCGTGGGATCTTCCCTTGTGGGTTTACACCACATACGATTGCGTCCGCCATGTGGGATGCACTAAAGGAAGAATTTGATGGGACATATAAGGCAAGACTTCAGAGGATCACTATTAAGCTTGATAATTACAAGCTAAACCCAAACACTTCTATCAAACAACATTTAAGGATAATGCAAACTATGATAAGAGAGATGATAGAGGAAGGCGGGGCCCTTTATGAAGTATATCAAGTACAAGCTATTATGAAATCACTCTTAAATAGCTAGGATCATATGAACACATGATAACTCACAACAACAGCATCAAGACCTTTGTTGGTGTTGCTCATCACATCCAACTGGAAGATGACTGAATAGATGGCATAAAACTCAATGGTCAAACACTCTTAACTGAAGGAAAAGTGGCTTCTTCACAGAAGTGCCAGTCTAACAAGGGCAAGGGATCCCAAAAGAAGAAGTGAAACCTAGGGGCATAGAAGGGTAAAAAGACCTTCAAAAAAGTAAGAAAGGTGCAAAGAAGTAAGACTTTCAAAGGTCAAGTGTTATTCTTGTGAAGAAAGGCCACTTTGCCAAGACCTGCTTTGAGAAAAAGTACTAGATCATAATCCTTCACACTATTCTAATATTTCTAGTACTACCTTTATAGTTGAGGCTAATCCTGTTTAGGTTGTGGACTCAGGGGCAACAGACCATGTAACCAGAGATCTTGGGAACTTTTTGGAGTATCGTAGGTTGCCAACAAATAGCATATGACTTTACATTGGCAACAACGTGATATTAGAGGTTAAAGGGATCGGCACCTGTAAGGTGACAATGAAAGAAGTGTAAACCTTGGTTCTCAATAATGTCCTTTACGCTCTGGAAATCCAATGAAACTTTGTGTCTATTATTTGTTTAGTTAAGTTTGGTTTTAATGTTAACTTTCATTATTGTGTTGTTAGCATTTTTAATAAGACCGTGTTTTATAGATCTGGTTGTATTTCAGATGGTTTCTTCATTTTAATGAATTATGATTTTGATTTTAGTTTTTGCTATGTGATTTCATCCAATGTTAATTATGATACATGGCAAGCTAGACTGGGACATATTGGTAAAAAACGGGGCTAGACTAGTAAATGAAGGATTGCTAGGAGAAGTGTTAGATAAGGAAATGTCTTTATGCTAACATTGCCTTGCTGCTAAAAGCACAAGGAAACCCTTCAGAAACTCAATTAGAGCCAAACATCCTTTAAATTAGTGTACTTGGATATTTGTGGACCCATGAATATAAGTGCACAATATCGACTGTAGTATTTCATTACATTTATTGATGATTTTTTGTGATATGGACATGTATACTTGATCTCTCACAAGTCTGAAACTTTAGAATGCTTTAGAAAGTACCTAAATTTAGTTGAGAATCAACTAAATAGTAAGTTCAAAGCCTTGAGAACTGATAGGGGTCAAAAATACCTCTCAGAATAGTTTAAGATGCTATGTGAAGAAAAAGAGAATGCTAGACAATTGACAATCCCTAACACTCCTCAACAAAACAGGGTAGCCGAAAGAAGAAACAAAACTCTTCTTGGCATAGTTAGGGCAATAATGTCACAAGATGAACTACCAATCTCATATTGGGGTGATGCACTTTTAACTACAACATTTATACTTAACCGAGTGCATACTAAATCAATCACTTCTACGCCTTATGAGTTATGGATAAGACGCAAACGAATCTAAATATCTTGCAACCATAGAGTCAATGACCTATATAAATAACTCTTCCCAAAAACATGAAAAGTTATGACCCAGGGGCAAGAAATGTATCTATATAAGATACTTTAAGTAATCAAAGGGCTATGTTTTCATAGGTGAAAATGAGTACGGCTCAGTAACTGAGATAGAATTAAGGGATGTAGTATTTATGGAAGTAGTGTTCTCTAGTAAAGGCAGCCTTAATCAAACTGAAACTATTTATAAGAGTGAGGAAACTAAAGGCGTCCCATAAATCATTGATCTAAGTAGGAGAGATGAGTTATTTTCATAGCATAGAAAACTCACCCAATCACAAGAAGAAAATCCCATAGAAACCTTGCTATGAATCAGCCAAAGGGCTAAAATCCCTAGAAGGCACTTCTCTGTTGAAGGAGAAGTACTCATCGTTAGCCCAGAAGATAATGAGGAGGATCCAAAAAGTGTTAAAGAGGCACTGAAAGGAGCCACTAAGGAAAAATGGTGAAAAGCACTAGAAGAGGAAATAGATTCCATGAAGGCTAAGCAAGTATGGGAATTAGTTGACCTACCCCTAGCCAAAAAGCAATTGGCAATAAATGAGTTCTCAAATACAAATGAAAATAAGATAGGTCAATTGATAAACCCAAGGCATGATTGGTAGCTAAAGGGTAAGCCCAGCATGAAGGTGTAGATTATGAGGACACCTTCTCGCTAGTGGTACATTTTAACTTAATGGGACTCTTAGTCGCTATAGTCGCAAGTATGGATTTAGAGTTACATCAAATGGATATAAAAACCACATTCCTTAATGGGAAACTAGATGAAGAATTTATATAGAGCAGCCTAAGGGCTTCATAAAAGGGGTAGTGAATAAAAGGCGTGCAAGCTCTTAAGGTCCTTTTATAGACTCACAATTATCTAGATGGTGGTATCTGAGATTCTAAGAAGCTATAACCTCGTTCAACTTTGAAATGTTCGAAGAAGACTACTGTGTTTACATCAAGCACTTGGGAAATGATTTTGTAATATTAACTCTCTATGTTGATGGCATACTCCTAGCTGGAACCAGCCTTAAGGCAGTTTAAACTGTCAAGGACTGGTTGCCTTTGAATTTTGAAATAAAGGATATGGGCGAAGCAAAATATATATTGGAGTCAAGATAAAGAGAAATCATTTAAATAGATTGTTATCCTTGTCCTAAAAGACATGCATAGCAAAAATCTTAAAACAATTTAATATAAGAGACGACAAGCCTATGGACACCCATGTAGTCAAAGGACACCGCCTCAACACATATATGTGCTTTATGGAAGAATCTAACATAAAACACATGAAAAGAATCCCATACTCAAGTGCATTTAGAAGTCTGATGTCTGCCATACTATGCACTAGACCAAACATATGTTATACGATTAATCTTGTAAGCCATTTCCAATCCATCCTTGGAATTAAACACTGGGAAGCTGTGAAGAGAATCATGAGTTATTTGAAAGGAACCATGGATTATGATCTTTATTACCAAGGTAAATAGACATGCATCTAGTAAGATACTCTGAAGTCAACTGGTCAGGAGACCTAGATAAGCGACACTTTACCTCAGGGTACATGTACTTGTTGAACAATAGAGTATTCTTCTGGAGTAGCAAGAAGCATACCTGTATGTCTTTATCATCTATCAAATATGAGTAAATAGCATGTTTTGTAGTTGTTCAAGAAGCAGTATGGCTCAAGAGATTTCTAGATCATTGGAACAAAATTCCTAAAACTAGAATTTGTTGCCAAATTAGGGTTTCTACATGGCAGTCTGATTGTGTTGTGTTTTTGGGTAATTGAATGTTGTCCAATAATTGTGAGATTTTCTAGAATAAAAGTAAACATGACAAGCTTTAATTTGATAGGTATTTGTGTTTTTGGACTAGTACACTACGAGGTATGAATTTTTGAAGTTGGACATGTAAAACTGGAATGATTTTGTGGCAGTATGCAATAAATGGTGATACTAGAATTTTGTGACCATAATTGGCTGAAGAAAATATTTTTCCTTCAAAATAGATTTAATAAGGGACACATAGCACTTGGAACCACTGTAATTGGACACTTATACATAAAGATGTGAATTTTTAAAGTTTGTTGAAAATTCTGGCATCTTTTAGTTGATGTACGAAATTAAGAAAGTAATGGAAAAATGTAATTACCTTGAACTCTAAGGGTAGAAATAAGCACTTTGAGCTAGTTTGACCATATCGATTCTTCATTTGACTTAGTGTACTAATATTAATGATAACCAACTCAAGTGTTTTGAGTTATCAAAGAATGAAATAAGTAATAACTCATCTGTCCGTGAATTCCAATTTATAGGATGTGACATTTGCCTGGGACACCAGAGAAACTCGGAATAAGAACAAAACTTAGAAAGGCTACCAAGTAGTAACTCTTTCTCTTATAACATATGTATTGCTTTACAGGTATAATTTAATCATTGGCATTGCGGGGATGGGTAGGTCCTATGTATGTAGACCAAGTAGGTTCTATGTATGATGTAATGGCTGTATATTGATGAATATGTTGATGTGATGATTGAGGATGTTTATGCGATGATTATTTAACATGCTCTGTGTATTTACATATCCTATAAGGGATTCATGTTACTACTGAGATTCTTTTGAATATCACCCCTTTCCAATAGCAACTACAGCTAAGGCAAGCTACTCGAAGGGCAAGAAGGTAGTCACGAACGAGTAAAGGGTACGACAAGAAGATTAAGAATTTCTGTTGGTTACCTATTTTGATTATTGTATATGTTATAAATAACTTAAGGGAATGATTATAGTACTAGTTGTTGCAATAATCGTATGACCATATAGCAAGTTAGTAATCGATCTTTAATGTGTTAAAGAAATTAGAATAGGGTGACCATAAGATAGCAATCCAACAGCTTGAGAATAGAATATAAATATCAATAGAAACGTGCTTTGATATTAATAAATGGAATTAAGGATGAGTATGTTATGACGTAGTTGTGAACCTTTATGAATTTATTTTGAAGTAACAAAATTTTCAAAAAAAAAACTACATTTAATAGTAGGTTCAAAACCTATGTTCTAATCAAGAATTAAGCAATTTTCAAGGGTTTATAAGGCCAGGATATAAACCTGGCTGAATGGTTCGAATACATTATGTGTCTAAACTTATCTAATGACTACGGTAAGAAGAGTATTACATTTGATGGTACCAGAGTAGAGATTCGGGCAATGGAATTGTCTGCTCAGAGCTAATAGTTCAATTAGAGCAAAGGGTTTTGACTATAGGCTATATTCTCTGCTCATGTGACTAGTATAGTAATCCTCTATTAGTGCTACTGTAATTGGAAGTTTCAGATAGCAAAGGAAACTAAGGAATTAGATCACCCTTGTTAATTAAGCAACCTGCCGAAGGAACAGGTAGAGTTGTGTTAGGGGAAGAAACGAAGCAGCAGTATGTATACACTAAGGTAGCGGGTTCAGACTCTAGTTGTAACATCCAAAATTTTATTCTCCAAAATTTCTTATACCTTTATGGAATTAAAGGGAATACAATGGTGAATTTTGGCACATTTTGAATGGACAAATAGTGACCACACGAAATTGGGCCACAATAAGATATAAAATTTAATTTGTATCTTCATAAAAGCCCATTCTTGTAGCCCAAATTGGATAATGAAAGAACACAATTTTTGGGGCCAAATAATAGTGAATTTCGGCCAACAATAATGGAAAGTGTAACGACCCAAAATTTTGATTAAGGGCTAATGATAATTATTGAGGGTAATTAGTGAATTAAAGTTGGAATTATTGAGTTATGTGGCTATTTTAATTAATGTGCCATAATTAAAGGAGAAATTAAAGGAATGGAACTATTGGCTTTAAGTTGGTGATTAATGGGAAATTAATTACTAACTAAGGAAAAATGAGATAAGTAACTAAATGGCTAATGGTGTGGTTAGAGTAACTAATTAGTTACTTACTTTATGAGAACCAATGGGAGTGAGACAAGTGTCAAGTATGAAGAGAGTTGGTGGTAGAAAAGTCTAAGAACAATTTAAAAATCACTTTTTCTCTCTCTCCCTCTCTCTTTTGCGTATGGTATGGGCAAGGGGAGGACAAAATCAGATCTCCTCCATCTTCATCTTCATCATCTCATTTTATGTCTCTTCTCTCTCCATTTTCACCATTTTTGAAGGAAGAAAGAGAAAGGAAAGCTCAAGATTTAGGTAAGATTTTGACCTTTAATGCCAAAATCTCCTTCTTTAAAGTTGTTCCTCTTGTTAAGAGCTTTCATCCTATGGTTTTAGATTCTCAAGAGGAGGTGTTTTTATGTTTGAGAAAATTTGAAGATTGAAGAATTAAGAAACAAGTTAGAGAAAGTGAAAGAGGTGAGTGTTAGCTCCCTTTTAATATATATATATATATATATATTGTGGTTGTTGGTGGAGCATTAATTTTTCTGAAATTTTGCTCTAATTTTTTTGTATTATGGAGTGTGAGGATTGCATGATTTGTTGTGATGGAAACGATGTTTGGTTGAGTCATGTGAACAATGAAAATAGTTTGAAGTCTTGAATGTGGAATTTGGCAACTTTGGGGTTTTATGTTGAAATGTGCCCCAAAGTAGAACATGTAATTGGGTTGTGATTTTGGTCATTTTGAGGTTATCATTGTGTTCCTTGTGGAAAATTGTATGGGAATAGATTTGGTTAATGATTTTGGAGTCATTGAACACTTTGGTAGAAAATTGGAAATCTGTCAAGTGAGAACTCTGTTTGGGCAGTCCGTTTGCACGAACATTTTGAATGACAAAATGATATTGAAAAATTTTGAAACTTTCTAGTCTTAACTTTCACATCCCAAGCTTCAAAATGGACATCTAATTTGTGTCATTTCATTTTTTTAACTAAGAGTTATGCTTTGCCAAAGTTTGGGACAAAAACTGGACTCTGTTTTAGATTAGTGTTGAGTTTTGGGTAATTCTGGAACTTTGTGGTGATTTCTGGTTATGGTACATATTTTTCTAGTGAAGAGGACTTAAATATCTTTCATTTGGCTTTAGAATCACCTCATTTCGATTTTTCTAGAATTAGTTATGAATTTTGGAAGTTCAGCCAAGAATCAGGGAATTTCTTGGCCGTGGCTTAAACCTTTCTGACCTGATTCTGACCGCGGCCCATGGGTGGCTGGCTGCGGCCAGTCACCTTCTGACCATATTACCTTCTGACCATATTTTGGCTGCGGCCCAAGGGAGGGCTAGCCACGGCCAACCCCTATGTTCCAGCACTTTGAGTTTTTGAAAAGAGATCTTCAACCTATTATTTCCCAATCTTTTAGGGGTTTTATTAGAGGCATTTATAGCTTCTTAAAGGTCATTATTGATAACCAAATCTAAGTGTTGAAGAGTCAATTGAGTATTGGAATAGAGAATAATGCTTCATCCTTAATTATGACTTTATGATTTGATATTTTCCCGGAGCATAGAAGGCCTGTGCCTGCTCAAGAACGGAAAGACCAAGGTAGTGACACTTTATCCTATATCATGTATATTACATTGCTTGTTTGCATTAATCATTGAATACAGTGAAGGGAACGTGGCGTAAGCCCGATCTCGAATACAGATACAATGAAGGGAACGTGGCGTAAGCCCGATCTTGAATACAGATACAGTGAAGGGAACGTGTCGTAAGCCCGATCTCGAATACAGATACAGTAAAGGACGTGGCGTAAGCCCGACCTTGTATATAGTGAAGGGGACGTGGCAATATGCCCGGCCTCGAATATTGATTGCTGCATTGTGATATATGTTTACTTGCTTTGTTTATATGCATCATATATGTAAACTGTTGCTACTGGGATTCTTTAGAATCTCATTCTTTCCAAATAACATTTTTAGACAGGGCAAGTGGATCGAAGAACAAGCAAGTGAACAAGGACGATTAGGACTGCCAGCGGTAGTCTTAGTTAGATATTTTGGTTTTATACGGAAATGGTTATCATTTTGGATAAATGTACATATTGAATAGACCATAGAAGTATAGTTTTGTGTAATCCCCAATATGGATACTGAGATGGGCATTGATACCCTGATTATTATTTTGGATTAACGTTATTATCCCGGGTGAATGTCGGGAATTGTAGTATACTCTGATATTGTACATGTAACAGACCATTTGTTTTAAGGAACGAAATGAATGGAGATCTATTTATATAGGTGTTATAAAAGTTTTTTTTATTATCCCGGATCTCTCATTCGATTATTAAACGTGTTTAAACGCTAATTGTGGTCTTTCTCGAGGCGGGGGTTATAGAAAGGAAGAAGGCCTAATTTAATTACAAAAATGTAAGGGCAAAATAGTTAGTTGGCTAAATAAAAATTAAAAGCCCATATTTTTCCTTTCCTTATGGTGTTAGATGTCTAAACAAGGGAAGAAAGAGGGAAATAAATACTTGGTCCAAATTAAGCAAAAAATAGAGAAATTGTAGCCAAGTAAAATAAGTAGAAAAGTCAAAAGTAAACACATGTTAACTAGCAATTAAATATTAATATGTAAGGAGGAGGAATTATGATATTTTTAAGAGCTAATTATCCTCTTCCAAAAGCTCATTTTCGTCAAATACAAGAACAAATAGAGAGAGAAAGAGTCTTGAAAAGCACAAGGAGCAAGGGAGAGTTCAAATGATCAAGAAGCAAGATCAAGGTGAGTTAGTAGTAATTTCCACTTGTTCTTGCCTTCTAGTTCATGGAAACACCTCCTAATCTCTATTCCTTCCTGAAATACACATGAAGCAAGCACAAAATCATGAGGAAGAGGAAGCCCACAGTTTTATGCCAAGAGAGAGAAAGCAAAGGTAATCACAAATAACCTTGTTTTCTTGTTGAATTCAAGGTGTATATTGATGTTGTGGTTGAGATTTGTGGTTGATTTGTTTGGTTTATGAATTTGGGATGCACAAACCCTAAGGAGACAAGATGCCCAAATTCACACTAATTATGTGCAATTGATGTTTAAGTGGTTAAACATGGGATTACAAGTCAAAAGAAGGCGTTTTATGGATTGAAAACACAACATCATTTTCCCTCACAATTCCATAAATTTCGGCCAGACCTGAAACTGGGTGTTTGGGCTGGAATTTCATGGATTTAATGATTCCATTGTGTTTAGAATGGAAAATTGTAGGGATGAGCATGGACTGGACCAGACCGGACTGGGTTTGATATCAACCTAAAGTTTAGTCTTGAGAAGATCTCAAGTTGGACAAAGCAGTCCGTGGTCTAGTCTGGTCCAGCACCAACCCAAGGTCAAGCTGGACTAAACCGAGTCTGGTTGACTACTTGGACTGGTCCAGGTAGTCTAGGACCTAAATTTAATATTTTTTTATTTTTATTTTTTCCTCTTTGGAAGGTAAAATTTGAACCTATTAAACACAATTAGGACCACAAAAATACCTATAATAATATAAAATATGTCACCAAAAATTAAAATATCATAAATCTATAAGAATATCCAACACCATTCAACAACAATAAAAAAAATATGTTGAGAAAAAAGATTGAAACATGATAAATATAATTAAGATAATAAAAATACCTATAATCATATAAAAATCATCATAAAAAATAAAACTTGATTATAAATCCTTAAAAAAACTCTAACAACATTAAATAGAAAATAAAAAATAACATCTAAATTATAAAAATATTTTTTAAGAAATTGACTGGACTAGACCGAACCAGACAAAACCAGTCTAGGTGGTCTGGTCCCCTGGTCTGGAACCCGGTCCAACCCGACTAGTTAGTCTGGTCCAGTCTAGTCCGATTTCATTATATTGCTTATTTGGACTAGACCAGACTAGAACAGACCGGACCAGCTCGGGTCAGACCAGACTGGACCGGACCACCGGGTTTTTGCTCATCCTTAGAAAATGGTGTAGGGAACATGTGAAATATAAAGTTTGAAGGCTTTAGGGTGTGAAATGATAATTTTACCCCTAAAACCTTAACATAGTAGCTGCCAAGGTTAAATCTGTAATTTGGGCATGAATTTGACTAGTCTGAGGATATAAACCTCGCTAAATGGTTCAAATCCATTATGCATCTAAACTCATCTAATGACTACGGTAAGAAGGGTGTTACAAGATAGAGAAGATAAACCAAGAGAATCTTAAATCTCTTCAAATATTTAAATCCTAGCTCAGTCTACACTTGAAGAACCAAGCCTGAGTAGCCCAAAGCTCTAAATTGCTCCTAATAAGTCCAGAATGGTAGCCTGCAATGAGTTATAGCCTTTAAAACCCTCAATTTTTCCACTTTAATGGTGTTGTGTATTGTAACCCCCTGCCTTGATTAGCGTAATTAATGTTCAATAATGCATGATAAAATAGATTAGAGACCGTCGGATAATTCAAAACTCGTTTAAAACTCCCTCCTTGTAGTAGGGGCTTCACAAAATTATCAAAACCTCTTTCCAATCCTAGTCTCAAGTTCAAACATCGAATATAATTATCTATGCAGTTATATCACGTTTAACATATCAGTGTGTATAACTTAATCCCCGGCAACCCCCGGTTTCATCTATATATAGAACTATAGGGCTTCAGTTCCCAATTAGGGGATTACACCACCATGTATTTAAAGACTATTTATAACTCAAAAATATCATATAGTAATCCCTATTCAAAATGAATAACCAACACGGCTGAATCAAATGTCCCTATAGGGTTCTAACTGCTCCGGGTCATTCGCTTTTCCTTAGAGCCACTTGCCCTATCTGAAATGTTAGTCAAAGGAAAGAATGAGATTCAAGAGAATACCAGTAGTAACAAATCATTCATACCACACATAAGCACACAACATGTAAGCAAATCATCGTACAGCAGCAGCAGCACAAATCACACTCCACCCTCATCCCCTTTTACCACCGGGAAGGCACACCGTCCTAACCCGAACCGTTGTTAGCGACTCAGGGACTATTGGTGTGGCAGTGCATACAAATAGCCTTTCGGCCCACAATATAGCCTTTCGGCCCATATAATCACAAATATCACACCCCATCCTCATCCCCTTTTACCACCGGGAAGGTACTCAGCCCTTACCCAAACCGTTGTTAGTGACTCAGGGACTGTTGGTATGGCGGTTGTAACCCCCGTCCCACCATAAACCGAGATTAAGCGTTTAAACACGTTTAATAATTGAATAAGAGATCCGAGGTAATTAAAAAATTTTAAAGCATCTTTACAAATAGATCTCCATTCATTTCATTCATAAAATCAATAGGCCTGTTCGGTTTGCCACATGTATAATATCAGAGTATAAGCATAATTCCTGACGTTCACCCGGGATAATAACATTAATCCAAAATATTGTTTAGGGCATCATTGCCCATCTTAATATCCATACCGGGGATTACACAAAACTATAATACTATAAGCTATTCAATATGTACATTTATCCAAAATGATAACCAATTCACTATAAAACCAAAATATCTAACTAAGACTACCGCCGGCAGTCCTAATCGCCCTTATCCACTTGCTTGTTCTTCGATCCACTTGCCCTATCTAAAAATGTTTGGAAAGAATGAGATTCTAGAGAATCCCAGTAGCAACATTTACAAATATAATGCATATATACAAAGCAGGTAAACATATATCACAATGCAGCAATCAATAATCGAGGCCGGGCACACTGCCACATCCCCTTCATTGTATACAAGGCCGGGCTTTCACCACGTCCCCTCACTGTATTTGTATTCAAGGCCAGGCTTTCACCACGTCCTATCAACTTTATCTTTATTCGACATCGGGTTTACACCACATTCCCTTCACTGTATCGGTATTCAAGGCCAGGATTTTGCCACGACCCCTCCTGTATTCAATAACTAATGCAAACAAGCAATGCAATAAACATGATATAGGATAAAGTGTCACTACCTTGTTCTTTCCATCCTTGTTCAGGCGTAAGCCTTATACGTTCCAGGCAAATATCAAACCCTATAGTCATAATTAAGGACGACGCATTATCACTTATTCCAATACTCAATCGAATTCAAAACACTTAGTTTTGGTTACCATTAAAGTCCCTTAAGTAGCTAAGAAAGTCTCTAACAATAGCCTACAAGGATTGAGAAGTACTAGGTTAGAAATCACTTTTTAAAATCACATGGTGCTGAAAACAGGGGTTGGCTGCTGCCAAGAAACCTCTGGCTGTGGCCAGAAACAGCACAGAAAGTTTCTGGCTGCAGCCAAGAATTTTCTGGCTGCAGCCAGGAAAATTCTGTTTCTTGGCTGAAATTCGAAAAATCATAACTAATTATAGAAAAATTGAAATGAGGTGATCCCAAAGCCCATTGAAATCTATTTAAGTTCTATTTACCAGAAAAATATGGACCATTATCAGAAATCGCCACAAAAATACAGAATTTAAGAAATGTCCACACTGCTCTAGAATTGTTCCCAGATTTAACATCAAACTTTGGACAATCATAACTCCTAGCTCACAAATCGAAATGACATGAAATATATGTCCATTTGAAAGCTTGGCAAGTGCCCTTTAATACTACAAAGTTTCAGAATTTTTCAATGCCATTTGATATTTTAAAATGTCCATGCAAATCCACTGCCAGAACAGAGTTTTTCACTAACCAAGACTTGCCACTTTAAAAACTAAGTTCTCAATGGTTCAAAATTCATATCCAACACTACTCCCACACAATTTTCCACAAGAAACACAATGGAAACATCAAAATAACCAAATTCCTACTCCATTATCATGCTTTGGTCTTGGGTAACAATAAACACTAACTTTCCAATATTTCCAAACTCAATCATTCACTCTACAATCAATCCTATCTATCCATATACATTCCAAATATACCATTTCCATACCAATAACATAACAAATGACCAATGATCATCATTTTTTGAAAATGGCCAATAAATCCCAAAAATTCAAAACAAATTCCAATGGCACAAAACTTAGATAGATAGGTCTCTTTAACTCACCTTATCAACTTCCTCAAAGAAACTTGTTGATTCTCAAACTTTCACAATTCCTTGAGATCACAAACCAATACAAATGGACAAACTACAACCATAGAAATGTAGCTCATCACTCAAGGAACAATTTTAGAGAAGGAAGTTTGAGCAATGGAGATCATTTTCTTACCTTAAAGTGAAGCTTTTCCTTTCTCTTTCTTCTTCAACAATGGTGGACGAATTTGGAGAGAGAAGAAAGGAGTGTGAACTTGGAGAAGAAGAAGTGAAATGATCACCCTATTCCCCATGCCTCCTTGTCATCCGAAACAATGGGAGAGAGAGGAGAGAGAAATTGATTAAAATATGCATTTGGCTTTTCTTCATTCCCCCCATCACACCAAGTTGCCACATATCATTTTCCTATTGGTTCTCACACACTTAGTCACCAATTAGCTTCTCTAACCCATCCATTAGCCATTTTAATTACACTTCTCATTTCCTCTTAGTTAGCAATTAATTTTCTCATTAATCACCAACTTAAGACCAATATTTCCATTCTATCAATTTCCACTAGTTATGACATATTAATTAATATTGTCACAAATACACATTAATTCAACTTTAATCCACAATTACATTCTCAATAATTCTTATTAACCCTTAATCAAAATTTGGGGTGTTACAGCGGTGCTTACACATATCCACAATCATTGCAGCATTCAAATCCATCACAAATCTATGATATTTCACACATACAATGCATCATATATGGTATAAAAGAAAGAGTCACTACCTTGTTCCTTCCTGACGTTCGTTGGCACAGTGGGCTCACGAGGACGGCAGATGTCAAATCCTATAAACCAAAATCAAGGATTGCGAATTAATTCTCTACCCCCAATTCTCACTTTCAAACACTTAAAATAGGTTACCACATGAGTTCCTTAAGTGACTATAATAGGCTCAATGAAAATCTAGAAGGATTGGGAAGTACTAGATTGGAAATTACTTTTCAAAATCACAAAGTGCTAAAAACAGGGTTTTGGCTGCAGCCAGGAATTCTCTGGCTGCGGCAAAAAATAACATAGAAGTATTTTGGCTACAGCCAAGAATTTTCTGGCTGCGGCCAAAACGTGCACAGAAAGTTTTGCACTGCAGCCAAGGAAACTTCGAAAAATCATAACTAATTCTAGAAAAATTGAAATGAGGTGATCCCAAAGCCAAATGAAAGCTCTTTAGGTTCTTTTTATAGGAAAAATATGGATCATTACCAGAAATCACCACAAAATTACAGAGTTACATGAAATTCACCACTACTCCAAAACAGATTCCAGTTTTAATCCCAAACTTTGGACAGTCATTACTCTTAGCTCACAAACGAAATGACACAAAATTTATGTTCATTTTGAAGCTTGGAATGTGAACTTTAAAACTGGAAAGTTTCAGAATTTTTAGACACCATTTGCCTATTCAAAATGTCCAGAAAACCTGACTGCCCTGTACAGAGTTTTAAGAGACAGAATTTCAGTTTCTTAAGTAATTGCTTCCAATGGTTCCTAATTCACAACCAATACCATTCCCACACTAATTTTCCACAAGAAATCCATTGAAAACACCAAAATGACCAAATTCAACTCACATTGACATGTTCCACAAGAAACACAACTGTCACACAATAACCCAACTCAAAACTCACAATGCAATTCCTATCCATTTAAGGTTCCAAACAATTTCTATTGGCACCAAAGCACAAAATGACACCTATTCTAACACAGCACGCAATTCAATTCTTCCAAACCAAAATCATATGAAAATCAGGGCAAAAATTCAAAGTTCTCAAAACTTGATCAATGGTTACTAAACTTCGCTCAAAATGTGTTAAATTCTTACTTCTTCTTCTTCCCAAAGCAACTTCCTCGTTTCTCCAACTTCAATTTTTCTCAAGTTCTCAAACCCCACCTTTCAAAAACCTAAAACCATAACCATGAAGCCCTCAACACTATGAAAAATATAAATGAAAATTATTTGAGCATTCATGGACAAATTCTCACCCAAAACTTGAGCTTCTTCTTTCTCTTTCCTTCTCTTGTTGCTTGGCAAAAATGGAGCTGAGGTGAGAGAGAGATGGTTAAATGAAATCAGATTTTTTACCCTTAATTGCTTCTTGGCCAACCTAAATGAATGGGAGGGAAGGGGAGTTGCAATTTTTGACTTGTCAAAAGGGTGTGAGATGATTACAAGTGTCAAAATCTTGAGGCATCTTCCTTGGACTTACTTGAACATGCACTCACACAATTCCACCTTCTTGATCTCATAATAATCAATCCTAACCATTGATCTTTAAGTTACCAATGAGTTTCCTCTTCGGTAACTGACCAATTGGTCGGTAACCTTTCTTTTTGCCCGTTTTACCCCTATTTCTGGAAATTCCTACTAAATCATCACTAAACACATGTTTATGGTTCATATTGCTCAACCATGCGCCCTCCCTGTTATTTAACTCAATTTAGATGTTAATCCACCATTGAACTTAAATATAGAGTTTAGGCACAATCAGAACACATTCGAATCAAAATTCACATCGTATTCTTCAAAAGTGTTTAATTAATAATAATTACATCACTTTTGGAAAGATTTAGCCCTTAATTAAAATTTGGGATTATTACATGTATTTTACTGTCAGCGAGATATAGCCAAGTTTGCCTTTATTTTGAATTTGGCTACCGCCAAGAGATAGTATGCTACAGCTCATTTTGCCTATGAAAAAAATAAGTTGTTTTGTCTTAAATGATGTGTTCTTCCTATGATTTGACCTCAATTTGTGCTTCCAAAACATCCCCAATTAACTTAAAACATTCAATCCTTTTCCAAAATACACCTTGCAAAATTATAAACTCTAGAAGCTCATAATTAACAAGGTTAGGATCTAAAATATACACAATTAAGCAATAGTGTGCAACCAAAACACCAAACACATTTTTCTATCTTTTACTATTCAAAATATGCGCAAATGTATCAAAAAGTGTATGAAACTCAAGGAAAGTGTGCTGAAATGGCATGGAATCCTAGAGGTTAATAAACCCATATATGATTGCTACTAAAATTATTTTAACTTCAATATCTTTCTTATTTGATGAAGACTCTTTAGTCTAGAAAGGCAATTCTTCAAGCATTTACACTTTCAAAGATGGTTTCATTAAAATTTTGTTAAGATTCTCATTTATCATCTTTAGCTAATAGTCTTTTTTGGAAGTTTTTGTAGCCAATCTCAATTTCCTATAAATATTTCCTATTCATTTGGAAGCTTCTATATAAGGTATTGCCTTTTTTTGACATTTTAAAGGCAAATCATCTCAATACATCTAGCTTGTCTTTTTGGGTGTGACCAAGAGGAAACACTTGACCATCTCTTTATCTCCTATCTATTGGCTAGATCAATTTGGTTTGGTTGTCTCTCTATTAGATTTGATGCTTCTGATATGATTTCATTCCAAACTTGGTTGAAAAGGACTATGCAACAACTCTATGAAGATGATAATTTATTCTTTTTACATGGTATAATCATTCTCATAAATACATTATGGCATAAAAGGACTATGATTCTTCATCATGAGGTCTCTTTGTCACCATAATTGGTTGTCAAAGAGATTATTGATAGGGTTGAACCCAACTGCATATTTTTTCTTCCAAAAAACCAAATGGCATGGCAAAGGAAAAAATTCCTCTTATTCATCAACCTAGGTCCATGGATAACTAGACTCTAATCTTGCATAGAAGAAAACAAAGAAGATAATCTATGTGCCACAGTTTGATTTGCAAGTTTGGTTCCCCTCTATGGCACTTCTATTAGAAAAAGAAATCTCATAATACACCATCCCCCTCCTTTGCCTTGGAGCAAATCTCCATTGGATGCATATTCATCAGAATCTTTTACTTCAAGATCAAAGACCTTTGGAAATCATCTACACTAACAAGCTAAGCATCCATACCCAAAGCATTGCTTGAGACCACCACAATATTTTCTACAAGGATATTAACATTATGCTTAGATCTTTTTCTACTATACCTTCTTTTCTAGCTTCCCCTTTCCCTCTTTTTTAAAAAATGTCACATAAAGATTAGTACCTAAAATAAATTTTAGACATATGAAAAATATAAATTTTATAATATAATCAAGATTAGCATAGTGTTTTGAAAACTGTTTAAATATTATACCTTAAATGTTAAGAACAAACAATTGCTACATAAATTTGTTAAAGTGAGACTTCTTTCATGGCTGCTAAAATGTGAAAGTCATATTATCGCTTATAGTTTTCAATGTCATATATATTTGTTGTATGTTCACCAAAGTTAAGGTTTGAACCCTTAATTGCCTTACATTCACTCAAAGCCTTTGTGTCAGATATGTAATATGTTATGAATATTATGATTGTATGGATGTCTATAGCTCTTCACCTTCCATCCATATTGAATGCCATCATAGCTTGTAACCCCTAAATTAAAGAGTTTCTAACCTTTATTCATTAGAAGATCACATTACTCTAAGATTGCTTGCAAGTGATGTCCATCACTCAAGTGATTCTTATATCACTTGAGTGCCCTTTTTCTTTTTCAAAACAAAGATAGTTTGGCACAGACGTCAATTTCCAGTGGGCATAACTCTTAGACTATAGCTTCAAATTTGGCAAATAACCTATCCCCAAAAAGCTCTTTTATCGTACTTTTCACCGCAACTGGAATCAATCCAAAATACATTATATTCCAAAAGTTATGATCAAATCCATAACATCTAGTCTGGAACACAGTGTTGATTTTAAGCACCAAATTTTTAAAGTTTATATATCTTTCATTTGAACCTATTTGATCATGAAATAAATGTCCATAAACCTCATTTAGAGTCTAGTTTCATAAGAAATAAGTTTTACCTCAATTGGAGTTGTCGTGTAAGAGATATATCCAAATTATTGAACCTATTCTAGAATAACATGAGAAATTCCAGTGTCAATTTTTAAAACTCATATTTTTTTCATCTGAACTTACTTGAACATGATATTAGTGTCTATGTGTTGCATTTAAAGTCTAGTTTCATATGAAAAAAGCTTCACCTCAATCGGATTTTAGGTTTGTGAGATATCACCAAATTACTGAACCTCTCTTATACTGAATGAAAATAGAGCTGAACAGAGTATGTTGAAATTGGATAATCACTCAAGTGATGCTTTCTTCACTCACTTGAAATGTGTGAAAATCACTTTTGGAGGTGACACTCAAGTGATAATGAAGTAACACTTGAGCAAAGTTGATATAACTTAGATATAAGGCACTTTAACTTCCGATTAAGCCATTCTAACCTCCATTTGAGCATAACAACCTCCAACACCAAATCTAAGAACTTGAAACTTGATATTCTCATTATATTTTGCAAATTTTTCTTTATTCAATCTCTTCTCTTCTTCCTTTTTATCCTTCTTGATCATTCCCAATAATCAAACTCAAGAACTCCTTTCTTTTCTTGAATTCTCCCTATATTTAATAATTTCTTTATTCAATAGCTTCTTAATCTTCAACTTGACCATTCATCGTAATCCAACTTGATATCTTCTTTCTTTTCTTGACTAATCTATAATATATTTCACCTTAAACATAGTAGTTAGTCAAAGTATAAGATAAATACATGATGCAAACTTTTTGCTCTTAACATTTGACATCTATATTTAACATCATCAAAACTAATCACATCTAACATTCTCCCCTTTTTTTGATGATGATAAATCCTTTATGAAAGATATATATGAGTATGAAAATATATTAGATGCAACATATTTTTTGTGTAATATCTCTCCCCCAATTTGACATCAACAAAAAGTTTGAAAGATAAAGAAGAACTACTTGTCGAGAGATTTTCATGAAAATAAGTTTGAAACAATTTGGAGAGGCTTTCAAGAAAATTTTCATAATCAAAGCAAATTGATACCAAAGATGTGCAAAATATTCATAAAATATAAAGAGATTGGGTTTGGAAATGCTCATTTGGATTTGGCAAGCTGATGATTGATCCATAAAGTCCATTTCCTTGCTTTCTTGCTATGTAAGATCTATGATGTTGTGTTCAACACATTTTCACTATGTAACTTTGGATGATCAGATTGGTGCTCAGGAGAATGAGAGATAAAAGGTGACTAAGGTATTGGCACCCCAAGTAATGGCTCTAATGGATATGTTCAGTTGGCCAGAGAAGAGATAGGAGGAGAAGATAGAATCACAAAAGGCTGATTCTCTAAGGGTATGGTCTCAATAATTGCCTCAAGAGCAGTACATATAAGGCCTCAAATGAATTCAATATCTGCTCATAATTCCTCAGAATGGTTTCAAACTTAAACTTGATCCTATGTTGAGCCTCTTGCTACTTAAACAAAACTTTGAAGTTATGATTAACCATGTCACACAGTTGCCTCATTTTATAATCCACAACATTGTTGGTGGCAATTTTTATGTGAAAGCTTTTAGGCTCCTTTCTTAGATATCACTAGATGGATGGACCAAAGAATGAGAGACTAAGGGATATAGCTCTAGCTAATGACTATGTCTTATCACCCTCAAAGTCCCAGCTTCCATCCCTTGCCTCTTCCTTATAGAGCTCTTCGTTAGAGTGTATCTCAACTTGCTCCTAGAGGTAGTCCTTTTTCTTTGTATGTGTTGTTGCTTTAAAGGTTGCCTCTAATATATTTGTCTTGATTAAGCACCAAAGCATCTTTTCTCAACTTTGATAGTTACTCCTTATAGTGTATTGAGGAATTTACTTGCAAAAAACAAATTCTCTTACCAAAAATTCAAATCTTTCTTTCAAAGACAAAGATTAGTGCAATCAAGCATCAAATGAATCCCTTTTGTAAGATATTTTCAAAGGAAGGAAAATATAAAAGTAACTGATCATCAAAAATAAGTAACTGACAATAAATGCAAATAAGTATGCTAAAAATATTTTCTTCAAAAATAGGAGATGAGTTTTTAAGATAAAATGCATATGTGAATTTGAAGCTCCCCCTTAATGAATGCATGACCAAAAAAATATAAAGAATAGAGTTAAGAACTCTCCTTGAATTGAAAAATAATTGGAAGCTTTGTAGAAGAATTAAGTATGAGAGTCATAACACTTGATTAGGATTTAAGTCTTACTCGAGGTGATGAAAATGAAAATGGCACCTCACTCCTTGTCTTCTTTCCTTGTGAAATCGGTCCTAACTTTTGAGTACTACTCTATTAGGTGTTTACTCAAGTGGTCACTTATATGTGATGTGACCATTTTCCACAACACTGCAACCATTACTTGTAGTTCACTCAAGTGGACCTTGCAAGTGAACCTTCCTCTATTTGTCTTTGTTTTTTATTGATAAAAATAGAGAAACCTTATATGGACATTTTTTCCAGTTCTTTTTGGAGTAGATCATCATTTTGGTTCATGTGGAATACTTCATGTGTCTTCTAATTGATATATTGACCAATGGATGATTTATTTCACTCATTTTGCTTAATTAATAACATCCTTTAAAATCTGTCAACTCATACTGAATCCAAGCTTGTTTTTTAACATTAGTATATTTCCTAGAAAGAGATGCTCAAGATACAACTTGAAATTTGCTTGAAGGAGTAACTTATGCCTTTTATGTTGAAAAGAATATTAATCAAAAACAATTTTGATAAGCATAAGGATCATTTGATAAATAAGTTTGCTCATGTCAATCTACCCCCTTCTTTTTTAAAAAAATGACAAAGATGAGTATCACTTGAGTTATGCATTTTCACTTGAATGCTAAACTTAAATAGATGAACTCGAGTTGCCTTTTGGTCACTTGAGTGATGCATTTAGAAGAGTTAAATCAAAACACAATACCTCACTTGAGTGAATTTTGTAATCACTTGAGTCATGTTCCATTCTATATCACCAGCTGGTTATTCCTCAGTGATGTAATGTGGCTTGATCACTAATAGGTTACCATTTAGTACTGAGTATACCTCAAGTGCTTCATGGGCTACTCGAGTATTACCTTATCTTGAGCATTCTTCCAATTTGCATCACTGGTCAGTTATACTATAGTACTTGTAATCACTCAAGTCCTTGTTGGGCCACTCGAGTGATGTTACACTTGATACGTCACTCTTTCAGCTAATCGTTGTCCAATTACTTGAAAGTAAAGTGGATCACTCAAGTGCTGCTAAGGGTCACTCTAGTGATGCATTACTGAATGCTTCACTCCATAGACTTATCACTATCAAGTCATTTAATAGTGACCTGGATCACTCGAGTGATGTCCCCTCACTCCAATACACTTTTACATATCACTTTTGGTCACTCGAGTGCATCCTGCAAGTGATGACTCCTCTGTTTTTAGATCCAAGAACAGAGGATTTTGCCAAATCTTGCAAAACATAAGTACGTGCTCTTTGGTACCCAACTTCTCTTGGCTCCATACAATATTAGACATAACAACTCTTATGCTCTTCTATAATTAAACTATATGTTATTTGAGCAAAGAGTATATTAAACCAACAAAGATTCAAATATAATGTTACCCAATTAAATAAATTCAAGTCATTGAATCATAAAGGGTAACAAACAAATGATACTAAGAATGATGATTTTCAATTATCAATGACAATTTTTTTAAATACATTTTATATGGAAAATATGTCATTGATAAGATTTTCATGCAATCCATGTAAGTCAGATCAAAGATAGTAGAGAATCTATCCATAATGACCAACTTTTATGAAATAAAATCAAGTTTTCCAAGAATGATAATAAAATGTGCAAATTATTTCAAAATCTCAAATGTTCTTTCGAATCAAGAATATGCATTATGACATTAAGATTTTGAATGCATGAAAACTTATTTATGAAGTTTGTAAAATATCACTGCTCATACTAAAAATGGTGGAAGTCAATAGTTAAAAAAAATATGTCAGAAAGCTTCACTTTGAAGTTCAACATGTTAATCATCAAAGTTAACATGTTGGAGAATTTTCCAAAAAGCAAGAGTCATATGGAAAACACATTAGCTAAAAGGATTAGCTTGATAGACATATATGAACACCATGACTTTGTTATAGATTTAAAGACTATCTTGACACTTAGAGTTGTGTCTTGAAAGATATGAGTATTCAACTTAAGAATTTGAATACAAGACACTAGTTACTCTGAGATAGATGAGATCAATGTATTTGAGCAATAAAATGAATACAAAGGAATTATGAATGATTAAGCACGAACTCATTAGTCCAAATGACTAGAGTTCAGGAATATTATCTTGGTAAGTTATTACACTATAAGGGTTAATGCATTAACATTCAATGTATTAATGATCATTCATAATGTTTAGAATAACTTAGCCAATAAGGATTTATTCATTAGGCACAAGGCTTTCACAAATTGAAAGTCTATACTGTGTTGAGTTCATCACTTCTATGAATTATAAGATAAAGTAGCTAAAAAGGTTAAGCTCGATAGAAATATGAGTCTAATGACTTTGCTAGTGATCAAGGAATAATCTTGCCTCTTAGAATCGTGTCTTGAAATATATGAACATTCAAGGCAAGAATTTACATACAAGGCTTTAATTACTCAAAAATGGATGAAGACAATTGTTAATGTAATTAAGCAACAAAATAAAGTATATGGATTTATGAATTATGAAGCACAGGCTCGTTAGCCTAAATGACTAGCGTGCTAGAATTTTATCCAAATAATATGCAAGTCATTCTAATATAATGGTTAATTCATTAATGAGCATTTGTAATACTTGGAATAGCATGGTCAATAAGAATAAACATATTAAGCATAAGGCTTTCATGCATTGAAATCTCTTCTAGGAAAAAAGACTTGAAATCATATAGATGGTCAACTTGTTAATGTATTGAAATATATTCATGCATTGAAATCTTTTCATCCATTTGCCTTGTATGTTTTATTACATGTATTCATATATTTCAACTTAATTTACTTTTATTGCCATGATTGTCACTGTGCACTGATGTTTTGTTTGGTTTATTTAACTTGCAAGAAAATGGATCCCCATAATAGAGATGAAGTTCTTCTTGTTGAAAAAAATGGTCAAGCAACATTTGAGGCCGATGTAGTCTGGGGCAGGACCATAATGTCCAAACTGATCAAACTAAGGAGTAGGCCATTAGGTTAAAGCGTCAATATAATGAAAAGTGAAATCCAATCGGACCAAATGCTAGCTCCTTTAATAATTACATTAGGACTACAGTTAGAGAAAGAGTCCCCATTACAATTTTATATTGGAGACGGGCGAAGAAAGATTATGTTGATATCGTCTTTAGTTCAGTCAAGGTAAACATTATTTACTGGTTGTTTTGTTTCATGAAATTACAATCTAACAAATTATGTGTGGTTTTTTATTACAGTCTTGTTTCTTTATCGACGAAGATAAATTCATGCTGCGAAAATGTGGCAAACTTTTGAGAAATTTTTGTTACGATCTTGTGAAATTCTACTTGTGGGACAAAAATGATAATATCATTCCTACACCACCTGAGTTATACGATGGAATAATAACTCAAGAGCAGTGGGATGAGTTAGTGAGCTCACATACTACTGTGGAATTTGTGGTAACATAATATTAGCCTTTACAGACTACTTGTAATGTCTTTGTAATTAATATTTATTTATATGAATCATTTAGATCTAAACAGGAATGAACTAAGAAAAATCAAGAAAATGCGACCAACATGCCATAATGGTATATAAAAGGACTCGTATGCAATGTTGGAGCAACAATTGGTAAGAACTAACCATTATTTTATATGAATATAATTTCTATGACTATTTTTCTACTACAACTGACTTTGATATGCATATAGAAGAATCGGATTATGATGTCACGTAGATACCACGACATGATTTGTAGCTGACCGGCTGCACGAACAAAAAAGGTGAAATTCCTAGTGAAAAAGCTAGAAAAGTTGTAGAATATTGTATAAGTAATGGATTATGCATACAATAAAGATTTAGCTTTTAAATGATTATATTTTATTATAACTAATATTATTGTAATTCTTTTTGTGATAACGCACAATGACACAAAAGCAGCCAGAGTTGGTACAGGTCATGACGATTTGCTCAGTAGAGTGCTTAGAGCTCTTGAGTATGATGGTCATGTTCAGGGTACTAGTTTTGCAGTCACTCAAACAACATACTTCGGACACCAAAAGCGATCCACTAAAAATGACTTAGTGCAACTAAAGGAGGATATGACTTGCTTCAAGCATCAAGTTAACGATTAAATGCATTTGATACAAGAGCAAAATACATTATTAAAGGCTCAAATTAAAGCCTTACTGTAGTATAAGCCAGCCCTAAGTCCAGTGTGTGACAGCACAGTGTGAGGGATAGTTGCCCCTCCACTCCTAAAGTCTCCATTCCTTTAGAAATTAATTTCTTCTCTAGTTAACTTTTTGTTACAATATAAATTAGTGTAACTTAATATATTAACTCTATTTTTTATCAGGTGAATCAACATGTAAGTTGCCTGTCGATGAATCTTTCAAGCACACAGTTGCTATGGGTGTGGCCTACAACACTAACAATGATACATTGCATAATTCACTATTGTCTGCAAGCACACTCCGAGTGAGGGTTGACATATGCCAAATGAAGATGCCCTCTTATCAATCCCTTCTCAGGATGAAGAAACAATGGTGAAAGATATTGTCGGTGTTATGTTGCATGGCCAATTGGTCTGATTGAGCCATTTCAAAATGTAGTTAATTTAAAGTTCCTTCTACTTTTTCTATGCACTTCCATCTAAAACCACATGATTTAATTTAATGATTTTTGTAAGTTGTTGCTTATTCTAAAGGAAAATGAATTAATGGGCATGGGAAGAACTCAAAGTGTTCAACAACCTAATTGAAGTCCCAACCTTCAACTAGCAACCGAAGCAACAGACAAATGTGCTCATATAGCAAACAATTGGCATCAATGGCACCATATTTGATCCTCCAAAGAGGTAAGCCAATACCTTTCGATATCAACATCTATAATACAGATATACTAATCATGTCGATAGTTGTGCTGAATGAAGTGCTTAGTCGTTGAAGGCTTAGTGCAACGTCCATCAACATATGGATTAGGTACTTTATCATCATCGTCTATCACTATTATTATTATTCATCATTCAATTTTTTGGTTTTAATGACATTGTTTGTTTTCTATAAAGGCACTTATACCATGATGTGTTATTGGGCATGGATAGAGTGCATAAATTCGTATTTATCAGCCCACACCTCTTTGGCCAGTATAAGGGGAGATTAGATTTGGAAACACAATCTAACGATCTTAAAGACTGCTTCATGCAGAGACCAACCCTTAATAAGCTCTTTATCATGCCATACAATCTAGGGTAAGTTATTTGTGACAGTATTTTAATATATGTTTTTTATTCTTTCACTTTTACCATAATATGATTGTTGAAGTAAAATTTTCAAAATATTTTAGGACACATTGGATATTGCTTGTTATCCATCCAGCGGTATCTGAAGCCCCCCCCCACATTTTCTATTTGGATCCTCTAACGTCTGCTTATCCAGAGAATTGTCCTGATATGATGATTATGTTCAATAAGTAAGTGTATTGGTGTATGTGTAAATATTTACATGTGTGATTATTGAATAACCAAAATTAAGCAGTCACTACTTGTTTTGTTAGCGCGTTGACTGCCTATAGAAGCCAGGTCGGATTGAGCTATTCTAAACACAATGACCCAGTCAATAGCTATGTCTAGAGGAAGATTATGCTACTTATATATGAATTTATTCAAATTTTGTTATTCAAAATTTTTTATTCAAAAATTGACTTAACTATTTCATTGTATTATTGCAGTGCCTATTTCGACTAAACAATAATGATTACAGTTATTATATTAGAAATTCATGAAAGATGTAGTTACTCATCATTAAAATTTTGTTCATGTGAAAGTAAGTTCTTTTACTTGCAATTCATATTGTGTTTTAAACTAATTGACAAGTGTCTAAGCTAATTGCTTTTTAGTGATTTTAATTCGTTGTGTGCATGATTATTTATATAGTATTATGAAGATCAATATTTTACTGAATTGACTGACCAACAAATGGATGAAATCATTGAGGAATTGTATGAATATATGGTCAGACAACTAAATAATATTTAGGTATGTAGGTTGTTTCTTGCCTATTCTTGTGTTGTTGATTTATCTAAAATTAGTTGTAGATTACAATTGTTGTAATTAAATACATTTAGTAGTGATTTTATAAATTAGTTATTTGTTTCAAGTTATTTCATTTTGGTTTGGTTTGATTCTAGTTTGGTTTTGTTCATTTTGCTGTGGATTTATATTGTAAATTGATGTGAATTTGGACTATAAATACAGAGGGTTTCACTAGGAAAAAGAAACAATCACGCAAAATTATTTTTTTAAAAAAAAGACGTCATCTAGCGCTTCTTTGGGGAAGTACCATAGGAAGCGCACCACTTCCTATGACGCTTCTTTAGGGTGCCATGGGAAGTAGAGCCAGGAATTCGGGCCAAGCCCGTTTAGGCCCGAGCCTGTCAAGGGCCAGACCTATGATTTGGGGGCTGAAAATGGAAGTGGGCCTAAAAGGGCCGGCCCTGTAGGGCCGCAAGCCCTGTAGGCCGGCCCTTTTAGGCCCGTTTAACTTTTTTTTTAAATGGGCACAAGGTAATGGGCAACAAACATTGGTCAGAGGGTAGAGTTAACCTAATCTCACCCTCATATCAGAAATGCTCTCACACTGACTCAGACCTCATTTGAAGCTTCTCTTCTTTGATTTTCTTTTTTCTTTTTTTGCATGTATACGCCAAAATCCAAATCAGGTGTTATATTATTACTGACATTTGAAGCTTGTAAGCTTGTTTGATTGTGGCTGTGAACTTATTTAATTGGTTACGAACATTAATTATGGTTTGGACTTAAGCTTTAGTGTTTGTGTTCTATTAAACTTGGATAATATTTATGTTTTAAATTAGTGTTGATGATATTTATGTTTTAAATTAGGTATTTTAGTCTTTATGAGAATAAGAAAAAAAAAATATCATGGCAAAAAAAAAGAAAAAAAAATTAAATGGGCCTAAAGCCCGCAGGCCTACCTTAAACGGGCTGAGCCGCTCTAAAAGGGTACGGATTTAGACTCGGGCCTAAACGGGCCTGCCCATTTTCCCAGCACTAATAGGAAGTGACACCACTTCCTATGGCCCTTTCTTGGAGCACCATAGCTTGTTTCTTTTTTTTTAAAAAAAAAAAAAGAAGTTATTGCGCTTCCATAGATTCAAGAAGCGTCATAACTTTCTTTTATGGCAAGCACCATAATATTCTTAAAAATAAGCGCTACTTATTATGTTTTTTGTAATATTGTAGATTGAACCGAACCAATATAAATCACTTGTGTTGATCTTTTGTGATATTCTTCTAAGTCTACTCTCTTTATTAAATTTGTATTTAAGTTTAAAACTTTTAATATCACATAATTCGCCCCTCTCCTGGGTAAAAGGCTCAAACTAACAACTGTGTGTGGGATTCAACTTGTTTGTCTTCCTCCTTCTTCCTCTCTTGTCTCTCACTCTCTCCCATGTTTTCTATGCTTGGCCGACATTTAGGGGGCTTTTGGAGAAATAAGGTTGTCTTAAGAGATTTGATCTCATATTAAACACTATTTTATAAAATTTCAATTTCACATCCTCTCAAATTATTAATTAATGCTCTCTTATTACCATTGGCCACAATTTATTCTTTCCTCCTCTCATGCTTAATATCACGCCACATAGGAACTTTAGAAGACCATGGATTGTTCTTTCCAAAGCTAAATCATGCTATCAAGTTTTAATTTCCCAATTAGTATGGGATTAATCTTCTACAATTGCTTTTTGATGATTCCTTGGCCATATAATCAATGCAAGGCCATCAAAAATTTGTATATATTAAAGACTAATTCCCTAGCTTTCATCAAGTCCAAAGTTGGTCTTTAAATATTTTCCCTATAATTTCTAAAAAATTATCTTTTTCTTGGATAAAATGCCCATAAAATTCTTTAAGCAAACTTTTCCATTTCTTGGGCATGAAACCAATTTTATAAAGTCATATTAACCTTTAAATAAGTTTTCCTTACTTTTTCCCAATTATTTGAGGTCTCTCGTATTTTTCATGATTAAATTTGGCTAATTATCCTTTAATTAACCAAAACTATAATCATTCTTTAAAATTCCATTTTGAGCAATGTTTTTGGGGTCGGACCGGACCGGACGGTCCCGTTGGTCAAGCCATCGACCAGAGAAGATGCTGGCTCGAGTCATGCAAAGAAACCGTTTTAGGTGTTGAACCGTTTTGAGCCGCTGTGAGCCGGTTGTTCGCCAAGAACTGCTATTAAGCTGGGAGCTGAAACGACTTCAAAGTAGCCAGACGACCTAAGATTTCCTCAAATCTCAGAAGTTTTTGGCTGATTCACACCTCTGAATGAGTTGTTCTCCCTTTCTGACATTAACATGCATCTATGGCTGCCCTCCTCTATTCTATACCTACTGTCAGCTATAGGCCACCAGTGATAAAGCAGAAAGAAGAAGATGAAAGAAAAAGAACTAGAGATGACCGGAGAAGAAGAAGAAAGGAGTAAGAAAAAAAGTTGAAGGCTTGAAAAAGGTTGAAGAAAGAGAAGCAAATATTATAGGAGTATACCTATTAGCTTTTTGTTTTTTGGCCATCAAGTACTACTTATAAGCTATTAGTTTATCAATCTCTCATATCAAACCTTAAAAAAACGTGTTTGGTCACTCGAAGCAGCAGAGAGATGATATTTTGGATGTGATTTTTAACTCATTTTTCTCTTCTTTAATTTTATTATTAATAATACAAGATTCTACATATAATGCCCCAATTTTTAATTAAGGGCTAATGAGGATTAGTGTGGATATTTATGAATTTAAATGGGAATTATTATGTGTTTAATGACTATTTTAATTAATACGTCATCATTATTGAGAAATTGGAAGAATGGAATTATTGGGCAAGTAGTTGGTGATTAATGGAGAAATTAATTACTAACTATGGGAGAAATGAGAAATATAATTAAAATGGCTAATGGAGGTATTAGAATAGCTAATTGGGTGTTGCTTTATGAGAGCCAATAATAAAATGACAAGTGGCAAAGCTCATGATAATAGTTGTTGAGGGAAAGTCAAATTGGGATTAGAAAATTAATTTCTCTCTCTCTCCCCCTCCCATATTTCGCTGCACAAGGGGCAAGGAGGCATGGGCTTCATCATTTCTCCTTCTTCAACACTCATCTCTCTCATTCTCTCTCCCATTTTTTGTGCAGCCAGGGAAGCTCAAAGAGAAGGAAGAGCATTTGTTTAAGGTAAGTTATTTGACCCTCTAAATGACCTCCATTGTTCAAACTCATTTCTTTAAAGTTGTTCCTTGAGTTAAGAGCAACATTTCTATGGTTATAGTTTGCCATTTGGTGTTGGTTTGAGACTTCAAGAAATTGTGGAGGTTGGAGAATTAAGAAACTCCTTTAAGAAAGTTGTTCAGGTGAGTTTGAAAGACCTTTCTATATAGGTTTTGTACCAAATGCTTTAGCTTGGAAATTTTGGAAATTTGGCTTGAAATTTTGAAAATTAGGGTCTTGTGGTGTTTGAATTGTTGTCGTCATGGATATGATGCTTTGAGATGTATCTTGGGTAGATAGAATTTGATTGAAGCTTAAATGTAAGGTTTGACACCTTTGTGTTGGTTTTGTGCATTGGGCAAAAATAGGGCATGTAATTGGATTGTGATTTTGGTCATTTTAAGGTTACCATTGTGTTCCTTATGAGAAATTATATGGGAATAGGTTTGGTTATTAATTTTGGAGTCATTGGACACTTTGGTAGAAAATTGGAAATCTGTCAAGTGTAAACTCTATTCTGGGCAGTCAGTTTGCATGAAAGTTTTGAATAACCAAATGGTGTTAAAAAATTCTGAAACTTTCCAATCTTAAATTTCAAATCCCAAGATTCAAAGTAAACATATAATTTGTCTCATTTCATTTTGTTAACTGAGAGTTATGCTTTGCCAAAGTTTGGGACAAAAACTGGCCTCTGTTTTGGAGTAGTGTTGAGTTTTGGGTGATTTTGGAATTTTGTGGTGATTTCTAGTTATGGTCCATATTTTTCTAGTAAAGAGGACTTAAATACCTTTCGTTTGGATTTAGAATCACCTCATTTCAATTTTTTTAGAATTAGTTATGATTTTTGGAAGTTCAGCCAAGAATTAGAGAATTTCTTGGCCACGGCCCAAGGTGGCTGGCCGCGGCCAACCCCTGTGTTCCAACACTTTGAGTTTTGAAATGAGATATCTAACCTATTGTTTCCCAACCTTTTAGGGCTTTTATTAGAGGCATTTGTGGCCTCTTAAGGGTCAATTTTGATAACCAAATTTAAGTGTTATGAAGTAAATTAAGTCTTGGAATAGAGTATAACTCTTCATCCTTAATTATGAATTTAGGATTTGACATTTGCCCTACTCGGGAGAGATCGGCGTCAGGACACGCACGGAAGGATCAAGGTAGTGACTCTTCTCTCATGTTGTGTATGATGTTTTGGTATGCATAATTTATCATTGAGCTGTGTGAACTACATGTGTCATGGTCCATTACGGCGTGAGCACTTCAGCATGAGCCGTTTAGGGATTGATGTTGGTCATCTCTAGTTCGGCCATTGAACTGTTGTCGTAATCTACATAGATCTTCGTAAATCAAACCTGTGGGGCGGCATTTGTGAATCCAGCCGTGGGCTGTGTGTTGATCTTGCTAGTATGGCTTGCATATGAAATGCTTTATATGAATCCCAGCTATGGTGAAATATATTGTGTGGATTGTGTTGTGCAATGCAGCGTGAGCAAACGCAAGGGTGACATGAGTCACACCTACCTTTGCCATTGTAACTGCCATTGTAGTTGCAATGTGTGTGTGATGATTTGCTTTCATGCCTTATTGTTGTGCATACTATGAGTGATTTGTTACTACGGGGATTCTTTAGAATCTCACTCTCCCAAAACAATTTTAGACAGGGCCAAAGGATCAAAGGGAAAGCGGACGATGAAGAGTGGTTAGAGCTCCGGATTAGGAGTTTCTTTTTTAAATATTTGGTTATCATATTGTATTTTGGATTATTTTATTGGGAAACCATTGTATATATTGGAATTGTAGTATAGTTTGTGTAATCCCCTGAATAAGGGAAATGAATTATAGGCATTGTGCCTTGTAGAACCCTTATTTATTAAATGGAACCCGAGTGTGTTGGAAATTTACATTGTACTCTGATATTGATGAATGGAATCCAATTATACATGCCATTTGTGTATTTGAAATGTGAATATGAGACCGTTGTGAATAGTTTTTGTAAAAGTTTTTCTAAACCCTGTTTTGGGCACAAGATTATTTTTTAAAGTCCCAAATTGTCTTCTGGTCTCTAATTCAAACTTAATTACAAGTTTTTACGAATTAATCTCGGCCTATGGTAGAAGGAGATTACACTACATACACTTGTTACTTGTTTTCAAACGTTATAACATTTTTTTATCCAAAAAATAATGCTATATCATTTTAATATTAATCATATTTTATGTTCCATGTGTCATAATATAGTTAAAACTTTTATCAATTTTATTTTTAAATTTTTAATGTGTAAACTAATATACTTTAAAATTTATTTTTGGTATTTTAATTTTATTTATAATAAGTGATATATAATTAAAATATATTTTCTTTTCTTATATTACTGAAATATATATTGTGACTTTGATATATTTTTATTAAAATTAGACTAATTATCTTTATATCATTATATATGTAAATAATATTATTTTTAATTTAATTATTATGTCACCGATTTGACTAAACGGCCCAACCGTTCTAACAGTGTGAATTATGACCCATTGATCTTTTCGGCTCGACATCCGATCTGATTTTTAAAACATTAATTTTGAGATAATTTTATCATTTATACCTCAATTATGCCTCAAAAATAATTTGGGGAATTCATTCTCTACTTTCTTGTGTCTTCAGGAAATTTTCTTGAAATTCTGGGCATAATTTCCAAAATTACCTTCACTATTTCCATCCCTTCTGCATCATCATCGGCATCATCACATACCTCGGCTTGGATCTCACACCAGATATCCTTTTTTTATTGGTTATCTGGTGCCTTTGTAACAAACCAAGACAACTCTTGCTCATCCGGCGGTCCGTGGTGCGCTTTCATAGAGTCATGCTCGAGGTTACTGAATTCAATCACAATCGATCCCTCAAGTTCGATTAGATGCGGAGATCACATTTTACTTTGCTCTTAATCGGTTTCTCATAGGCCATAGAAGACTCGCATGGATTAATAGCTCCAAAAGCAACCTGGTGGGCTCTAGCTGCATTTTTCTTTTTCTTTTTTTTTTTTGATACAAAAGAAGGCCTAAGGTCTGAAGGTCAAAACAAAACAAATTCAGTGGGGACTAAATCCCAAGCTCACGTTAGTCATCAGAGTCCTCATAGAAGAAGGACACGTATCATAAAAGGAGGATGTGGAAATACCCTCTTTTGCTAATGCGTCAGCCAAAATATTATGTTCTCTTGGTATATGCTTGAGGTGCAGTTCCCAGGAAAAACTGAGGAAGCTTTTAACTTGCATAAGCAGTAGACTGCAACTGGTTTGAGTCTTCATAAGAAGCAAATCCACAAGGTGTTGTGAATCGGTTTCTGCTAATACCCTTCGAAATCCCATGTCCCAGACAAGTTGCAATCCTTTAAATAAACCCCATGCCTCAGCTTCGAATACACTACAAGAACCGACGAAGTGGGAGAAACCAGCAATCCACTCTCCTTGATGGTCTCTCAAAACCCCTCCACAACCTGCTCGGCTTTGGTTGGAGGTAACAGCTCCTTGATGGTCTCTCAAAAGCACCTTGCCACTTCCATATTGCATTGAAAATTCTCTGACCCCTACTTTCTGAATAATTCTCAATCAGTGAGTAAGCACTTCTAATTGAGAACTCACATTATTTGAAGCATTTCAAGCCAGCACATCACCACCTGTCCCCTGAACCGGAGGCATAACAGAAATTAATTTCTGCACAATCTGGCATGGCAATATAGACGCTAATCGAGCATAATCCCAGGATCCATGCACAACCCAGTCGGCCACTTTGCTATTTTCCTCTGCACTAGATAATTGTCTAGTACATAAATTCCTTAGAGAACGATCAGGATATAGCCAATTATCTAAAAAGAAAAGAGTTTCCATTCCCTCTCTAATATTCCACTTGGAGCCTTTGTCAATTAGGTCCATCTGTTGGCAGACAAATTTCCAAAGAGGCGAGTCACCTTGTCTAGCAGTCAACAAATGCTCATCTTCCCTCATCATATATTTGTTGAACAGAATGTCCACCCAAAGCCCCTTTGAACCAGATATTAACTGCCAAGCTATCTTCGCACCACAAGCATTATTAACTGACGCCAACTTTCTCACACCTAGCCCTCCTAGATACTTGGGCATAGTAATTTGCGTCCAACTCACAGGGTGAAAACCATGTGCTTTAGTACTGTGACCCCAAACAAACTTTCGTTGTATTCTTTCAACTTCCTTACATACAGAGACAGGTATTTTTGCTACAAGCATAGGGTATATTGGAATGGCACTAATGACCGATTTAGCTAGAGTAATCCTCCCCGCAGTAGACAAACACTTCTCTTTCCAAGAAGATAGTTTAGCACGAACCTGATCAACAATATAATGGAACGTCTCCGATGGCTTCCGCTTTCTTGATAGAGGAAAGCCCAAATACTTCCCAATCTCAGACGATATGGGCAACCCAGATAGCACTCCTATCTTATTCTTTATATCATTAGGAACTCTTGGTGAAAAGAAGATAGAAGATTTGCTCTTGCTAATTTTTCCACCTGAAGCTGAACAGAAATTTTCCAGGCAGGACATCATGTTTCTGGTTTGCAGTTCAGTAGCCTCACCAAATAGTAGTAAATCATCTGCAAACATCAGATGAGAAATCACAGGTCCATTGTTAGAGATTTTAATAGGCTTCCAAGCACCTCTTTTAACCTCATCATTAATAGCATGTGACAATTTGTCCATGCATAGCACAAATAATAGAGGGGAAATAGGGTCCCCTTGTCTAAGACCTCTTTGAGCAGCAAAACTCTCCAGTTGAGAGCCATTCCACAGGACGCTGTAGGATACTGAGGTGACACAGGACATAATCAGCAAAATTAAATTGTATTCGAGACCAACCTCTTCTAATACTTGAAACAGGAAATCCCACTTG
This sequence comes from Inga laurina, assembly GCA_963855925.1. Lineage (NCBI taxonomy): Eukaryota > Viridiplantae > Streptophyta > Magnoliopsida > Fabales > Fabaceae > Inga > Inga laurina. The sequence goes on from OY979707.1 coordinate 24,090,562, forward strand.
ATACGATCATAGGCTTTCTCCAAATCTATTTTCATAGCCATCAATCCCTTTTTACCTTTTGACCTCTTCATTATATGCATAAGCTCCTACCTAATAATTATATTATCCTGGATGTTTCTTCCTTTGATAAAACTTGCCTGAAAGGGTGAGATTAAGTCATTCAATACCTCTCTCAGTCTACTTGTAATAATCTTAGTAACACACTTATAGTGAACTGTACATAGCGAGATAGGTCTAAAGTGCCCCAAGACCTCAGGGTTATCCCTTTTTGGAATTAAAGTAATGAGAGTTTTATTGGATTCACTCTACATTACACTACTTCCAAAAATCTCCTACACAAATTTACACAGAGTAGGTCCCACTATACTCCAATTAGATTGATAGAAGACAGGTGAAAAACCATCAATTCCTGGAGCTTTGTAAGGTCCCATCGCAAAAAGAGCACCATTAATGTCTTCTTCAGACGGAATACTACCCAGATGCACTAGCCTTCCACTTTTAATAACTGGGAAAGATGTGTCTGTAACCAAGCGAGGACCACTTCTCTCATCATTTCGATAGAGATTCTTGAAGTAATCCACAATCAAGGCACACATCCTCTCTTCCTCCTCTACCCACTGTCCAGTATCATCTTTGAGCGTTAACACCCGATTTCTTCTCTTTCTCATTGTAGCTTTCAAGTGATAGTAACAAGTATTTCTATCTCCCTTAGTAACCCAAGTACTACGTGATTTTTGAAACCATTTGATCTCGTCCTCCTTTAACACTTGGGCTAGTTCACCCTGTAGTTCCTTCTCCAACTGCACTAAAAAGCGTGATCTTGGGTAATTTGCCGATTTTTGTATACCACTCAGCCTAGCCAATATAATCCTCTTTTTCTTCTCCACATATCCAAATATCTCTCTATTCCATTCCTTTAAACCCATCTAACAGTTACTTAATGTTAAATTAATATCTGCAGCATGATTTGACCAGGAGGACTTCAAGAAATCCTTAAAACTATCATGGGTAAGCCACATCGCTTCGAATTTAAATGGTTTATTACCACACCTAGTATTACTATTTTCCAGAAACTGTAGAACTAAAGGGTTATGATCTGAAAATTGGGTTCTCGGCAATACCTTAATAAAGCAGTTCGGTATGTGTGTCAACATCTCTGCATTGGCCATAGCACGATCCAGTCTTTTATACAAGCGATGGCAGCCAGATAATTGGGGACCTCTCCAAGTGAATTTTGGACCTTGAAACCCCATATCCGACAGTCCACACTCACTGATCTTCTCATTGAACCACTGAATTCTCGAGAAGTTGCAACGCACACCCCCAGTTCACTCATCAGCCGCTGCAATGTCGTTAAAATCACCTACCACTATCCATGGCTGAGATACTGTCATAGATATATCTCTGAGATTGGCCCATAAAATCTGCCTATAATTTGAGTGGGGTACTGCATAAACTGCAGTTAACAAGAAAGGGGGTATACCAGGAATCTCACAACCAAGATGAATAAATTGCCGATTCGCAGTTTCAATAGTGACACGGATGCAATTGCTTCTCCATGCAGCCATTAACCCACCCAATCTACCCTCGCTGGGGATTATTTTCATTTCATCAAAGCCCCATGATTGCAATGACCGAAAATGAACCTCTTTCTCTGTTCTAGTTTCCATCAACAGAATTAGTACTGGTTTTGGCCCAGTGCAAACAGCTTTAATATTCTGCAGGAGCTTTTTCCCACCAGCTCCTCTTATATTCCAGTGTACTATTAAATCCATAAGCAACAAAATAAAAGATAAGGCAACGGCCACTCACATTCACAAATCAGCTGGTGTTTCAGGCACCATTGACAACACATTTTGGGTTGAGCCCACTCTCTGTGCATCATCCAAACCCAAGTTCGATACTGTGTTAATATCTCCTAGGTCACCATACATCTTGTCCATTTCTCCTGGGTCGAAGTCCCCATGTAAACTATGGGCCTTCTTATCATTCGGCCCATATACCTCTAATATACGCCTATTATCTATTACTTCCACGTGGGCCCCACTCTGATAAATCCCACCCTTAAACGGTGCCTCATTACTTAAAGGCGCAGTTATCATTAGAACATCATCTTTCCTCTTCTCCTTTTCCATCTCCCTCGTGCGCTTCTCGGCTCTTTTCCTCCATGTCCTTTCTTTTAAATTATCATTCACCCCCAAATTTCCTCCATTATCCACTAACACATCATTCCACCCTTTCTTCCCTGCAGCCACCACTTTGTCAGGACGTCCTGCTATACCTTTTTGCCTCCCACTTAACTGTCGTACACTTGTAGTGCGTAGGGGTTGTTGTTGATGCTCTGTAGAAATCTGTACCTCTAAACCTTGTACCTCCGCAACGGTTTCCTTCTCCTGGTGAGCCTCCACGACAGCTAAGATATCAAAACGGGACCCGTTTTTGCCTTGCCGAGATGTTTTGCCCTTGCCGTCCTTAGGCTTCCTTGGCCGGCGACTTCTCTGGACAACACGCCATTGATCCCGATGAACATAATCGGCTCCCACCACCTCAGTTTGCATTCACTCTACCTATCCAGCTTCTTTATTCAGGCCTTCTTCTTCATCGTTCTCTACCCTCTTTGGTTTTGATGGACAAGATTCTGATCTATGCCCATAATTACCACACTCTGTGCATAGCATGTGTGTCCCTCATATTCCAAAATATACTCCTCTCCGTCAAGATTAAACCCAGACATCAGCTGTTTACTCAAATCCACCAGTACACAGATTCTGGCGTAGTGACCTCGAAGTTGCCCTGAGGTATTGAAATCTACCTTGATCGTCTCACCAATCCTATCCCCGATGAACGTTAGCGCTTCACGATCATAATACTCAAGAGGTATCCTCGGTAGTCTAACCCACATGCAACCTTGTTAATATTAGCTTTAGCAGGAACAAACTTCGGTTCCCATGGCCTAACTGTGAGATAGTGATCATAAAGCATCCACGGTCCCCCAGTCAAGGCGTTGAAATAATCTTCCCTGTTAGATAGTTTAACAACGTAAAACCCATATCCAATATTAACAAGGTTGATCACAGCCTTTCTTGCCCACAGCGTTTGCAGCCGAGAAAGCAGAGCTTTACAGCCAATATGTCTATCCAACAACTTGACTATCACAGCTTTGTGCCAGGCTCTGTATAGTTTCTTCCTCATTTTCCCAGAAAAGTAAAACGTAGGGAAGTTACTGTTTAGATCTTCTATAGTTTTGCATAGAGAATCATTTTGACTCTGTTCCGTAGAGTGGTATGAAAAATCATCATCCGAAAGCAGAGCATCCTCCTCATCCATTTCATCATCAGAGCTGTCCATGTTATTGTTAGTGCCTTTCAACTTCTCAACGAATGATGGACCGCTCTTGGAATACTCACCTCCCTGGTCCCCCAGTTTCGGCCATTCCTCCATTGTGTAACCGTTCTTAATCTTCTTGGAGCTTCGCACTAGCAGGTCATCCTCTTCCGAGGACGCCGGAATGAGGACGGTTTTCTTAGTTAACGAGAGCATGTCCTGCTTGCCGTTGTTGATGCAAGGTAGTTTTTGCTTAACTCATTTAATAATTTTCGAGAAAACTCTTCTTTTTAAGAATGGAGGGCAAAATACCGGGCCTTGTTTGTAAGCTTTTATGTTGATATACAGCCTTGTTCTTTGTTTTTTTTTGCTGGGCCAGGGAGTAGTTGTTAGGCCGAATACTATGGCTTTTTTTGTAAGCTTTTATGTTGATGTACGGCCTTTTTTTTTCCTCTGGGGAAGGGAGTAGTTGTTGGGCTGGATAAATTGGTCTGGGCCATTTGCTGATTATTTGACTTATCCCTTTTCCCACTAACCCTAGCCCTCCCCTCCTTCATATTCGGTGACCCATTCCCCGTCAGTCTCTCTACTGGAGCCGTTACAGAAGCTCCCTCAAGCATGGCATGGCCAATTTCAAAGCTAGGTTTCTCTCTCCCCCCCTTCGCTTCAACGATACTCTTTCCTTCCTGATTTCATGAAAAAACACAACCCTCTTTCCTTCCCTACTCTTTTGCAGGTCCCTTCTTCATGTTCTGAGGCTTATTGCCAACTGATATGACAGATTCATCTATCTCCTGCAACACACTAAACATAGTACCCAATATTGATTTCATTTCTTTCCCATTTGTCCTATTCCACTTGTGTGCTTTTTGCCTCTTCTTTTCTGTATGTGAGCTTTGGTTCTTGGGCTTAAACCTTTTTTTAGCTATCATCCAAGATCCAAATTCATCCTGAGTTGACCCCGGCCATGCTAAACAAGGCCTTTTTCAGAGTAAAACTCTTTCATTGGTTCTCTATTCCTTCATCGACACTCACTCGCCTGAGTTAGCAGCAAGAGGGCATTTCTTTAGAGTATGCTCATATTTACCACACTCAAAACAAATGGATTCAAGTCATTCATATTCCATAGTATAAATCATTGATCTAATTACAAACTAGGATTGCAAAACTTGATTTAAATCAACTTTTACACTTGCTCTAGCAAACTTCCCTCTTTCCACTGCCAAAGTTTGGTCTTTACTCAGAGCCAAAGTATTAACGTCCAACTTGAGGGACCTTCCTATCATGTTCTCTACTTCAAGCAAGCATTTTTCAGAATAAACTTTCATAGGTAGAGTAGGAACTCATACCCAGACAGCCTCCTTACGAACTTTGTTACAATAAGAATTGAAATTACGACTCTATCTCTGCACCACCTAGTAGTGCCCTTGTATCAACCATGGACCATCAAACAATAACATCAACCCCAGCTCTTTGTTCTCAGTTCAAAAAACAAAGTAATTATTTGGTAGATCAGTAGTTTCAAAGTTATTTGATTTCAGAATCCAAACAACCCTGTCTTTCAACATTCTGAAAGTTACAGATTTCCCAAGCAGAGTAAGGATCAAAACATCCTTCCATGGTCCGCATAAGTCCTTTAGTCTCTCATCTGGCATGCATGCTCGGTTTTGATAAAGAATCAAGAAGTTGCTTCTGCTCCTCTATGCGATTTGTAGCAATCTCCTTTTCTTCTTGAAGCCATTCTCTCATTTTTACCACCCAAGAGCTTGGATTTGTAAGAGACTTAGTTTCTAGCAGAAGTCTGACGAGACATCTGCGAATAAGGTTTCTCCTTAGTCTTCTCAACTTCTTTAGCAACATCCATCCCCCTATTCTTCGCTTTCTCCTGTTGTTCCTCCAGTGGAACAACATCCTTCATACAGACACCGTTATTCAGCTTCTTAACATTACTAACCTCTATTTCTTGTCCCTTCTGTGTCGTTTCCCCCTTTGTATCCAACGATTTCTCCGCATTGATCGAACAGTGCTGGTGCACACCCTCTCTCTCCCCCCAACTTGAAATCATTCATTTTTTTGCACTCCCTTTCATGGTTAAGTAAAATATTTCTTTTTTAGTTCATGATTAACATTCCAATTTTTTATCAAACAGCTTAAGCGAAAAGAATTTCCTTCTGTATATAAACTGTCTAGACATGAGCAGAAGCCGAGTCTGCTTCAACATACCAAAAGATACATATTATTTCTTTAATATAGTTTAATAGAATTCATATCTTATATTAATTTATGTCTTACAAAATTTGAAGATACATTTTATCCTAATACATAATTTTTTTAAAATACTTCTGTTATTCTTGCATATTTAAAAATTACTTACAATAATTATTACAAATAAAAAACGTAAATTAATTTTAAATATTTGAATAAAAAATTTGCCTCCCATCGATGATTGGGGAGAGGAATGTCTCAACTAGCCTCTCTCTATACTCTCCACTTCTTATGACCATTGAATCAATTTTTAGTGTTTGAGATTTAATAACAAATAAAAATGTTATTTTTAATATTAAATAACTAATATATGTATATATATCTTTTATAAAGTAGAGTCATTTTCACTTTCCCTGTCAAATAATAAATTGCTAAAGGCTAACCCCTCCCCTGATCTAACACTATTCTCTCACTATATTCCATCTTTCAGCAGCGCCTTCGAATGGCATCCAACCAGCAATAAGAAACTAGAAGTTGGCAACTTCAAAAATTAAGTCTACGGCCTCGGAAATGTCTGAGAATAAAACCGTCTGCATACAATGGATAATTCTTTCTGATCAGACCTTTGATGCATTTCCAAGATGAAAAGTCAACCAGCTCCCCATCTTTTCGTACTATGAATAAACACCTAGGTCTTTCAGAGTTGGGATGATATCCAATCTGCCATAGGAAATGTTTTTTAATGATTGGTGCAGTTTTCTTTTCCATTCTCAGTATTAAATCTTTAAAAAATCATAAAAAAAATTAAAAATAGTTTTATTTTTTATCCATAAAATATCAAAATATCTTATCTCATTTTATGTAGAATCTAATAAGAAAAAAGATCACACAGAAAACACTTGCGAAGCCCCTCATATTATTGGCTTATATATATATGTTTGGTTTGAAGTTGATCCTCAAGCATTATGTCTACGGGGTTATTTTGTCGTGTAGTTTTCCTCTCTCGGCATGTGTACGTATTGAGTCCTTATTATTGTCAGAGTTTCCTTACTGTTGCATTCAATAAATTCTACTCCCTCCGGTTCTAAATATAGGACATAGTTTGTAATGTAAATTACACTACAAACTATATTCTATATTTAGGACCGGAGGTAGTATATTACCTAATAAGTATTTATATATTTCTTAGACATAATCCTTCATAGCTTTATTGTTTATCAGCTTTTCTGAATCCTCAGTTGACCCGGCAAAAGTGTAATCCTTTGTAAGGTCAACATGTGTATCAGCTTTTTTGAAAAGGCATAAAGTGACAAGTTAACATTTTTATGTTTGCATTGAAGGCTTACAAAAAAAACTTACTTTTTCAATGAAGTGTTTGATCCTCAACACTATTATTTATGTTATTTTTAATTATTTATATGCTATGTCTAATGGTTATTTTTAAGGAGCTATTTTTTCAGGTAAAAATTAGCACTCATGATTAGTCTGTATGGGAATTTCACTTCAAGGCTAGGAGGGTGTTTATTTATTTGTGTGCCCAAGATCCATATGCTAGCTATCTTATGTATATATATTCATAGAAGAAAGAAAAGATTCTCTATAAAAGCTGCACAATAGAAAAGTTGTAGCTGTTGATTTTTTTGTAAGTTAAAATCAGAAGGCTATATTGAAAGTTGATGCGTCCATTTGAATTTAAGTACCCTCAACAACTTAGTCAAAAAAAAAAAAGGATTCCTAACAGCTTAGATATGAAAACACTTTGTTATACAATGGTTATGGACCAATATGAGAGGCAAGGTAGCAAAGTCAAAGGCGGACATCTCTCCCTTTCATCTTTTGCTTTTCTTGAGGGTTCTTTTTTTTTTTTTTTCCATAATCTGCATGCACATTAAAAGTTGGTCATTGAAAGAGATTTGCTATATTGCCATGTATTGTTTTTTATTTGAATTAGACTGAAATAACTTCAAATGTATAAGCTTTGCATGGGGAAGCTGATAGTTATTTCATGTAACGCAGAGAAATGCAAGTATCTTATATGAAAATGCAAGTATAACATACAAAAGACATTTAATTGGAGTTTAGCTAAGAAACAAATTTATTTTAAAATTTGGGCTTCTTTATGATCTCATGAGAGGGCAACTTCTACATAGGCATGGAATCTGGAGTAAATGGGACGAAGGCAAAAAATAATGTTATAAGATGGGAAATTGATTGATGGAAGACAGAAGGAATAGAAGGAGTTGATCAAAAATTGTTACTCATTCGCATTCAATTAAGATTCACAGAAAATGAGTTTCTAGAATGGATGTCAAATTGTAGTAATCCATGCATCATGAAGGGTTGAAATTATACTAAAAAATTTGTAATCAATTGCTTTATCTTTAAAAGTGATTCATTCTAAAACAATTGTAATCAATTGCTTATCTTAAAAAAATATACTCAGAACAATTAGGATCAATTTACACATATTCATCTCTTAGATAGAACCTATATAAATCATATTATGTTGTTCAATTGACTCTCCATGTGAGTGAGTCATATTTTCCCCCTTTTATTCAATTAACTATTTCTTTTCATAATTATATTGAATGGAATATCTTCTAACGTTAATTAGTATGGTGAATTCACTTAAATAAAAAATAAGTTTTTTCCTTAATAACATTCTCCCCGCACAACACACAAGGAGTAAATGCTAGTTTAATATGAAAATAAGAATTGTAGAGGTCAATATTTTAAAAATTTAATACATTAAATTTATTTATTCACTTCCGTTCTAAACTATTCGGGCAAAATTTTCAATGTTTAAATTTATTTGTATATATTTTTATATTATAATAATATTTTTATAAGATATTAAGTCTCAATAATTAAAAGTTCGTTTAATTAATGCTGAAGATAATAAGTGAACAAAAAGTCATATAAAAAAAATAAGTGAACAAAAAGATTAGTGGGGACATTTCCATTGCCTTCATGGGTTTGTTATCCATAAGAAAACTTGTGAGAAAATATTTTCTTACGAATTTCATCCATCAGAAAACCATTTTTTATGCAGCATTTAAACATGCATTTGTTGGTGCAATATATTTTTTTATCTTTACCTTTTGTTCTGAATTAAATCTTTTTTTTCAATCTCAAGATTCATTTTTTGACTTACTAGTTTTCATGAATGAACTGATTTTGAGGACCAAAGTTTTGATTCAAAATATTTCAAGTTAGCAAGAAGATGATTTGATGACTATTTGCTTTATTTGAATAATGTCACACATTATTTGAACAAGTCATGTGGAATGAGTTCGTTTTTAGATGGCATCTGTTTACTCTCCATTTAATGAATAGATTATTCCTTATTCAAATAACTATTTGGAAATTAATTAAAACTATGAACAAATAATCGATAATGTGCGTGAATATTAAGCAGAGATTACGAAAATTAAGTTACATGTACGTATTGAAAGTAAAATGCTATTGAACTTTTTACCAAAAAAAAAAGTCATTGAACTATTATTAGTTAAGGTTACTAAATTAAAATTTGATAACGATTTATTTTTAAAAATATGATTTCTTTTACTTGATTAATTAAGATTTTTTTTTGCCAAAAAAGTTTATAAATTTTGTACTTTTGATCAGAAAATGTTATTTACTTTTATACATCATTGCACTAAACAAGAGTAAAAAAAACTATAATGTCACTTGGAAATAAATAATATAAATAATTTTTTATTTCTGACAAAAATTCAAACAAGTTACTATATATCATATGCATTATGCATGAATCATAGATAATAAATTTTATTTCCCAAACTCAGTGTAATATGTTTGGGCAAAAAACAAAAAAACAAAAAAGAACTTAGTGTAATATGCAATGATCAATAGTTAAATTTTAAATACAAAACTTCTGTTTAAATTTACTTAGTCTATAGTAGTTTAGGGTGATATAGATCCCCTGCGTGCAAAGTAAACACAGTTTTCTCTTCTAAGGTATCTTTAATATTATTTTTTTCTGAGTAAAGTATATTTGATATTATTTATGTTTTTCACTTGTTATATTGCAGAAAGGGGCCAAACCATTCGATCATGTGAATTTGTGAAGGAAAGGAAAGGGGTATTAATCATTCCATCCGCAACTTGTCTCGGATATAAAGATCTAACCAATGAAACATTCCATTGCACTGGGCACCGGCACCAGTGTAAGGGAAGATGCACTAAAAGATCACAAACTTTTTCTATATCATTAGGAACATTTAAGGTATCTAACATGCATGGGCCACCATCACCATCGAGGGTGGCTTAAAGAGACACCCCTTCCATTACCAATTCTCCAAGATAGATGATCTGATATGATACTTGAACATTGATAAATGCCTTTCCAAATCCAGGATGAATTGTAAGGTTTCTTAATTAGAGATCGACTGTTCAAATTATTATATTTGAGCTTCATGGTTTCTACCAATAAAGATATAGGAGAGGAGGATAGAATTTGCCAAATCTGCTTAGCTAATAAGGCATTGTTGACATGAGAAATAGAGCGAATGCCTAAGCCCCCTCTGTAATTGGCTGGAGAATGTAATCATTACTTTTCAAGTGGATTCAATTCACTACTACAAAAGGTTGAAATGTGGCGTACATTTGTGGCCTTTCTTTAAAGAAGTGCCACAGCTTCCTTTTTTTGTTCTTTTTTTATTTTTTTAAATTTTGGACACCAACTATAACGCCTAGTCCACCAGGTGTTATAGCTAGAGGGGCCAAGTGAGGCGCTTGCCAAGGCAGGCGCCACACTTGGCCCCACTGACCCAGCTGTGGTGCCTGGTTATCTAGGGGCCTGGTTATCCCAGTGCCACAGCTAGTCTTGGCCATATGGTAGGCGCCACAATTGGCTAGGAAGTGGATGAAAAATCCACTTCCCGCCAATCAAATTTCCCCCCGTGTTATCTCGCTCTTTCTTTATCTTTACTTTACCTTTCAATTTCCCACCCTCCTTCTCCATCATTGTGTGCCGACGGTCCCCCCCCCCCCCCTTTCCTCCATTTCTGCACAAAAAACACTCACACACGTCTTCTTTATCTAATTCTCTTGATCCCTTTTTCCCTTTTTGTTCCCTGTCGTCCATCCCCACTTCTGTCCCCATCAATTATGTTATTCCCTTTTCTTCCTACACTCTGTCTCTCTTCCTCTTTTGAACCCCACTCCAGTTGTCCCCACTTCACTCCACAACTCACATTTTCTCATCCTCTTCACTCATGCTTGCGTCATCACCAACGTGGTCCCCCACTCCCTGCGCTGTTGTAGTCAATTAATTGATTTGTAAGTATCTGTACTCTTTTAATTTGTATGTTTTTTCAGGTTCTTTTTATATGATAGCATGCTTTGTTTTATTTTTTTGGCAACTAGCTTGCGTTTTTTATTAATCCTGGCCTTTAATTACTTAGTTGCTGATGTACTGCATGTGTTCACATATCAATTAATAAGTTCTTGTACTGTGATATAGCTAGCTTGCGTTTTTTTTAGGTTTTGGGTTTTTTTTATTCCATAATTTGTTGTTACACTTGTTGATTAATTTTAGAGTATTTTAGAAGTATGTAGGAGCATCTATTTATGCATGTTTTGTTTTGTTTCATTCTATCTTGTCTTAGGCGTTCTTTCAACCACACATATCTAATCCTCTAATTAATCCATGTCACATATAGCTGCAAAATTGTCTTCCCAAAGGTTCAAGGTCGATCGTGAACTTTTTGTGTCTAATTTAGATAAAAATAGATAAAATAGGAAATTAAACTAAATAAGAAAATGAGTTACATATATATGATAATTTCACTCATTTATAACACTATTGTGATTTGAAAAAAGAAGGTCAGAATTTTAATTTCGTTAGTATATATATTAATTCTGAGCAAGTCATAAAAGAAGCTCTTATACGTTAAAGATAGTAATTAATGAACTATACTTGTAGTAATGACTAAACTCCTCCGACATGCTAAAGTAGGAGAGTGAGCACAATATTAAATCTGAATCACTTGATTAAGTTACTGCATAGTAGTTTTATAATATATTAAATTTGAATAATTCATGTTTTAATTTAAGGGTGGAGATAAGGTTATATTTGACTATTATGATTTGGCATTATGTGCTGGAGAATATAATGTACTCTATGATATACATGATGATAAGGTATAGTGGTATATTTATAAGTTCACAAAGATTATTGATTGTTGAATTTTAAAAGTTTTATCGTGATTTGTTATTCTTAAAAATAAAAATAAATTATAAAGTGTTGATTAACATAATTTATAGTAAAATAATAAAAAATTAATTGATTTTTATATACTTTAAAAAATACTATTAAAATTGAATGTTAAATGTGAAAAAAAAAATGTTATCTAAATATATATATATATATATATATATATATATATAATACATTTTAGACCGAAATGACACAAGTGAAAGGAAAATTATTTTAAACAAGTTTTAGCATTTCAATAATAATAATTTTAATTGTAAATCCTCTAATTCTATTTTAAATAAATTTTATTATTGTTAGATATTTTAAATGAATGTGTATTTGAAGTTTAATTTTTTTTTTTGTGAAATTATATAAAACCCCTGAACTTTAATTGGGTCAGTTGTAAATAACCCCCTGACTTTTTACTACATTTAGAAAAATTAAAGTACTTTTTACATGAAAAGAATTAACATTTGGAAAATATAAAATACAAGTAATTTTCTTAATAAAATATAATCATAATATATTAATATAAGGATGTCAAAATTATATCATTTTATAATTTAATTGGAAAATAAATATTTGTATATTTGAGATTTCAAAACATATATATTCTTGCTTGTTGGTATATATAAAAAACAGATCAGAACATATTAACATATTTAGTTTGCTTTTCTATGATTCATAGTATCATGAGACAACACATACAACAAATTAATTTTTGTGTTCCATATTGCCAAAGCTTGCTTTCCTTTAATTTTATTTTGCTTTTCTATGATTCATAGTATCATGATTTCTTTCCTTATGAGCTGTATTATTTGTCAATTAAAACATAGGGTTTACTTTAAGACTTAGAAAGCTTCAATTTTATTTTAAAATTGGTAAGAAAAGGTAAAAGTAATTAGTAAAATAGTCATACAACTAACCATGTATTTTTTAAAAAATAGATTGAAGGCATAGATGGATCGTAAATGGATGTCATCTAATCGGTGTTCAAGAGAATATCTAGATGGGGTGAAAGAGTTTATTACATTTGCAATCGAGCACATAAAAGATCCTGACAAAATATTGTGTCCTTGCTTATCTTGTTGTTTTGGAAAGCGGATTAGTCCACTTGATTTGCTAGGTCATTTAGTATGTTACAGTATTAATCAAACATATATACGATGGACAAGGCATGGTGAGACGAACGATGCATATAGTGATCGGGTGCATACCACAAGTGGTGATTCGAATGAATTTGATCAAAGCATGTTTGATGAAAATGATGGTCTTAAAGAAATGCTAAATGTGGTTGAAACGGTACTTCATAACTGCCCTAAAGAATTTGAGAAGTTGAAAGGTGATGCAAAGAAACCATTATATACTGGTAGTACTAAATACACAAAATTGCTAACAGTGTTGAAGTTGTACAACTTTAAAGCTCACTACGAATTGAGTGATTTGGGTTTCACTGCACTGCTTGAACTGTTGCAAGATATGCTTCCAAAAGAAAATGCACTTCCTACCAAGACATACGAGGCAAAGCGAATTCGTTGCTCTACAATCGGTATAGGATATGAGAAGATACATGCATGTCCTAACGATTGCGTATTATTTCGAAATCAGTATGCAACGTTGGACAAGTGCCTTAAATGCAACGCATCTCTATATAGGAAGAAGAAAGGAAAAAATCCTTTGAAGGTCCTACGGTATTTTCCCATTATTCTGAGATTCAAGTGACTATACAGTAATGCAGAGATTGCTAAACAGTTGACATGGCATGCAGATGAAAGGATTAAAGACACAAAGCTTAGGCACCCTACAGATGCTCCTCAGTAGAAAAAAATTGATCATGAGTACCCTGACTTTGTAGATGAAGCAAGGAACCTTCGTCTTGCACTGTCAACTGATGGAATTAATCCGCATGGTGTTCAAAGTAGTACATATAGCACATGGCCAGTGATATTGATCATTTATAACCTTCCTCCACACTTGATCATGAAACGTAAGTTTATGATGCTGTCCATGTTAATTTCTGGGCCAAGGCAACCTGGGAATGATATAGATGTATACTAGGCTCCTTTAATTGATGACTTGAAGATGCTTTGGGAGAAAGGCGTCAGTGTGTATGACGGGTACATGGAAGAAAGTTTCACTTTGAAAGCCATATTGTTTGGCACAATTAATGATTTCCCTGCTTATGGTAATTTTTCAGGGTACAGCGTCAAAGGATATGGTGCATGCCCTATATGTGAAGATGACACTCATTTATTGCGACTTTATCATTGTAAGAAAAAATGTTTACATGGGGCATCGAAGATTCTTACCATCACAACATCGTTGGAGGAAGTGGAAACAGCCTTTCAATGGTGGCTCAGAAGAAGGTAGCCCGCTGAAGATGTTGACTATCACTTAGGCTTTGTTCAAGTAGACCTTTCTAAGGTTTAGTATGAAGATGATCCTTTTATTTTAGCAGCACAAGCAGAATAAGCGTTTTTCATTCCGAATCCTGCTAAAAAGAATTGGTCTATTGTACTCCCATCTAACAAGAATCGTCAAGAACAAGTTGATTTTGAAAGTAATGAATATTTGAACATCAATGATGATGATCCTTCGTTTGAGAATTTGTGGTCAATAGATATTGATATAGATGGAGATGCAGACGAAGATGAAGATGGAGATAGAGATGGAGATGGACCCGTATATGTGAGACATGATCATGAAGAGGAAACTTGGATCATGAGAAACACAATTCTCAATTCAACACGAATTCTGAAGAATAAAATTTTAAATCAAACGAGAAAAAGGAAAAGACAATGAGTGTCTTGACTTGTTTTACTTGTACGTACATTTTTATAAATTTTAAAATAATTTGCTTTTGTTGACATGGTTGACATTGTACACTGATGTTTTGTTTTGGTTTATTTCACTTCGAGGAGTATAGACTCACCACACGATGAAATTGATGATGTTCCCAAGAACATTGGTAGACAAAGATTTGACAAGAACGTAAGATGTGGCAGGACAATTATGGCGAGGTTGATCAAATTGAGAAATAAGGGAATCAAGTTACAACTGGAGTGGAATGAAAAGGAAAACCCATTCGGTGAGAACAATACCTCATTAAATAACTTGATTGGGACTACAGTTCGAGACAAAGTCCCTATTACAGTTCAAAACTGGAAAATGACAAAAAATTATGAGAATGACTTCTAGGATGAAGTACAGGTAACACATTAATTATATTATTGTTCGGTTTGCTTTGTTTCACTTAATTTCAATCTTACATATTATATATGTTTTTTTTATTGTTATAGAGCATTTTTATTATTGATGATGATCGGAAGAACTTCGTGCTAAGAAAAGCCAGAAAAATTATGAGAAAGTTTCGTTCTGATCTTGTCAAATACTTCTTGAGGGATGATAATGAGAGTATCATTACTACATCACCGACATTGTACGAAGGAATCATCACTCAAGAAATGTGTGATGAGTTTATCAGAACACATACAACTCAGGAATTCCTGGTAATATAATACGTTTAACTTTCCCTATACTTGTAATATATGTATTTGTAATTAACATTTATATATTAATATGAATCATTTTGATCTAAACAGGATTTGAGAGAGAGAAATCGAGCTAACGCGACCAACATGGCATACCAGTACACAGAAGGACCTATTTCATATGCATAGTTAGAAAGAAAAATGGTACGAACTAATTATTATTTCATTTGCAGATAAATTGTAATATCATTTAACTTCAACTTAATTTGCTGTGTAGATAGAAGAATCAAATTTAGATATTACACAGGTTCCAAGACATGATCTGTGGGTAGCCGGTGTCACAAATAAGAAAGATGAAATTCATAGTGAGGAGGCAAGAAGAGTAGCTGAATATTGTGTAAGTATTGGATTATGTGTACAATAAATAATTGACTTTACTTAAATGAACTTGATTTATAATAACTAATATTGTTGTAATCCTTTTTATGATAGCGACAAATGACACAGGAGGATCCTGCGTTGGCGAGCTATGTTAGTCTGGACGATTTGTTGAGCAGAGTGATAGGAGTACCCGAGTAACCTGAGTATGATGGTCGTGTTCGGGGTACTGGTTTTGTTGTCACCCCATCAACATACTTCAGACGTCAAAAGCGCCCCAATAGAAGTGACGTTTCCAAGCTGCGTGGGGAGATGACTAGTTTCAAGCATCAAATGCAAGAACTTTAAGAACAAATGTGCTACAAGGAACAACGAGAAGAACAATTCTTAGAACAAATGCTTTTGATGCAAGAAAAGAATGGGCTATTAACAACGCAAATACAACAGTTGGTGCAGTGTAGGCCAACACAAATTGTTCCCTTCTATGATAGCCCAAGTGTCAAAGATAGTTGCACTTTCATGCCTAAAGTCCCTTTTCCTTTGGTAATTAATTTCTTCTCTACTTAACTTTATGTTACATTATAATTTAGCGAACTATAACATATTAACTCTATTTTCTATAGGGAGAATTTCAATGCAAGTTATATACCGATCAAGCTTCTGCAGTGGGTGCTGCCTACAATACTGATAAGGACACACTGCACAATTCACCATTGCCCGACAACACACTCTGAGGGAGGGTTGACATCTGCACAAATGAAGATGCCCTCTTACCTATCCCATCTCGGGATGAGCAAATAATGGTGAAAGATGTTGTAGGTGGCTATGTTGCTTGGCCAATAGGTCTTATCGAGCCATATGAAAAAGTCGTTCATTTACAATTCCCTGCACTTTTCTTTCGTACTTTCATTTAAAACTGTGATTTAATTTTCTGATTTTCACAGGGTAGACAATCTAGAGAAAAACAAATCCAACCTTAGGGTAAGATCTCAAAGTGTTCGACAACACAACCCAAGTCGAAAGCATCGGCTAGCCAACAGAGAAAAAGAAGACCGAACTCATATTGTGATCAATTAGTATCAATTATACCACAATTAATCGGTGAAAGAGGACTGGAAATACATCTTGAAAGACATATCTACAGTGTTGGCGGTCTAGTTGATTATGTTACCGCCGAGGTCATGCACGACAATGTACTTGTGATTGAGTTACTGCTTCAGCTATCAACATTTGGATAAGGTACTTGACCATTGTCATTTATCACTATTATTAATATTTCTCATTCCATTTCTTTTGTTTTTCATGACACTGTTTTTTTTATACTAGGCAATTGTACTATGAGGTATTAATGGATACAAACAGGATTCAATTCGTATTTGTCAACCCTTATCTTGTTGGCTACCATAGGGGTAAAGTAGATATAAATGCGCAATCTAATGATCTAAAAGATTACTTAAGAAAGAAAGCGACACCAACTACACTATTTTTAGTGTCATACAATGTGGGGTGAGTTATTAGTGGTACAATTTTTGTTTTTATTGTTTAACTTTTATCATACAATGATTGTTGAAACAAATTTTTTAAAATATTTTAGGCACCATTGGATATTGATAGTTATCAATCCAATGGAACCTTCAGGCCCTCGCATTTACTATGTGGATTCTTTAAAAAATGGTCTTCCACAAAACCGTTCCGATATGTTCCTATTGTTCAATAGGTAAGCGTATGTGGGTATGTGTAAATATTTGCATATGTGATTGAATAACCAAAAGTAATCAGTTTCTATTTGTTTTGTTAGCGCATTGATTGTGTATCGGTCCTTTGTATCGTTAAGCTATTCTAAAGCTATTGACCCTCACCTTAGCTATCCTTAGAAGAAGACACTGGTACTGATATATGAATTTACTCAAACTTTGTTAATAAATAATTTTTATTCATAAATAAATTTAAATATTGCATTATATTTTTGCAGTGCCCTTTCCAACCCAATGACAATGATTGTGGATATTACATCATGAAATTTATGAAGGATGTAATTACGCATGATCAGCCATTTATTCCTCAAAAAGTAAGTCATTTAGTTGCACTTCATATTGTGTTTTAATTAAATTTAATTAGTGCCTGATAATTAGTTTTACTAATGTTAATTCATTTTAATTTGTGGCTAATTGTAGATATGTGTAATATTATGAAGATCAACGTTATGACACTTTGACTGACCATCAGCTTAATGAAGTGATCGAGGAATAGTATGAATATGTGTTTAGGCAAATCTCTGTGTAGCTATACTATTTAATTCACTAGCTAGTCTTTGTTAGGTTGTTTCTTACCAATTGTTGTGTTATGCATGTATTCAAGTTGAATTTGTTGTATTTCATTTATGTACAATATATGTACAATATATTGTATAACTATTTTAAGTACTACTTTAGCTAATTAATCATCTATTTGTATCATTTTAAAGTTATATATCATTGTTGTTTGTTTTTCTTCATTCTGCTGTACTGTGGATATAGATATAAAATGTTTAGACCATGCAATGTGCAATACTGTAATTATGGGAGATATAAACAAAAAATATGCCAAAAAAAGAGTTCATGTGGCGCTTCTTTAAACAAGGGCCATTGGAAGAACCAAAAAAAAGGGGGGGGGACCCTGTTGTGGTGCTTCCTTAAGGAAGAGCCACAGGAAGGGGACCTCCTGTGGCGCTTGCGTCAGATATGTTCTCCTATGGCCCTCCTTCAACAACAAGCGCCACAGGAGGGTATTTTTTAAAAAAGAAATTAAATGCTGATCAATTATAAGCGCCACAGCTTTTTTTAGTGGCTTCTAGATATATGGCACTTATCTAACGCCACAGCTTTGCTTTTTTGTAGTAGTGATTTTTGTTACCATTACTATCCAAAAAGAAGTTTATACACCTTGAGTCAATGAGGATGTAGAGATGAGATATGCAGCTGCTAGAGCATATTGATATGGAAGCCTGGAGTATCTTTATCAAGAAATATAAAACAAGAAGGAATGTATTCATTTAGTCTTGGATTTGCTTCGAAGGTAACTCTCTTCAGTCTCTTATTTGGAGAAAACAGCCCCATTAATCCCCATCTTGCACTACAATGTTTTAGGGTATCTCTACTGTGGATCAAGAATTGCTCCATATATCAGCAATCTAACT
Source organism: Inga laurina (assembly GCA_963855925.1). Classification (NCBI taxonomy): domain Eukaryota; kingdom Viridiplantae; phylum Streptophyta; class Magnoliopsida; order Fabales; family Fabaceae; genus Inga; species Inga laurina. Next base: position 24,109,355 of record OY979707.1, read on the forward strand.
GCAAAACTCTAAGGGCTTGTTTGGTATGAGGGGAGAGGAGGGAAAGTGGGCAGAGGAAAAAAATTTTTGAGTTGAATATAAAAAAATAAGAAAAGTGGAGTTAAAAGTTTTAATTTGTTTTTCTTAGTCTTTTATATTACATATTCTCTATATTAAAATTTTATAACCCCACTTCTCCAATTTTCTTAAATCTAACTCATAAAAATTTTATCTCCCTTCCCTTTCCCTCCAAATCCCTCATATCAAACAGACCCTAAGGGTGTTCTGCATCAAGAAGAATTTGCTACCTAAGGGTGGTTGGAAAATCTCGTCAGCCTCTCTTTCTTCGAGCATCTCCATCAACTGGCATCTGTCTCTTCTTTTCCCCATTTCAAAAGTTCTCCTGTTGCAAATCAGAGAAGGAGGTGGTGGTAGTGAGGTTGGGTTGCACAAATCTCGCCGGCAACATTATGCAAGTTTATACTTTCGGGCTCACTCGGTTTCTTTTTAATTTGATAAGTGAGTGGAAAATTTCAACATTGCTTTACTGGTTGAAGCTAAACTTTCTAACTGAGGTGCTTGACTTTCAGTTTTTTTAGCATGCCCAGGTTCAACTATTGAGGCATAATAAGTTTGTAAATTTATTTTGGTCATGTCCAAATGAAATATTATGATCTGAGTATGAAGAGTTTGCTCCAAACTTGGACTAATTTGTCGATCGCATATAATTTATTCTTGTATTTACATTTTGTGATCGAAATATATCATACTGAGGATAGAAAGTCTTATCTTGTGAGCACCAAAAGTTAAATGAAATTTGTGTTAAATCTCATTCTCGCTTTTTCCAAGCTTCTATCATTGTCAATGGAAGATGCAATAAATCATACTTTTGGATTTATCTTTCTTCTTGAATTGATGCTTTTATACACCCAGCTTAGTACCGTTGGAATCCTCAATGACGCTACATGGTTTACTGGTGGGTAAGTTTTAGTAGTTTGTTAGATTTTGGCTCTGGTTTTGGTGCTGGGTATGTGCTTACCGAGCTTGTCCCATTTTTCTTGTCTACTCCTTTTTTTTATGATTAATTTTGTGAATCAACATTTGCACAATGTATTATATATCCTGATTGAGAGTTGAGATTACTGATGGATGCCAATGGAATTTTCACAGTATGATGCGTATCAAATGTCTCACTATGTAAATTAGATGTTGTGATTGTCCTTCGTTATTTTTGTTTTTGTTTGTATTTGTAACTTCCTTTTATTTGATGAATGATTGAATGGAGATTTTAAAACTTAAACGGAGGAATTAAGAAAAACATTTGCATTTGGACCCTCAGGTCTATGGTTCACACAGATATAAGTTTTTATCTAAAATGTTTTGATTTCACAAATGTTGTGTGTTAATTTTCGTCATTGTAATGTCTTTAATATTCTGCAATCATGCCCACACATGATTGTAAGAACCTGATATACTTATATTTAACCTTTTAATGCATTTTGATCTTTTACCAAAAAACAAAAAGGGAAAAGTGTACCAAGTTGTTTTCTACTCATGTGATAATGATATAGATGAAGATACTTTGAGATTCTATATGGTTTTAAAGACCTAGAATAGTGTCACGAAAAATAAAATATATATCGTACAATAATTAACATGCATTGGATTTACTGGCAAAAAAAAATGCATTGGACTATTAGTATGAATGATGGAATTATCCGTATATAGAGCAATATAAATAGGATATTTATATCATGGAATTATACTACCTCCATCATTAATAGAAGAGCTAATTGGGGGTTGAATTTGATCCTAAATATAAGACCTTAATCCACTTTGTCTCCTAAATTCATAATCTTTATCTAAGGGTATCTCTATTCATTGCACGAATTAAGGAGTTTCATGAAAGGATAATCATGATAAAAAATGATATTTTAGGAAAATCTATATGTATTTGTTATAAATAACTAACATAACTAATTTTTTAATTTAAATAAATTAATTGACTAGTTTTTATATTAAGGACCGGAAGTAATATGTAATATTATATCTGCACTTATTTATTGAAAAAAACAACCATAGCTTTTAACTATGAGTTGTTTTTCATAAATAAGTCCAAGAGATATAACGCATTCTTTAAAAGATGATAAAGGAGGGGAAAATGACGATGTCAATCATCATTCACTTGGATGACAATGAAGAACAGGGGATACATAATAACATAACCATGAACAAGTAAGTCACTAATCAAGAGTTTCCAAAAGAAGGAACAAGATTACAAATTAATTCCTCTTTGTCTACGTGATGGAATGAAAAGACCGTTAACATACGCTCCAAAATCTCTAAACAATGGAACAAAAGCTACCATTATATCGTGAACTAAACCTCTTTGATACCTCATTATTCATCCTTTCATCAATACCAAAAAAAAACAGAGCTTATTACCAACAGAAAATTATTCCATCACTAATTTATGACGGATTGCCATTTATTCATAAAATGCAACCAATTTGTGACGGACAATGTAGATGAGGCGATGAAGTGGTGGCGCTAGATGGGGGAGATGTGGCAACGTGGCAGAGAGAAGGCAATGACATGGCAGTGTTTGATATGGGATACATGGTGGTTGAGAGTGAGGTGGCGACATCTAGTGAGGACACGTGGCGATTGGAGGAGGGACAAAGTGGCATTTTTCAATTATTAAAAAAGTAAATTAGGGGCACAAATGTTCCATTACTAAGTTGGAATAGGCTATCCCAAAATTTATAATGGAATTTTATATTATAGGGAAAAAATATTCTATCAAAAATTACCTAGAGAATCCGGTAAAAAAAAATCACCTAGAGAAGTTCACTAGTAAGTAGTAACCCGATTCATTGGAAATAGATGCCAGTTAAATTTTTCTTCTAACATTGTCCGAAATGGCCCTCTTAACATGATTTTTTCTCTCTACCATTGGTAAATGGTAAATCAATCATTTTTATCTCCTACTATATCTGACTAGTATAAGAGGAACATAATTTACACTAGAATATCTATTTTTCATAAAATGTCTCTAATAAAAAGCATTGCGAAATGGAATAACAATATGCATTGAGAGTTGAGACTGGCATAGCATGCATGTCTATTGACAATCAACAATTTTTTTATCGAACATATATATATATATTGAATTAAGAAGGCAAGCATCAATGGGAAGAGGTTACAAGCGGGATCAAATCCGCGAACTTTCCATTTAGAGGGGAGGCCACAAGGCCTTTGGCCACAATGAACAATTATGGATGAGATGTCACATTAGAGAACCAAGGTAATAGACTCACCCACGATTTTAAGCACAAAAAGGCCCACTCGCTATATTGAACTCGAAAAAAGACCCGCCAACTAAAGGAATATTTAAAGGAACATTTCACCTCACCCCCATTGTAGGTAAATAATTTCCAAAAGCCTCCATAACAGTCTCAGTACTTTGGGGGGAAGTGATATTAATTTATACCCAAAAAACAATGTTGTAGGAGCTTTAGGAAATTTTTTAGCTACAGTGGGAGCTAAGTGAAAGTTTCCCAATGTTTAATGAATTAATGAGAAGTGTCATGAACAATCCTTAGAACCGGAATTGCCCCAACTTCCTGATTTAGACGAGACTTTCCTCATCCCCATCAATTTCTTTTTTCTTTTAGGATAATAAAGGTCTACAAAAGTCTACATAAGTAAACAGAAACTCAAGTTAAATTTAGATATCCAAACATAAGGAACAAAGGCGCATGATTGTATATTTAAAATTATAATTTCATACTGAAAAAGACTAATATGTTGAGATATATACAATTTGGGATCTAGGGCTAATATTTTTGTCGTTATGTTCTTTAAAGATAATTTCAAAACTTAAAACCCTTACTATAAACTGTCACTATAATATGGGATAAAATGATTTTTCTTTCCTACTTATCTTCAATTTTGGATGAAATATATACTGCGCTGCACTCCAGAATAGCTCATAATCATATGACTCACCAATGGAATCTCTCCTTTACGTTCATGACTCTCCCAGGTGCATATAAAAATGTTGCAAAAGAGTAAATACTTCAAAATAAGAGACCCAAAAATGTGAAGATGCTAGACTCCTTTATGCCTCTGCCAGTTTCAAGCGGGGAACAATATTCATTGATTGAAGCTCCTGAAAGATTTGAGAGACAGACAAGTGAACAACAAATAATAACATAATATTACCTCCACAGCCTATTTATAAGTAACAAATTGCTACCAAATATGCAGATGAGTTAAAAGAAACAAGCCCAAAAGGTAACCAAATAACATGATAAAGTTCAGAAAAATAATTATAGATATGCATTAACATAACCATGTTTTACCTTTACTATTTTTTACTTTTTATATATTTAGTTTTGGCCCTCGAGGGGGTCGGGGGACTAGAACTGAACTGAACTAATGATTGGTGTATTAAGAATATGAGTAAACCTAGCAGAAGATTCAATTTATTTGACATTCTGGTGAGGAAGTATATAGCATACCTGGATCAAGAGTTTGCAAGCATATGGTAGTTTCATTGTAGATATATTATCTCCATTTTTACAAAATGAACAAATTCCAGTTTTCAGCTTATGGTGGTAATACCCTAACAAGCCACACTTTCTACAGACCTGTGTCAAAAGACATATAACATCAGACAAATTGCATATAAACTACAAGCCTTTCAATCAATTTAAAGAGATTATAATGAACGGACAAGCATTTTTTTTTTTTATCGAGATTTGAAATTCAAACAATATCAACGTAAACACAAAGAACCTGATGGCTTTAGATGGTGCAATGGATAAGAGCAATCTCACAAACTCGCATAATATAATCAACCAAGGTTCGTGAAATAATAATTCAGGCCAAAGCTAAATTAGACTGAAACAGCGCAAGAAAACATAAGATAGGCTGCATCTGACATTTAGGCTTCACCTTTTTCTGTGTGTATAATTCAAGCTTATCTTGGTACATAAATATACATATTAGGCTTATTAGTAGTGGAAGCACAAATCCCAAAAGAACAAATACTTTTTTAGCAATCACTATTAAGTAATACATCAGAGTGATTGGTTTGCAAGACAATACACCATGGGATTCAGTGTTTGCTACTAACGAAAGCAAGGCTACAACTTTAGCAATACACCATGTCAAAACGTATGTACACAATAACATAAACATAGCATAGAAGTTATTACCTGAACTTCAAAAGGATCACTAGATAACATAAGCCTCTCATAAATCAACATACTAGTACCATAAGCAATCAAACAATCACGTTCCATTTCTCCAACCCGCAGACCTGAAGGTGGATTAATTATAAGTAGAAAAAGTCAGACTCAACCATATATTGATACCTTTTATTGCTATTTTCATACTTCAGTATCTTCACTCTAGTCACTATGCACACGTTATATTCTGGATAAAGTATGATTGCCAGATAGGATGATTCACACGGAAAGACATGGGGCAAGGCTTGGTTCAAATAGTCAGGTCGGGGGAAGTCATGAGATATGAATGAATAGGTTTGCTTTTTGCAAGTTTTAATTATTACCAAAGACATATAAAGAATAGAGGTTTCAGTATATACATAAATTAAAAACCAAGATCAAAGATAGTTCAAGTGATATATACAATTAAACATCAATTTTCCCATAAGAATAAAATTGTACAGCAAAGTAGCAGAAAATACGGAATTGATGCAACAAAAATCTATTTTGAAGCTAAGGCACTCATCATGATGAAACTTTTTTTATTTTCATCCATAAAGTTTGGAAGCTTCAGTTTTTCTCTTAATCAACTAAATTCAAATAGGCTCAGATATCGCCCTTATAGCCTATCATTAATAGAGTATTTATAACCCTATTCGTGTCTTTTTTGAAAACTCTGTTATGCAAAGCCACCATGACCTGACAAGCATGAACAAAATCAGGATTTAATTTATTTTAGGGAGAAGCAGATCTCCCAGTAATTTGGGGTTTAAATTTATTTTATTTGGTCTAGAGATGTCATTTTATCTCACATTGGGATCAATATTCCAATTCATGTCTAGAATCAGGATTGCTTAGGCCTTAAGATCTGAATAAACATTTCTTCTTTTATTATTGAGTTTGAACAACATAATCAAGTGCTTATTGGTTATTCTCTTTCATTCTCCTTTCGTTATGAACGAACTAAATCTACTAAAAGGATAGAGTCAAAACCTCCATTCCTAGCCCTCCCTTCTGTAGGTTGTCTAGTCAGCATGGCACGTGGACCATTTCCTCGAGCATGCATCTTATCAAGCACCTGAACATCACCAGACTTTGCTTTTAAAATCCCAGCAACTATATTCATATGAATTGCAACAAAAAGGGAAGTAATAGAGGAAATATTAAATTGAAGATTATAATATTACATTATCAATAGAAAAGTAAAATAATTCATTGTGCAGAATACTTTTTCATTAGATAAATATACTATCAGAAAAAGTTTATCAAGTTAATTCATATCAAATATAAAATTTTCTTCTAACATAAAATTAACAGTAGCTGTATACCAAAGTAAAATAGAAGCATTAATTTCGTCTTGAACATCTGAAAGGTCAATAATAGTTTATTGCTATGTGTGAAAAATTTAGATCATTAATGAGGATTCTTGTATTTATTACCGAGAGAGTCAAACATCGCCAGAATTATTTTCTCTGATTGCACATATCTTTAGTATTATTTTCTGGTTGTAAATCCCAGATTTATATCTAGTATCTAGTACGGGAACATGTATATATTTCTTGATGCCCTCTGAATAAAGTCATACAATTCCTCTACTGCCTCTGCTCTCCCTAGGTCCAGAGGAAAATTAATAATCTGTCTAGTAATTGAATTATTAGGTTGCTCTTTCCAAAACCAGCATGACAATAATTAACGAAGAATAGTTATAGGAAACTATGAATTATTAGGTTGCTCTTTCCAAAACCAGCATGACAATAATTAACGAAGAATAGTTATAGGAAACTATGAATAACTGGAAGAGATGCCAAGGAAAGTCGTCTCTCTTTTAAAATGTAAAGTGGACAAATATGATTTGGTCTAAAACAGGTGGACAGATATGATAGTTGATAAGGCATGAGCAAGTGGGAAAAAAATAATAATAATGCATCCCTGAAGTGCCAAAGCAAGATTACTTTTAGCAAATAACTTCCAAGCGACACAACTTGACTGTTGGGAGAAATGCATCATCCACTCACACAAGTCAGAATAAAGATAAAATCAGAAATGCATCTATATAATCAAAAGTCTTGAAGGCAAAAGAGAGACGAACTTCTTATTATAGAATTTCACACTCACCATGTGTTTTAATTTCTGGTAGTAAATTGGCCCCATGAAAATATACGCTTGCAATGGGCAACCCGTAATACCTGAAGAGAAAAAAGGTGATTCATGGACAATTAGCCAACGGCAACTTAAATTGCTGGAATAAGGCTTCCAACTTCATGGATTCAGACAAATGATATTTTCATTTCAATACGGTTCAGAGAAGCCAAAAAGAATAGAGAAATAACAAATAACTTATTTTTTGCAATAAAGCTTTTCGATCTCTGTATATTATACATGGATATTTTTTTAAGAAACCATCTAAAAAACACCAAGAAGAAACCACAAAATAACAAATGTTAAGGCAAAAGCACCCTTAACTATATAAGCATTCCACTCTAACCAAATGGTTCAAACAACAGTCTATGCAATTAGATCTTATCGTATTCAAGTTTTGACTTTCATCATACATTTATGAATCTAACCTGATATCAGTGTGCGAATTCTTGTATATCAGCAGTTTTATTAAGAAAAGCTAAAAATACTGTCATAGATAACATTATTGCGGAGATGATAAATGAGAGAAGCCAAAAGGAAAACCTGAATAAATGAAGTCTTTCCCATTGTAGTTAAAGCCATGCTTCACCAAAGTTTCACTGCCAGAGTAACAAACTTTGAGAATGAGGACAATATAAGAGAAAAGTATTTTGGGAAAACAATGTGTTTTTCTTGATGTGAATACTGAAATACAATTAGCTATTTATACAACAGAGGAGACAAGATAATAAAACCTACTAAAGCCCAATAACTACTAATTAAGGATCTACAATAATTAAGAATATTCACAATACAACAACAACAACAAAGACTTAACCCACTAGGTAGGTTCGGTCACTTAGATCGCATGATGCCGTTGTGCTCTATAAAAAACCAACTAAAAATATTCACAATAAATACGCTATTTCCTCAGAGAATACTGATGTGGATTATATGATAAAAGGCTACACCATAGACAAGTAAGATACCTTATAGTTTCAACCTTGTCAGCATGGCCACTTCTTTCTCCAAAAGCACTTCCATAATGGAACCTACCACATGAAACCCCTGCCTTTCCTCCAAGTAGTTCTATCATCTTTCCAACTGTCATACGACTGAAACCATAAAAAAGGTGGCATCAATAAAGAATTTGCAACATACTTAATGATAACATGGTTTTGATGCTAAAAATAAGAGATGGCTCAATGTTAAACATTGCAACAAGGAAGGAAAACCCAACAAAAATTTTGCCAAGCCACAAGCAGCTGGAAACAAAAAATAAAAAGGGAGCTATGGCACTTGCTTGTATGGTACAATCAATTCCCAACCTAAAACGCATTTTCATCACCCGTCTATTTCGTAACTAGTCTCAGGTAACATTGTTTTGCTTAGAGTCTGAAACCCCCACAGTGTACTAAATTCATGAATGTTTGACCAAACAGTCTCACCACCTAAGCATATTTTACACACATCATATTTTAAAGATTGGTCGGACAAATATTGGCTAAAATGATTAAGCATTCTAAACTTATGAGAATTCACGCAGATGCTGCAGTTTTGCTTGTATTTACAATAAACCAAGAAATTGTTCATAGAAAAATAAAAGCCAACATAACGTGTCACTCAAAAAAAAAAAAAAAAAAGCATACATAAAATGAATAACCAACCCACAAATAGGCAAATAACTATCCTTAAAACATTTTAACTGTCATGCTTTACAAATCAATATTTTAAATCATATTCCATATTCCATATTTGGGGCTGGAAATTGGGTTAGGATCAAAACATGAGTCCTGAGCCCTTCAAAAGTAATGTGACCTGCGGCTGTAAATGAACCAATCTGTTCATGAACTTCAGAGAATAAAAAAATAATAATTTAGTTCAGCTCAATTACTAAATAGATAAGCTTAAAACATTAAGCATGTTTAGTTAACAAAACACATTTTAAAGAATTTGATGCTTGGCTTATCATAAAACTAAATAGTTTGTAATTTAAAGTATTTTTTCTTTGGAGAAAATAATATAAGCATTAAATTTATAAGATTCTATTAAAGATTACATTCCCAAGCAATATTTATTTTCCATAGAATTTTCTTAGACGCACACATGCATAATATAAATATTCATAAATTTAGTTTTTTAAATGAGCATATATTTATTATATTTATACTATGATCATGACCATTAAGACAGCTCAATTATTCAACAAGTCTGAAAAGAAAAATTCTGGCTCTTAATTGAAACCTGGGCTGAAATTTAAGCTTACGTTCATTTCCACAAAATAATAACAACAACAACACCCTAATTACTTTCTAGCTCAGAGGTCAACAACATCGTGATTCTATCAGACCTATGTTCAAATGAAGGGCATTAGCTCACTATTCATTTTACTATCAATTTGTAACAATCTGTACGTTACCATTTCAGTAATTAAGGGAATCATAATATTATAGTTTGCTTCTAAAAGATTTAATGTCCAAAGATAAACCTGGGCAAGGGAAAACTTTTTCCTGGATGTAAAAAAGGACTGGAAGGAAAAACCAAATTTTATACAGCCATACAGTAGCCTTCCAACTTTTGTGATAGACGAATAAATTTAAACTTTTTATGATGCAATTTTGATGCAAAACATGGGTAAAGAGCATACGATGGGGGTTAAGAGAGCAAAAGCAGAACTTCATTAATGATTTCAATATAATGCCATAGTCTAATATATCCAAATACAAAGAAATGCTAAAATAGGTTACCCCTTATTCTGAATTAAATATGTTACTTCCTTCAAAAATAAATAAACATGATACCCAAATAATCCATATTTATTAAAAGCCATCACATATTCAACTATTACTCACATCAGATATCCCTCATTTACAGCACATGGCAAATCCCTTGATGTGTCAAAAGAAATTGGAGTTTTCACACATGTTCCCACATACCACATTGAAGAGTATGATTTATAAATGAATCATATTACCTAGGAAATCCATGAGGATTCATAATCAGATCAGGACAAATGCCACGTTCAGAAAATGGAAAGTCTTCCTGCTGGACAATTGTTCCACAAACACCTTTCTGCCCATGTCTGCTGCTAAATTTATCCCCAAGCTAAAGCAACAAAAATGAGAAAGAAGTCAATAAGAAACTTCAAAATAAGTAAAAATCTCCACAACAAAACCTAGAAGTATTTACCTCTGGCCTACGAGTATGACGAATCAAAAATTTGATACACATGTTGTTATTTTTGTCAGAGCACAAAACCACTCTATCGACAACACAAGATTCTCCTTCAGGACCTTTGAATGTTTGTATACTAGGCCGATATGCACTGGCAGCAAGGAAAACAAGAAAGAAAGAGAAAAAAAATAATTAGAGATCACATCATGCGACATGACTCTAATACCCAAAATTTTAACTCAGTTCAAAAACTAACCTGTCCGGCAAATTTGCAGCAGATGCACCCTTCAGTGTCTTCGTATCAATAGGGGATTGTTTATTGATATATATATCATTTGGCCTTATAATTTCCCCAGGTGCAGCAAGCCCATCATCATCAAGTATCTAAAGAGAACAGGAAAATATCCAACAGCATAACAAAATGTTTAAATCAACACAGATTCAAACAACAATACTAGAAAAATGACAATGTGGACACATCAATATCTATCTGATTATATGCCACAGCAAATAAAGGAATAAAAGCCTCAGAAACTTGATTTTGAGTTTATGGGCAATAATCTTTAGCTAGCAAATTAATTATAACAAAGTTCATGACACGAAAAGCCTGATGGTGCGAACCAGCTGTATGTGAGAGATTTAGGCTGGAAGAGAACTAACAAGGTGAAATTAGCCTCACAATATTTGATTACATTCAGATAGAAGTTTAACTTAAATCACCCATTGAACAATCAAGAGACCCAAAAACTGATCTGATATGAATTTGTAATATTTGTAATTGTGAATCCCTAATCCCTAAATTGTGAACCCTAATTGTAGAAAGTTAGGTTAGTTAGTTAGGGGAAGAGCAATATTAAGTGAGAGTGGCATTAGCTATTTTAGAATAGCACTAGCCAAACACACCCTAATTGTATTCCCTAGCTAATTAAATAGGATTAGGATTAGTTAATTACAGTTCTGCCCCTGAATCCCACGGCTCTCTATATAAGGGCTATTGTTTCTATTATTCCTTGTTGTTGATAAAACTAATGAAAGTATTACTCAGCAGCCACGTGTCTATCTCTCTCAGAATTTCTGTTCTTTCTCTCCTCTGTTCTCTCTCATCTGTTCGACAATTCTGTTTCTTTTCATATAATCAATCCTTCTCTCTCCTTCTACCTATTTCAATTCGATTCTGGGCAAATAATTCCAGAATCTTAACATGATCTCTGCGCACTTATGGATGGGAAGGCATTGGAAAGGGTCAATTGTATTGCACTGTATACGAATAAGTCACCCGAATGCAAATACAACAAACCAGAGCAACTGTATTCTTTAAAATAAATTGCCACCTAGATCTGACTTGATTTTCAATCAGATAATTCTTGTAGATAGAGAAGATCCTTCAGAATTATTAAGTTGCTCGATGGGGACCTCAAAGAGGAAATTTACATGGACACACCTCTGAGCTTGACAATTCAATATAACAATTTAGTGCACATATTACTAAAATCACAGCATGGACTCAAGCAATCTATGAGAAAATGCTGTGGAAGAATTATTAAGGCTATAAAGAAGCTTGGTTTTAATTTTACCCCAAACCAAAAAAAAAAAAAAAAGCTTTGCTTTACATATTGGCAAGCATACACATCCCTTTCCTCGAGGTATCAGAAGGTAAGATTACTATTCTCGTTGTTTATATAAGGAATATTATTACATCTGGGAGCAATCAAGTCACTCACCTCAAGAAAGTATTAGGTAAGGATTTTTTTTTTAGTTAAAAACTTGAGAGTACGTTACATGCATGGTAACTCAATACAGAAAAAAGGTATATATCCCAAGAGAAATATGCCCTTGATTTGCAAAGGGATATCAATGCTCCTATGGATCAATTGCACAAGATTTGAACCTTATGAAGAGCTTGGTTCCTCATGGCAAAATTAAGCATGTTAAAATTCATCAGGATTTTATCAGAAGGAAAATTAGCAAACAGAATCATTGAGGTACGCCTATATGAAAACATATACATAATGTTCATACCAAAGTTATTCCAAGAATTGAATTTCATTTTTGCTCATCTCAGTGTACCTGACGCATACTAGTGACGCTACTAGGGATCATTAAGTTGTGTTTTTATTGATTTTTTATTTTTGTTTGAATTTATTGAAAATAACTTCGCTCCTAGGGACACTACTGTACATCTTCTAAGCTCTAGGGATACCACTGTACATTCTTCTTAGCTCTAGGCCTCGCCCATCAACTTGTCAAGCATACATTTATCTGCCTTTTTTCTATGACCACTGTTTTTTGAACCTAGTAGTTGATCCTGCTTTGGATTATCGGAACTTCTGAATAAGCATTGACCCACTGGATTACCAAACTTTGAGCTATTCTGGACATATGGAACATATGGAAACAAAATGTAAATTAACAGAGAACCCCCATGAATAAAAAGTTCATCTTTGAGGATCTTAAAACAGGTTTTCTCCAAGAAATTTGGTAACCAAAACAATTCTTCGATCACAACATATACAGATAAATTATAGGAAATATAACCTATGTAAATTTCAAACAAATTAGTGCACAATAAAATCAATAGAAGAGTAATTGCTATTAAACCATGTTACCTGCATACGTCCCGCATTATCTGCAGTTCTATCAGGCCTCAGTATCCGATCTTCTGTGTTATTCTCATACTTTTGCTTAATAGCAGTGTACCTATACATCAAGAAATACCATAGTTTAACCACCTTAGATGAATCATTAAAGAAATACAGCAAAACACTATCCAACAAGATGAAGAGTAAAATCACCAAATTAAATTCTTTACTTTTTCATAACAATACAACGGCCAAAACCACGATCAAGGGAAGCCTTGTTCATGACAATTGCATCCTCTATGTCATAGCCACTATAGCTCATAACAGCCACGGTGGCATTCTGTCCGGCTCCAAGCTTATCATACCCAACCTGAAAGAATTAGGGATTAACCACAGCCCTATGTTCAAAGAACGAAGAGGAAACAATATACCAACCAGTTCAATTGTCCTTGTGGTCAGCAAAGGCCTTTGAGGATAAACCAGCAGGTACAACAAGGTGTCCATCCGGCACAGCTGCAAGTAATATATGATATTATGCAAAGAAAACTCAGTTATTAGCATATATAGAGCATGTCAGTTATTAACAAAATAATATGCAAATGAAAGAAAAAGCATGCTCCTGCATCCTTCGTATTTTGATCCTTGTTAGCTTGCTGAAGGGATTTTTTACCCTCCATTTTCTACTCTTCCAGTCCATTTATTTTTCTACCAAAATAGTCAAGCCCTCAACATATGTGTAAGTAAATGCATGACCAAAAACCGACGAGTACCATGCGTTTAATGGCAATAAAAACTCATGATTTTTTGACAGGCCATATAACTGATGGAATATAAGAATTTAACAAATTTTGAGCAAACCTAGAAAGAAACAGGAAATAGCTACTTTTATGTTATTTTATTTGGGATGAAATTCAACCGAGAAATTTTATCTCTCAGCTTGATGCTTTATTCATTAATTAGCCGGTACTTATAGGAAAGAAAGCTAGGGTGAACTGCAGATAATATCTAATCTAAATCAAAATTAAAAGGTATGATCAGGTTACTAGTTATTATGAAATTATTTCTTATATAAATGAAAATAATAGCAAAAATGATGGACAACTAAATGACTGAATAATGAGTCCAAACCAAGATGGGCTTGGACCTATATCCTCATCCCAACTTTCTTGTGAATCCTTTGAAGTTCGCATTCACAATTGATAATGCTTTGGTGAACACATCTGTGACTTAATCTCTTGATGCCTAAGGTCAATCTGCTTGTTTTCTATTCTTTCTCTGATAAAATGTCAGCCTATCGCAACATGTTTCAACTTGTCATGGTACACAGGTTTTTCTTCACAATTTTTATGGTTGCAGTGTTATCACTCCAAACCTTTACTTAGCCATCACATGTTATTCTCAACTTCTTAAAAGAGTCTAGTGAACCACATACCCTCACAAATTCCTTGAGCCAATGTCCTCAGTTCAGCTTCTCAATACTTCATAAGACAACATATTGCTTCTTGCCCCTTCATGTTACCAATTTTTCCCATAAAAAGGAACAGTACCCAGTAGTAGATCTTTTGTCCACCACTAATCCTGCCCAATCTCTTTGGTTTCCTTCAACAAAGAATTACCCTTTTCCCAGTATTCCCTTTAGATAATGCAGTCATATGATCTTTGTTGGGATGGTTTGAGAATTGACTGAGAGCTCATTTAGTTTAACCCCATTGCAACCTTTATCGCATTACCATAGAAGGCATGTTTGGTTCGACTTGATGGCAATAAAGATTCCACTAGTGCACATGACACATTGGCCTAGTGGCAACGTGATCCTCTTGCATAGGGGCGGTCATGGGTACGACCCCCCAAGGTCAGTTTAACCTCCTTTCTAACCAAAAAAAAAAAGTGCGTTGATATGAAAATTGCACATTTTTTGGTAATGTTTATTTCCAAGGGGGAGGGTGAGCCTTGGCGCAGCGATAAGATTGTTGCCATGTGACCTGAAGGTTACAGGTTCAAATCTTGAAAACAGCCTCCCCGATTGTGGGGGTAAGGCTAAGTACATCTATCCCTCCCCGGACCCTACCTGATGGGAGCCTTATGCAATAGACCGCCCTTTTATTCCCAAGGCGTGCATATGAACGTTCATTGCAGGGGTGCAATCGTTCATAAAATGTCTATTTTTCCCTGAAAGAAACACCTTCTCCTTCCGGATTTTTTATTGTCCTCTCTCCTCTCTCCCTTACTCTCTCTTATAAAAAGCCCCATCATCTCTCTACTTCCCGTCATCAATGTCACCACCATCGCCAATGACCTCTTCCCTCTTCATCGACCTCTCCTCCCTCTCCATTAAAGTCTGTTGTGTCACCTGAGTTAAGATGATGATGATGTTTGCAACGTCAAGACAGTTGTGAAAGAATAGATCAAAGATGGAAGAGAACAAATCTGTGTGTGTCTTCTCCACCACTAGAGGCCTATTCCCTCTTCCCCCCAACGGCCCCCCCCCCAAAAAAAAAAAACAACATCCTCTCCATCTGCATTAAAGTCTTCCCATCAACTTGAGAGACTGTGCTGCATCAACAACTCATTATTGGGCCAGCACTTTACAGCATATGTATTTTGCATCACTAGCTCTAGACATAGTATTTCTATCTCTGTAATCAAGTGATCTCGGGTGCAATCCCCCCAGCCTCCATCCCCATAACTAAATTTTCATCACAAAGTGGTAAAGAACAATGCCTTGTCCAGCTTACAGGCCAAGATCACTCACAGAAGGGGCAACGTTAGACATTCATTGTGAGGCATATATCAAAAAACAAATATTTCAATGTTGAACAATTCCAGCAACTCCAACACAAGCTCCCCAAGACATTATTTAACCACAAATTTAGGCATATTTTTAACAAAGATAAACAAAACTGCCCATGACAAATTGATTACTATTAGTATCCCTTAACTGTCCTGAAAGTTTGATTACTTGAATCCATTATAAATGTGTTTTACTATTTATTTTATTTGTTGAGCCTACTGTCAAATTATTTAAATCCCAGTGACACTGTTGTACATTCTCCTTAGCTCTGGTGTTACATTGCAAATTATCTTATGACATCAAAGAAAAGTTCATATTCTCCATTTCAGATCAATTCACAGAATCATGAGGAATTCAAATCTTGATCCATGTGGACATGGATCTGCATACTTGTAGAAACAAAAAATTTACTTGCATAACAAAGCAACAGAAAACTTGTTAAATTATTTTATTAAAAAAAAAACACTTCCAAATAGAGCTAGGAATGCGGGCCAACCCGCGGGTTGCGGGCTGGCCCGCACCAACCCATGGGCCATCCGGTGCGGGCTTGTGCGGCCCGCATTTCTGTGGGCTGGCAAAATGCCAACCCTAACCCGTAGTGTGCAAGTTGCGGGCCAGCCTGCAAGCCAGCATTTGTTTTAAAAAAAATTCTTATTTTTAAAAAAGGTCAAAAATATGAGACACATATATATGAGTCATTAAATTTACTTTCTTAGCATCAATTATTTCTCTTATAAAAATTTAAAAATATAATACACAATTCAAGAGATAAAGGTATCAAATTTGTCAAATTTTATAAACAAAACATAAACTCATCCTCAAACAACCAAGATATAATAATTTTGTTTAAAAAAGAAGGGAAGAGGTTAAGATTTTTTCTCTTTTGATTGGGAGGTATCAAGATAGGAGTGGAAAACTCATAAGTTTTATAAAATTATTTTATGTAAAAAAAAAAAATTTGCGGGCCAACCCGCCAACCCGTGGGCTAGCCCTCATCAACCCACGAGCCTATGTGGCCCGCATTTTTGCGCCCGTCAAAACCCACGGGCCCGTAGGTTGGGCCCATATTACTAGCTCTACTTCCAAATTTATACAGTTGTTGCACAAAAGCAAGAAAAAATTTTTTTACCTGATTGTAAGCTATATTCCCCATAGCTTGTTTTCCCATTGCACACTACAGTTGTCCAAAAAGAATAAATTCAGGATATAAGAGAACAGGAATATAATGAGTTTATTTACAAGAGAGAAAGAGGAAACATGAACAAGGAAAGGTAAGGAAACCTGATAAGTGTTTCGAGGTGACTGATTATGATGAGGATATGGAATCAGCCCTGCAATTACCCCTAAGATAGTGAAAGGCTCAATCTCGATATGAGTAGTTTCTGGTGTGGCATCCCCTTCATATAAAGCAATCTATGACACGGAAAGAAGAGTCATTAGTAACAAGATTTTTATGACTAAAGTAACAAGTAGTCAGAGAAGAACAAACCAAAGCATTGTTTTCTTCATTAACATCAAGATACTCAATCAAGCCATCACGTAAAAAATCATCAAACGTGCGCACTCCATCCTGAAAAAGCATGAAATTTGAATTCATATAAGCACCTTTCTTTCTTCCCACCAAAAAAAAAAAAAGCTTCAAATAAGCTCACCATTAACTCCTTCATATGATCCTCTTTAACTCTAGATATGCCCTTGTCAACAATGACAAGCGGACGACAGACTCTACCACCATCAGAAGCTAAGTAAACACACCGCTAAAAAGAAACAGTACAATCATTACATTTTTTCACTTATATCAACTAGTAAAGTACCTTGTATAAAACCACGTCATTCAAGAAAAAATGGGAACTGGAAAACACTATATAAAGCAAGAGAGATCTGTAGGGTAATAATTAAGACATTAGAATCTGCAATAAGCTAAAACGGTTTTAAAACAATGTCAACTGATAGATTTTTTAGGCCCACAAACATAATATTATATATATATATATATGATTTCGTACATGTTTCATTTATTCTCCGGTTTGACTCTATACATGTCGTGATCTGTTTTTAGACTGTCATTAGTCATCGGGATTGAGCGTGCCAGCCCATTGTGGTATTCCTTCCCTATAAGTATTCAATTGTTTCATCGAATAACACATGAACTAAGGCCTATTTATCCACATCAACGTTAACGCTTTATTGGATGGGAATATGGATGGATGGATTATATAGTGAAGCTAAAACTAATACTCACAATTCGACTGGGGCTATCAAGGATAAGGAGCTTACTATTATTTGAAAGTCTTTTGAGTTTTCAATAGTCTACGAGTCCTCCAATTGTCACTTGTTGGCACTTTTCTCTCAAGGCCCAATAACTGAGCCCTCTATTGTTCTAAATATTTGCTCAATTTTATTTATTGCTTTGATTAAGAAAGATTATATCAAGAATATCTCCTCGATTTTTCAATTATCATTCTTCCTATTTAATCTTGTTTCCTTTTAAGTTTTGATTTCCAATTTTGTCTTGTTGCTTATTTTGTTTGATTCTCCCCCTTGGTTTATGGGATTGAGCATCCAATATCTTGCGGCAGCCTTCCCTATATATACTTTTTGGTATGATGAATGAAATACGGAACAAAATTTCCTGAAATCCACGCTTATGATTATCTTCAGGGGATAATATAGTAGGTTCAAACCAACCATACATTTGCTTTAACACAAAATGCCTACAATACCAAATAAGAGACAGCAAGCGAAACAAACACGAGAAGGGAATTTAAAGTTTCGAAGTCACCAATGGCAATAACCACCTCTTCTTCAAGATAATGAGGATAGCAAGATGATAGGATTCAAGATAAGCAAAGATAAATAAGGAAGTAAACTCTACTCAGAGAAATCAGAATCTCAGTTCACAAATTAATAAAGATGAAGGAAAATCTTTAGTAGATGAGTATGGATCTTAAACGCATACAACTAATAAAGCCCAGGGAGAATCTCATATAATACAAAACAAAATAATTTTCCAAATGATTTCTACATGTTGTGAGCCTCCATGTTTATTGATAGAAGAATAACTATGACTCCCTAAAATTTAGGCCCACTAACGTGACCGAGGAAATGGAAAATAACAAACCTGAACATGCTTAATATTTATATTAAAATACTTGACTTAGTAAATAATCATACAAGACTCCACTTGCTCCTAAACTTGTGATGAACCTAAACTAACCACTAAAATAAATATTAAGAAAATAA
The DNA here is from genome assembly GCA_963855925.1 of Inga laurina. Lineage (NCBI taxonomy): Eukaryota > Viridiplantae > Streptophyta > Magnoliopsida > Fabales > Fabaceae > Inga > Inga laurina. The sequence continues at coordinate 24,128,476 of OY979707.1, forward strand.
AATCAGTATAATTAAATTCCAAGTCAGCCTCCAAATATACATGCGACCTCTTTAGGAATTGGTATTTTATCACAAGAGGATATTACTACATCATTAATGATATAAGATCCTATAAAGACAGTAGAATCAGATGCCAAATCTCACATTGGGTAGTATAGGATGCTTTATGGCATGTTTAAAAGAGTACACGCTCTCACTTCATGAATCTCTGACCTACTTAGGTGCCCATAACATACAAGCAATAGTTTAAACCGAACAAGAATTTACAGACAAAATATATGAACCAGGACACCATAAATGGCACAAAGAGCAGAGAAAAAGCTTAAAAAAACACTAAATAATGCATTTACCTGCTTTTCATTGACAAAAATGCTTACAAACTCGCCAATTTTTCCAGCCCTCCTCAACTTTCTCATTGACATAGCAAAACGCTTGAAAGGAGAGGGGAAAACAATGATGATAATGATTATGTCAATAATAGCTTAACAGGAATACTAGTGCAAACACATGCCTTTTTCACAACATTTAAAGAGAAAACATTCGCAGAAATTGAGATACCTGTGGCCTCCGATGCTTGCCAAGTATTAGCCCATTAAAAATAACAAGAAAAGAATTAGGAGTGTGAAGCTCCTCGCCAGATAGCAGTTCCAAGTCTTCAACACCCAAAGAATAGCACTGCCACAGAAATAATTAAGCTTCACAATAACACCCAAATTAAGAAATAATGCATCAGGTGCTTATACTCTTGCATGCACGCCTAAGGATACACCTTGACATAGAAACAATAGAAACAAATTTCAAACATCCAAACAAGTAGAAGGGCACGCATGTCCCACACTCTAGATGAAACAATTACAAATATAAAATTTTATTTACAAAATAAAAATTACAAATATAAAAAGTTCTTTACAAAAATAATAAAAAGATAAGGAATTTTATCAGAGAAGCATACCAGAGAAATTAGGGGGCCCTCCTCTTCATCAGTAGTAACATGAGTCAACAAAGCTAGGTTTTTCACCAGTCCACAAGCCTCCCCTTCTGGAGTATCACAGGGACAAAGCATTCCCCACTGTAGTGAAAGGAACAGAACAAAAACAGAAGTATGAGACAAAAACTAGAAAAGATTTAAGTGTCAGAAATTTGGCCAATGGCGGATAATACCCAAAACAATGTGGCTTACCTGGCTAGGCTGCAAAGCTCTAGGTCCACTTACTTTCCTGGATTTCTCGAACTGTGGAGAGATTCTTGTCACATGCCCCAAGGTCCCTATAAAAGATAACCTAGCTAGCACCTATATAGAGGAATCTCATTGATCAGAATGTGTCATTGCATTGATGGCCTGGAGCCAAGACATGATAAAGCAACCCTATCCCCAGCGCTTAAGCTCTGACCAAAGACAAACCCCTTCAATGATTTTATTTCTAATAATATATATGAAGATGAAGGAAAGGAAAATTGTTAAGAAAGTGATAAACCTGGGTCATCCCTTTTCTGTGCATCTTGAACCTTTTGATGTCAAAATTACCAGTGGAGAGTGTCCTCTCCAGACCAGTTGTGATAGAGTCTCTACAAATATACTATAACACACATATTAGTGGGGAAACGTAAGCAGAAATCTGGACAACAATGATATCAAGGTGAACACAGTATAAAACAAGAAGGCCAATGAAAAATGATGCAATAACACAACTCTCATTTTGCCAAGTAGAAAAATAGTAAACAATTTCTTAGGAACTTGAACTTTAAAACAATTCCTAAAGAAAGGTTTTAAGATTCCAATAGCTGTAATATATATTACGTTATAAACTTCAATAGAAATCACAAATGAATAGCAATTGCTGTGACATCTTTATTTCCAATTTATTCATCTAGTCTTGCATCTTTCCTTGAAAATATAATTTTGTTTCATTATGATTATATCTTATATTTACAAGTAAATCAGTTTTGGCAATCCAAGGATGAACCCCTTGAGGAATGAATTCGATTAACATTGCCTAGGTTACATCTTGCATTTGATGGTGCTCAATCATAGATATTAAAAGAGAGCTCACTTGAGAAAAATCAAAGCGATTTGTCCTGTTATTCTTCTCCAAGAATTTATCAACGCACATCCTAGCTTCACTTATCATCGTCTTAAAGAGATCCTAAAAATAATAAAGTATAACAGTTGAGGCAATGAAATCTGTGCAAAGTATCTCCAAACAAAGTGCATAAATAAATTGAGATGATACCTCAAAAAGAAGAGATACTAATTGGCCAGATAACTCCAGCCGCTTGTTGCCCACATAATCCTTTAAAATAAATTAAAAACAGTTAACAGATATAGCACATAGGCATTGCATGGCCACAATGGTACGCATGTCATGAAGCAAAAGTGGATATTAATTATGTTCTTGGGACGCTCTTGAAACGACTAATAAATTGTGTAGTTCATGTGATTATTCAAGCTGAACGCATTAGTTTAAAAGAAAAGTGCGGTTGAACTTGCTTCAGAATCCCTATGTCCATCCCTGATTTTTAGCACCATCCTCATTTCTTTTTTTAAAGAAAAAGAAAAAGAATTAGCCTTTGGGCACTTATTTCCCAATAATCTTGTTAGTTGCTACATTTCATAAGCTCAATGCTCAGATTAATAGATTCCAGAATATTTTCAAAATCATTTATCAGTGACCACTTCAACCGCTTGTTGAATGCTAATAAATAAATTTATTATTATCTCCAATGCATTATACAACCCCGACAGGAAAGTCCTTTAGGCATTGTGGACAAGGTCCAACCCCTACGGATCCTGTAGTATTCAAAGCCCCGTTGGCAAAAGCCATTTGGGCTTGAGAGATGGGCACAAAACAGGTTGGCCATAAATAGTGTTAAATTAATTATGAAACATGGGAGTAGCAAGCATCAAACTCCTGACTAAGGGATCATAGAGGCTCATATACCATGCCTATGACCATTTCAACACAATACTAAGCAATTGAGTAAAGGCACATAAATAATTTTTATTACATCCCTTAAAAAAGCCCGCCTTCATCAATGGAGCACCTCATTCATGAAACACAAGTAACTAGGTTCTCACTACTCTTATATCATGTAAAACAGAACATTCTCTTTATTGACTTTACATAGAGTCTCACATATTAAGAAGGATATTACCTTGTCATCCATTGTATCCTTATTCAGAATTGCATCCATCATGCGTCTAATCATAACAGCAACATATATACATTTTGGTCTAAAATTATTTTGATGCACCTAATAGGGGGGGGAAATTAGAAGCAGCCTGGATCAGCCTCAACAATAACCAACAAGTATAAGAACCCTCAATTGACTGAAATCTACTTACCGGCACATTTGCAAGAAATACATCTCTCAGGACAGAGTATGCTCTGCTTTCCTATATGAAGGTTTAGAATTGAATTCACAAATAAAAAGTCAAATTTATTAAATGATAATTTCATTTGCATAAATACATTAATTAAAAAATTATATCTTCTTTTTATTAAAAATAAAAAATCTTATCTTCTAATTTGTGTGCGTGTGTAGAGATGCACAGAGAGAGAGGAGAGAGATTCACTAACCCTTTCAGATGAATCGCTTGCAAACATGGACTTCTTGACCTGAACAAGAACACACAAACATAAGATTAATAAGAAAAACTAGTTAAACATGATTATATAAAAATAAAAACACTGAAAGAGTTAAACAGATAAAAATTGGCAACTCCATTTACGCTGGAATTTTAGGTAGACTACCTAACAAATGTGCATGACATTTTCTTGGTAATGTGGGTGGCAGTTCATTAAAAATATCAACAATGTCACCAAAAAAATATATCAACAAGGAAAATAAGATAATATATGTAAGGAGGATTAGATATTCATGTATCTTCAATGGTTGAGTTCAATGCTTCCCTAAGGCTTTGTTTGGTTGGAGGTTAGGTTAGGTTGGGGTGGGGTTAGTTTTGTTTGGTTGGAGGTTAGGTTAAGTTGGGGTAGGTTGGGGGTAAAAAAGTGATGTTTGGTTGGAAGGAGGTTAGGTCAGGTGTTGGATGTTTTTTTGTCTTTTAGTGGTAACCTAACCTAGGTTCTGAAACCTCCAAAATTGGGGTTTTTCCTAGGTGAGAGAATATTTGTCTTCAATTGTGACTAAATTGTCCATGACAATTTTTTAAAATTCCAACACTGCCCTAACTTGACCTCTTGATTCAACGAACTTTCCAAATAATAATAATTTTATAAATAATTATTTATATGCTTACACGAATAATTATTTTATAAATAATAATTTTATATAAATAATTATTATTAATAAATACAATATAAAAGAAGAAGAAAAATATGTAGAAGAACATTTTAACCTCCTCTAACCTAACTTAAATAAACCTCACTTAACCTAACCTTCATTAAACCAAACAACATTATAACCTCTTCTAACCTAACTTAAGTAAACCTCACTTAACTTAACCTTCGTTGAACCAAACAAAGCCTAAGCTGCTACACTCAGAGGTTATTTTGGGCTATTTTCAAAAAATAAAAATAAAAGAAAAGAAAAGAAAAAGAAAAACAGAACATTGAGTTGACAAATTGAGCGACTCAAAGTTTTGTGGTCAAACTAAAATGTTACATGCATGCACAGGAGGAGGCGTCAATTGACACTTGTCTCAATCAAGATCATCTTACACCAATGGATACAAAAATGACATCAATCTAACATTTTCTCATCAATCATTAAATAAAAAAATCAAAATATTATTTACTTTTCAAATATAGAGATTATCAACTAGTTGATTACATAGTTACTGACTGACTGTTATTTAGTACCTGTACAATGCAAACTAAGATTTACATGAGAATTATGTTGAATTCAACAGCTAAAACAATGATACTTACTTCTTATAATCAAACATTGAGTGCAGATGAGTTTTATATTACATCAATGTCAACTGATCCTGAAGACAGCCCAATGTAATTTGATCCCTCATGTACACTTCCATTTGTCAACAAAAAGTAAATACAATGGAATTTCTCTCTGTTTTTTTTTTTTGGGGGGGGGGGGGGGGAGCGCACTTTTCCATCACTATAACAATACAATGGTTAAAACATTTGCACCTGATAAAGCTTCAAGTGATGGGACCAGAATAGGTTTTATCTTTTGCTTAAGGCCTAGGTTCTTTAGGGCAAACTAATGGGAAGATAACCAAAATCTAAAAACATAACGGTTTAAAATATATGGTCCACTTAGCCCCGGTAAGTTCTTCAGACTAAACTCGCCTAAGCTTTACTAAACCCAGAAAAAATATACATGGTCAGCCTCAAGACATTTTATAATGAGAAAATTTTCACAATCACCAGACAAAAACAACAAAAGATGACAAACCTTTGACTCAAGATACTCCAGTGCTTGCTCTTTAGTATATATGCCATTTTTTGCACATTCCTAATAACGGAGGAAAATATTCCAGAGCTCAATAATGGAACCAATAACAAAATAATATAATGGGTCTAAGCAACTGAAGACATAAGTAAACACACATTTATAGATGAGTAAAGTAGTATGTAACACTTTTGAGTTTTCCCCCCCTGCACTAAGGGCATAAGTATGCTTTTATTTATGAAACCATAATTTTGTATCATTACCTCAATAGATGGTAAAAGGAGTGAACTATAACGGGGATCTCTTCCAAGCATTTGTACAACCTCCTGATCACTCTCCATCCCCATAGCTTTCATTACAATCATAATAGGGACCTTCAAAATAATTATCAGAAACACGTTACCAAAGCCTACTTATAATATGATAAGGAGTAAAATTTAACAACGTTAAGTAACATAGAATGAAAACCTTTTTAGGAAATTGATTCAATTGCAACCAAATCTTCTCATTTTCCATCACAACTGTTGTTTTGGATTTTACTGCTTCCGTACTGCTTGTAACAGATGCAATAATGCTGAAAGCAAAAGGACGAATCAAATTACATGTGAAGACTACATATTATAAAGAAACCAATATTTATAAAATGTTATTAATGAACTAGTCACTCTACGAAGCAACCACAGCACAATTTCATTAAAAAAAATCACACTAACCACTATTGCTTCCAAGGTCCAAACCTTACTTTTCATCAGGGGCAATAGAATTCTATCTCATAAAAAATTTGCTATATAAAAAATATATCACAAAATGGAAAAGTAAGATGAAAGAATGCTGGATATCATCTTGTTGAAATAATCAAATCAGAGGTAGTGGATCATCCTTCAATAAGACTCTGAGAAACATGAAATAGTATCAATAATTTAATCTACAATATGGAATACGACATGGCACAAAATATACCACCCCTTAAAAAGTATATTTCACCATAAACAGCTGAAGATTGTTAATTAAACTTTCAATACAGGCCCCAATTCAAAGAGGATCCAAGGCATGAAACTCACTAGTATTAAGTCAATTACTATTAGTACCCAAAATAAGATACTACAAATATCACGCAACAATACTCAAATTACACAAGACTATGAGAGGAGGAAAAGGAAGAGAGAGATCAATCCAAATCAAAGATTTAGGCATGTCCACATGCATATATGGTTATATGACAAGGTGAAGCATGAGGTATAATTAGAATCTAAACATGCATGTATTATATACATGTATAATTATATGACAACGTGAAGCATAAGGAATAACTACAACACAAAAGAGCTACTTACTTTCCCTTCTTGTCCGTATCAATAATTATTCTATTCTTTGAAAGTTGCTCTTGCATTAAAATCACCTGAAAAAGATTTAGAGATTTGCAGGGGGAAATTAACAGGAAAAAAATAAAAGCAACATTGTTCTAAAAAGTTGAGTTCATAGAAAAGCATAGAGAGAGAGAGAGAGAGAAGATATGATTTAATCAAAACAAACTACCCCAAAATTTGTTGCCTGATTCACAATATTCAATTTTACATAACATGAGTATAGGAATGGAACACACCAACTTATATAGTTTGTACAAGGGGCATAGCCGCACAGGACATAAAATTGTGTATAACGAGAAAGGGGGGAAGTTTGTTACCTTTTTATACAATAATGAAGAGAGAACCTTTTTAATATTTTTATCTAGTGCCCATATAATTATTGTAAATAAAATTATAAACATAATTACCACTCCCCACCAAGTGGGATAAGGCTTTGTTGTTGTTGTTGTATACATAATTACCACTCTCCATTCTTCCTTTTACATATTCTATTAAAAAAATTCAATACCCAAAATCAGATCAACATCTTGAATTTTGTTGTGTTTTCAAAGTCTTATTCTGCTGAAAGCAGAGCTTTATCCTCTATTTCCTCTTCTTATTTGCACAGATCGCAGAAAGAACTCGGCAGAGAAATGGCTGCACCAATTAAGACATAGTGTGATAGTATGGCTGCCCTCAAGATTGCAAATAACCCTGTCCAACATGATTGCACGGAACATGTTGAAATTGACTGACATTTTATCAAGGAGAAAATTGAAGCTGAAGTTATAGACCTTGCCTACATCTCATCAAGAAAGCAAGGTGCAACTATGATGGCCAAACCTCTTGTCAAAACTAAGTTCGATGAGTTTATCAGCATGCTAGGAATGATCAAAATCCATTTGCCAGCTTGAGGAGGAGTGTTGGAAGTGGGCTTTTTCTTATTGATCCCATTTACTCTATAACCCTTTATCCGTATAGCAGCTTGTCATCTCTATCTTTCTAAGCATTAAATTCTGTATTATCTTTAAGGATCACAGAATAATATCTTTATTTTGTCAATTATTGATGGTGGATTTTATGTGATTAAGTCTATAAGTATCGATTAGTTTCAGCGGAATAAGAATTAGAATAGCATTGTACAAATAAAAAGCTTTTCAAATTCTATGACACTAAGAAGCATTTGAGAAAGTCAGAATATCACCTTCTCTGTTCCTTTGATTATGAAATAGCCACCAGGATCAAGAGGGCACTCACCTATCCAATGGAAAATAGAAGGTAAATTTTTGTAAGGAACACATGAGAGGAAAAGGTAAAGGCACAGAACGCCCAAATTATATCCTCTACGCATACGAACCAAGTTTTGCAAGTTCAGCTTCATCTTTCCTATACAGGACACAGCAGCAACTCCGTAACATAATAGGCATCCTTCCAATAATAACATCATTCTGCAAGGGAAAAAATACATAACAATGACCGAAGCTATCTAGTCTAAGCCAAAGTTATTTATAAACAGTCTTTTTAAACCTTCTCTACTGTATTTGGCTGACCAGGGCTTCCTTGACTATATTCAACATTGACCAATATTGGAGCCCAATATCTGGTGTCAGACATCAAAAAATGAAGCATTATTTAGTTAGCATTTGACCCAAAGCATGAGTAAGCTTTTGTGTAGTTACAAAACATAAGTTCCAATTATCATTCGACACAAAATTAGTATACTGCTCCTTTCTTTTACTTGCAACATCATGGAACTGAACAGAACACAATCAAGAGCAACCTTGCAAATAATTAAATTCCTATCTTAAGGATTGATTCAAAACATAAGACGATGATGAAGTCTGTAAATAAAAAAAAATAAGTCTTACGTCTGGTCAGATAAGCGGCATGTCTGTGGTGTAATTTTCTCAGGACTACCATCTATGATAATTGAAGGCTCGCCAATTCTGACATCCTTAAACCTACAAAAAGAGCCCATTGTCCGTCACTCATAACGAAAGTAAAACGCCTTTGGAAACTAAAGAACCAGCAATATGAATTGATTCGTACCAGGTTCCTTTTTTATCACAACTAAGTCATTAAGAAAGTCTGTGGTGTCAAGTATAAACTGAAAATTTCTCCACGTTTCTCAGGTGGCATTTAGAACTGTCTAATTCTTAATATTGAAAATCTCAAACTTAATGTATCCAAAGAACAATCACAAATGGCAAAACTAATAAGAGTAAACCAACATTTGCACCTTAAAAATATATTCGGATGCTTCGAAGCCACAATACGGTCATTTGCACGAACGATTTTCTTAATGCCGGTTTTCACGAAATAATTAAACGAATCCAAATGTTGCTTCACTAATCCTCTAACCTGCAAAATCCCAGTAAAATAACATCATGTAAGTGGTGGCAAATGGCACCAATGAATCAACATATAATGCAGGTTACCTTCAGGAACTCAGGAAGAAGCTGAAATTTGTCAACAGCTGATTTTACAGGAGCGGCCAAAAATTGCTTATCAATAGCAACACTGAACATTCGCAGTGAAAACACACGAAAAATAAGAACTAACTGTACACTAAGAAAGAAGAAATCTAGAAAAAGTTGAGACATAAAGAAGTAAGGATGTACGATTGATTCTCCATCGATCAGTCACAAGATTGTTCTCTGCTCTTGTGGAAAAAAAATTGTAGGAACGAAATCAGTTGCAGCTAGAGAATACGAATACCAAAAACCATTTAAAGGCAGTGATCGGCCAAAGGTTGATTAGTGAACCCTCGCTCGTAATGCCCTTCCAAGCCTTCTGAATAGACGTCTTCTTGCTTGATTAATTGAGCGGCAGAGGTCATTAACCCCTTCAAAAACCCTTTTTTATAATTAAATGATGGAATTAGTGACATATTTCTAATTATATTTATAATTAAGGAAAAATTACATAGAAAAATAGCAGAAACATGGGGAGAAAGGAGGAGGAACCAGAGGCTACTACCACACCGCAGGGGCGCCGTTCAGTTTCAGAGGACGAACCGTCACAGCGACGCTGAAAGGACGGTGACGGAGACTAGAGATTGAAGACCAAAGGAATGTAAGCAGACGAGCAGTGACGGAGTGAGAGAACGACGGGCTGGGTGGGAACTGTGGAGAATGAAGGTTGAAAACGACAGTGTCACGGGTTTGAACTTGGGACGTAATAGGTGAGGGCAACGTGCTGTGACCAGTGAACCCCACGTTCCGTGGCGGGAAGATGGAGTGTTTGAGGGAGAGGAGGGAGTGCGCCGTCGTCGTCTAAGGGCGTGTTTGGTTCAAAGGGAGGGAATGGAGGAGAGGGAATATCACTAAAGGGTTGGCTTATTTTATTCGGGCCGTGTTTAAATTAGTTTTTTGAAAAGAGTTTAGTGAAAAAGTGAAAAATAAGTTTTAGAGAATAGATTACGAAGAGAATAGCTTATAGAAAAAAAATGATTTTAGGTATTGTGGTGGTCAGAATAGTTTTTTTCATGATGAGGTGTCAAAGGATCAAGAGAGGATAGGGCCCATATAAAAAAAAGGATCAATAAAAAAGAGAGAATGGGACCCACACAAGAGAAAAAAAGAATTTTTTTTTATCACATAGGTTTTGATATTAGAACCTAGAGTGTGTTTAGACTAATTTTTAGAAAATAGCTTCTGAAGAAAAAGTGAAGAATAGCTTATGAAAAATAGATTATAAGGAAACATCCAAACCATGATTTCAGAAACTATATTCCGTAAGTCGAGACAAAACTCCTCTCACATATTTACTTCATAAATCGTAAAAATTATTTTCAAAAATTAATACAAACACATGGTAACACTTAAAAACTTTTTCAAGTTGACTGTCGGTTTATTTTTGACCATGGAATAATTTCTTTCTTGGCAGGGGTGTGTGTAAGGCTGTGTTCATTTTGAAATATATTGCATCCTCGCTTTTTTTTTTTTTTTGGGTCGAAAGCATTCTTGCTTTTTTTTTTTTTTGCCGAAAAGGGATAGAATATATTGAAATAAACCGAAATTACAATACTTAGAAGTTAGAAGTCTGAAAGACCAACCTATAACCTAAGAAAGTAAGATAAAATTAGATCCATACAACATTGAAACTAAAAACATAATCCAGAAAAGGTTCTCCTAAGTATCAATAACATAATCCTTCAACAAACTAGTCATCCACAATGCCAAACGCCCAGAAGGCCCACAATCATAGCGGAGGTCGAGGTACCCAACACACAGGACAAGACCGTCCAACGAAGCTTTGGCAATCCACATAGTCATCAAATCCGCTTCTATGAGAATCCCTCTATAACAGAGGTTCCTGACAATTTTCCTTGAGGCAAGATAATACTCAAGGAGTTCATCAATAAAAACAATAGCAACCAGCGTACACAGGTCGAAAGCATTCTTGCTGGTTGACTGATAACACTGCATAAATGCTGCAGCAACAGTCAGAAGGAAAATTCAAAGGCCAAGCTAACATTGAAAAACCTATGTCCATATTAGGGAGTGGTAAAGACGAGCCCGGATGGCCATCTTTTGGACAGCTTTTCGTTGATCTTTCCAAGCTTTCCCTTGAAACATTGGTTAGTGCATTCTTTCAATTCATACCTTCTCGTTTTCGATCTGATGGCCCCGAGAGAGGCTTCACACCATTAAAAGATAGCCTTCGGATGCCTGAAGACGAAGCAGAGCCCCCATTGGTAGATAGGCAGAGTGTTGCTACTCCTATTATTGGGAATAGACAGATCCATACACCAAACACAGCTGAGAGATATTTTGACCACAAAGTGAAATCAAGCAGTTTCAAGGATCCCTCCTTATCCAGCAAGCACCGATCATTGAAACGACAGGAATATGTTGAATTCTATGGATCAAGTGAGATTACACCTTACATCAAATCTAAGAGCCAAAAGGAAAGGTCCAAACATCGGCAACAAGAGAAGAGTGGAGAGGTGAGAAATTGCTGAAGATGAGAAGCTGAAGCTCAGAGCTCGGTGAGCGAAAATGGCGAAGACGAAAGAAGAGAAGAAGACAGACGAGTTCAAAAGGAAATCGGCCGAACTTTTCTTCGGATCTGGAGCAACTATTACAGATCGCGAAGGGGAGAGGAGCACATGCAGAGCAATTCACAGAGAAAAGGCGACGGAAATCACAAAGGGAAAGAGAAAAGTAAATGTGCAACAATTGCACCAACGATCACAATTTCTCAGCTGACAGGAAAAAAAAAAAAGATTATGATCTCAAAACCACTTGAAAAAAGGGTTTTTTGAAAAATTTGGAGGGTTTGGTTGGATTTTTACAAAACCATGGTTTTATGCCAAAAGTGTTTTTCCTCTTATCCAAACACACACTTGGTTTAGTTGGAGGTGAAAGAAGAGGAGGGATGTTTAATAATTCTTTGCTTGGTTTAAGAGGGAAAGAGGGTATAGGAGAGGAAATAATAATTAATTTACTAATTTATCTTTAATGTTATATTATAGAATAAAATATATTGACTATCCCTCTGTTTACTTAAATTACACAAATCTCCCCTCTATTTTGAAAACATATATAAACTTCCCTTGAAATTAAAATACAAGTTGCAGAAACCTATGTTACATATTTGATATTTTATTTCTATTCACCCAACCGTTAATTGACCGTCAAGTTTTACAATTAAATATTTACTTTGATCAAAATATTCCTTTTTCAATAAATGAATAAATATTTATGTTTGCCTAAAAATAATTTTTACATAAAAATATAATTTTCATATATGTATGTCCAAAATTTCCAATATATTATAAATTTTTTTAATTTTTAATATATTATAAATTTTTAAATTTTTATCATATTTATTGAAACTTATTTATTTAGTATTCTTTTAAATGACTAAAAACTATACCTTTCAAATGAAAGGAAGAAAAAATATATTTTATTCATGATATATTATTAATAATTTAAATTTAATATAGTATATGACTTATATTAATTTTAAATTTTAATTTTTTAAATACATTTTTTTACACAAACATTTATAAAAATGTTTATTTTAGTATGCATCTATTAATAGAATTAATCATATTTTTAATTAATTTTTCTATGTCAACATTAATTTAATTAATTAATTATTTATCTTAATATGAAAAAAAAAACTTAACATATAACTATTTACAAAAGTAAAAAATGAGCTAAGAAAAAAAAAACTCTTAAATTACTTAAACAATTTTAGACAAAATTAGGAAATTAGTAATGATGAAGGATAAATTAGTAAATAAAATTTATTTTAATATAAATTTTAATTAAAAAATAAAAATCCTTAACGAAGTTAACGGTTTGGGCTTAAGTGTATGTTTTCAAAATAGAGGGGAGGTCCATATAATTAAAGCAAAAAGCAAGAGAGGTTAGAGTATTTTACTCTATATTATATTTTTTTTACTTATATAAATTATATAAATCAGTTTAAAATTAATTTAAAATTCACCATTCATCTTAACTTATTATTAACATGCAGATTATAAAGATGATACCCACTTTCAAGTAAAAAAAAGGACAATACCACTTCGTCTATTAAAAAAAGAAAAAGATGATACCTTTTTCTTCAGAAAAATTATGATACTTCTTCCCTTTAAAAATATTTATGAGTCAATATCCAAACATAAAATAAAAATATAGGCATAAACTCAATTAAATTGTGGGCACTGAGTTTGATTGATTAAAGAATTTTAGACATGTTGAACTGATTGTTGGTTGGTGGCAAACTTAATTGTAATTGATTTTCATAATTTTATTACGATTAAAAAGTTATTAAAAAAAAGTAGTTTATCTCATGCTTTCCCCTTATTTCGTTATAAAATTTATACACAGGGCCAAAATAAATCAATGTTCTTTAATAAAAGAGGGACCTGAATTATAAGATGTCAAACTTGGGAAGGGTTCGAAAATCAAAATTAAAACTTAGTGCGGGAAGCAAACTCTCCCAAGTCCCAACCTAGAATTCAAAAACAAGTCTGCGGTAGAGATGCAGTTTCAACAATTGGTAGTGTTTCAGTCTAATGCTTTCAGTTTGTTTTTTATCTTTGACAAGTGATTGAAGCAAAGTAAGATCAAAGATGAACAAACAAGATCTTCTGCTAACAAAACCAAAGAGCAGCTTCATTACGTCTCGGATTGCAGAAGTAAGAAATGGCTTGCTAAGCAAAGATGGGCGGATATAGAATATCATAAAATAAAAAGGGATAAATTGGTCACAAAATTTAGCTCCCCTCTAAAAAAATCCTAATTTAAAATAGACCAAAATAAGGGGAGGCAAGGGGGGAGAGAGGCAGATTTTTGCTCCCCTCCCCTCCAAAATTTCAAACATAATGAGGGGAAGGGAGGGGAGAGGAGGGAAGGGGCTCATTTTTCCTCCACTCTCCTTCCTTCCAACTAAATAGATCCTGATGAAGAAGGTAAAAAGGATTAGTGGAAACCAAATAAAATAATAATGGTTTTGTATTTATAATATAACACATAGGTAAGTCCTTAGGGAACTAAATAGGAACTAAAACTAAAATTGCCCTCATAGTGCATTGCCCTAACGGCGAAGTAATGTCTTTGTAAAAATGGGTGGTGGGGGGTTTGATTCCTCCACAAGGCCAATTTAGTATTAAAGGGATAAATGATAATGATTTACTATTTTATCTTAACATATTAGTTTATATTTTATATTTATATGTTACATAAATTAATTTACACCTTATTTTATTAATATAATGATATTTTTATTTGTAATCAATTAATCAACTATTAATCATCAATCAATCAACGATATCCTTCAACCATATCTTTGAAAACTTGTAATACTAGGTTTAATGAAAATCATCAAGTAGCATCATCAATCAATCAATTATCATTATATCCTTGAAAACTTGTAATACCTGGTTCAATTGAATACACAAAATTAATTATTGTTTAATAATATTTCCTTAATTTATGTTTGTAAAACCCGGTTAAATGAAAAACGTATGATCCACCAATCAATAAATACATTATATTAATGATTATTTCATGATATTACTTGATTCTCTTAATTTATGTTTGTTCATAATTGATTGATTAACCAATTGTCGTATTTGGAAATGATTAGATTATTCCTTAAATTTCTTAATTGTCTTTATTTACTCAAAATATGATTCATTCTGCACAAATTTGATTTATATACAATGTTCATATTATTGACTGTCTTCAGCTTGATGATCATATGTTTAAAAGCCATTGCACAATGTTTTTGTGGTTGCATTCGACGATACACCTAGCCTAGTGCAAGTGAGTAACAAACAGATCAACTGGGTCATTATAAGGAATCTTGAAATTGAGATATTGTCAACTTCAAAATTAGTGTGCCTTTTGATTTTTCATGAATTACAATAACTACCTCCATGAGCAGCCAATCAAACTTTATAATAATAAATTCATATTTTTTTCAAATGCATTAAATATTTTGGAAAATAGAATATTAGAAGCTATAGGGATATTCATAATTGGGATATTGTTTTACCTGAAAATAATTGGAATATTAGTACCCTAATAACTTATATTTTTACTTTTTCTATTGATTAGACATTCCCTAACCATAATGATTCACAAATAACTGTATTTAAAATCTTTCAAGAATCCATTTGAAAATGGTAGGCCATTTGTGTAATTATAAATAAAAACTTATTAAAAAAATATATTTTGGCTTTGTTAATATAATATTAATATAATAATATATTTTAAACATCGGATTATATTTTTAGATGTAATAATATTTTTTTAAACAACATTTAAAACATCTAGTAATTTAGGATTTATGCCAATTCCTATGGAACAATAAGAAACTAGACAAATAACTAATTTAGGAATATGGCTAGATTTAGACTATAACTTAAACAATGAAAAAAGAATAGAAGAATGGACAAAATCCCAATTAATAACATTAATAGGAAGAAATAGAGAGACTAACGTAGCCAATACGTTAGTAGAAGCAAGCTTTATAGGAAATGTACAAAATTGGTGAAAGAGTAAAACATATGAATTTAAAAAACAAGCAGGAACAATAATAGAACCATATCAAAATAGAAAAGAATTTTGTTCATTATTAATAAGACAGTATGAACAATTATTAAGAAATGAATTTATAGGAAGAAGTGTAGAATCAAATGAAATAATAAAAATAGAAAAGGCCGTTACAAAATTATATCATATGGAAATATGTTCTTTAGATCCTAAATATTTGAACCAGTATATTTGTGAAAATAAAAAATATTATTATGAAGCAAGATTACAAACTTATGAATCACAAAGTTTTTGTATGGAATTATTTTATAGAAAACTGTCAGGACTAATATTAGAAACTAGAATAGAAGATTATAAGAAAGCTTTTGGACAAGGAAATGATTTAATACCATTTATTGATACTATGGGAAGAAAAGAAAATTTTCTAAGAGGATATTTATTAGATAAATGTAAACAGGTGTGGAGAAATATAAAGTATTACAAAATCAATAAAATTATATTAAAATGTGAAAAATTAGAGACACCTCATAGATGAGGATGTAAATCAGAAAAAATAAAAAGATATAAGTTTAAAAAATATCCTAAAAGAAAATTTATCAAAAATATAAGCCCAAAAAATATTTTAAGAAAGGGAAAAAGAAAATAAATTATAACAAGAGACCAGTAAAATGTAAATGTTATAATTGTGGAAAAATTGGTTATATATCTACTAATTGTCTAGAACCAATAAATAAAAAAATAATGAATATATTAGAACAAGCTTATGAATATAATCTAGAACCTTTAGAATTTAATGAAGCTATATATAGTGAAATAGATAGTTTGGAAATGGAAATATATGAATTAAAAAATATAAGTGATTTATCGAATTTGAATATTCATCTATAGAAGAAGAATGTCAATTTTATATGATGATGTAATAACCGATGAAGAATGATCTAGTAATACAGAATATGATGAATTTGAAGAATATAGGAATGCTTTAGGAGGAATAACAGAAAAAAGAATAACATTTAATCAAAAATAATACAATAAAATAAAAAATATATAAAATTAGACATGAAACCAGAAGAGATAAAAATTGAGAATTTTATGAATAAGGTTAGTAGAATATTAAAATTCAAAGAAAAATGAAAAAAGTTCTTGCGTGGCATTAGAAAAGAAACATCCTTTGAAATCAACATTAACTATTGGTAGAACTATTAATATCATAGTGTTATTACATACTACTTATATTGATATGGTATGTTTAAAATATGAAAGACAATAATTTATTTTCAAAAAAAATGATATAATTAAGTATTTAACTATTCTATAAATACAAGCACCCCATGCAATGTGCGGAGAGCACACACTAATTGACATTATATAAAATATGCATGCCTCGATATGTACCTCCAGTCAAGCCGTAAGATTCTTGTGGCCAAACAAACTGATCAGTGCTAGTTAGTCACAATATAATATTGAATATATCCTGGTTAGTGATTAAAAAAGTTATGCACAAGACATGTACAATTATGCACAAGCATACAAGTACAAGATGTGCACAGATTATGCACAAGATATACATGTATTATAAATTAGATATTCACATGAATTATACCTCCAATCCATCATAAGTAGGCTTATCCAAAAGCAAAAAAAAAAAAAAAAAAAAAAAAAAAAAAATCAAAGAACAGAAATCAATCATAGTATGACGCACGACCTTACGTTGTTCCTTGAATCATATAAATCAAGGATGGATAAACACATGACTTGATCGCGGTTTGGTGCACATAAGCAAGACATAATTTAATTTCTTTAATTGTTGATTTTTTTCCATCTGAAAATAGAAGTCTCAAAATTAATTACCCAAAAATCCTCGGCAAATATGGGATACCATAATAACCACCTCCAAGCTCTCTCTTTGTAGGTTTTTTTTTTAAATTTTAATTTATTAATTTAATTGAATGTTAAATAAATTAATAATATTAAAATCTAATTTACTGATAATAAATTTAAATGAAAAATCATATAAATTGAAAAATAATTAATATAACTAATTAGTAATTCTTAATTAATTAATTAATTATAATTATACTCTATTTTTTTGAAAATTTTATAATTATAATTCAAATTTTATAATTATAAAAATAAATAAAATTTAGAATTAAAAAATAAATAATATTTTATATTTATATAGTATTAGTATTTATAACTATTTTTTTTATTTTTTATTCAATAGATTCTAAGAATATTCTTCTATAAACATAAAATATAATATTATTAAATATTATTCTATAAATACTAATACTATATAAATAATAAATTATCATGATATTTTTATTTTAATACTATATTACAAATTATTTGAATCAATTAGAAGCTAGTCCAAATAAAAACCACAAGCCAATGTGAAGTCCAAAACGAGATACCAGAAAACGAAAGAAAATAATGAAAAGAAAGCCATGTAACCCCTTTAACCCAAAAACGCAATACAGTCAAATTAGGGAAATCATAGATTAGAGGGCCCGTAGGTGTCTATCCTCCTTGCCTAAAGAAGTGAAACGCACAGCTTCACTATAAGCATTTGACTTTAAATTGCCGAAATTAGCTCTAAACATTTTTTCTATGTATAAAATAGTGGGAGAATTTAATTTGGGGTTATTTTTTGTTTGGAATAGCAATTGAAATATTTAAAAGTAGCTTTTCAATCGTGATTTATGATAAACGATGTAAGTATATTAGAAGAGTTTTGCCTCAATTTATATGAATAAACAATTTTGGGGATCTAAAACGTCTCACTTGTTGATTATTTTGTTACATTTATTATTAAAAAGTCCCATGGTTTAATTTTAAAACAATATATCATATTTCATTTGCAGTACTATAAACAAATGCATATCCCAAGAATAGTATGCGTATAGAATGTTATTATGCATCTAATAAGTCCCATTTATTTATTTTTAAGATTATATCATGTCAAAGAAGTGTTCTAAGCAAACGTTGGATGGCATATAGAAGGTAACTCATGCAATAATCGCAAGATAGCGAAATCAAGCAATGTCCATTTTTCATGTCTTACCTTTAAATAATAGAAATTAGAATATCTAGGTACTTTTTTCATGTGTCTATTTTTAATATGGAAGTCGTTATGTTAATATAGATAATGCGATTTATAATAAAAAAATTTCCCTTATTTTTTTAGAAAATTTGGTTTACTTATTTGCAAAAAGGAATAAAGTTAGTAAGACCCCACCCCAAAAGTTCATATATGTTTTTTTCACTCTTCCTTCATATGATTAGCTCTCCATCCACCACTCATTCATCAAATTACACGTTATGTCTAATATAAGAAAGAATATGTATGTGCACGCGCATATAATTACAATTTAACTAATAAAGGTTGGTCGGCTCGTAACTCATATGGTCATGAGTATAATTGATGTAAGGGTCATATCAGTGGGTATTATATAAAAATATCTGCAATTGTTCTTTAAATCTAGAAGTATGCCTTGATCATGATAAATCTTCAGAATCCAACTCATATAAACTTTTAACTATGACAAAACTTTACAGTTTATCAATTAAATTAAAGGGGTATATGCTTGCCACACAATGCCAATTTTAGAGACAGAATCGATGAAGATTGCTCCTATGATAGATTCCATCCAATTGGCAAGATCCTTTGGAACATGTATGAGCCCATTCGATTGCATTGGGTACTCCAATATTTCTCTTTTTTTTAACTCATTGATCTGCTTCCATCACATAAAATCAAAATTAAAAAATTGATCCTTTGCAATTTAGTTTAGAAACTAGAGCCGGTAAAACGGGGCGGGCTGGCGCGGGTTTGGGCCTCCGAAATGGCGGCCTGTTTACATTCGGGCTAAACGGGCTGAGGGTTGGTGCGGGCTGGTGGGCCAGCCCACCACCCGCGAAATTTTTTTTATTTTTTGATTTTTTTTCTCCTCAAATGCCCTCTTAGTATCCCGTATCTTCTTTCCTTTGATAATGTGTTTAATTAATTCCCCATATTTTTTATTTGACACTTATTTTCATATTATATTTATTTATTCTACTATTATTAAATTTAAAAAAATATGTGTTTATATAGTTTTGTGATGTGAATAGATGAAAAAAAAGAAAAGTAAGAATGAAATTGACTTTATAATATAAATGTATATAAAAAAAAAGAAGTGTGATATGAGCGGGTGAAAAAGAAAAAGGGTAGATTTTTTTTAAAAAAAGAGTGAAATTTAAAAAAAAAAAAATTGGCGGGCTGGCGGGCTAGCGCCTAAACGGGTTTTGCCAACCCGCGAAGAAGTAGCCCGCCTCGTTTAAGTCCCCAGCCCGCATTCCCACTTCTATATAGAAACAATCCAATTAAAAACACAACATTTTGACAAAGTAGCAGAGTACTCAACATATTGCTAAGTTTTACATGTCGAACTTACTTTTTAAAGTTGCATTTCAAAAAAAAAAAAACACACAGACACACATCAAAGATTACCACGGGGATCAAGGAGAGTGCTCGGTGTACCCAGATTATATTCATCGATATGCCTTGTAATTGCTTGTAGTAATTAATAAAATGAAATGGTGAATATTTATTAACTTGGAATTTAAGAAATTAATAAATTTCCATTTTCATGAGAATTGAGTTAAAACAAATTATGAAATAAATTTTGAGTGTTCCAAAAAACTCAATATTGAAGCCCAAAATGGAGGAATGAAAGATCATGATATTTGGCCCAAAATTAGTCACAATTCCGGCTAAACAAAGAAGAAAATGAATAAGCTCCAAATAAATCCAAGAATGTAATGGCAGAATTGTAATTTTGCTAATAAAGAACAAGATTAAATATTTTTCAATTAATTGAAGTTACTTTCAATTAACTAATAAAAATAAAAGGGAAATATATATTTGGAACATTCTTGATCAAAATTAATTAAAGTTTGAAAAGTCAAAGTTGGAGCAATTATTATTTCCTTATTTTCTTATGAATTTCTCATAAATAAGGAAAATGAGAGGGAAAATATTTGCTTGGATAATAAATATGCCAAGTGTCATAATTTCAAGTCAAAGGAATAAACAAGAATTTATTCAAATATGAGCATGTGGGAATTTTCAATAAAATATTATATATTGTGTTCTAATTTGAGATAGTTGGAGAAAAACCCAATTAGCCAAATTGGGACAAGAGTGGTGTGTTTTTGGGCTGACTAGGGGGAGGAGGAAATTGGTTCAAGGTCTATTAGAGTTTATGACACTTTGTGAAGAGTTACTCAAATAAAAAGTTGTCATAAAAATTCATTACACAAATATATTTTTTAAAGAAAGAGAGATGAGATATTTTAAAATGGCTTTACCTCTTCTCCTTCTTCATTTTCACAATCACACTACGAGAAAGGAGAGAGAAAGTGTTTTGGAAGCTTTGAAGAACTAGGGTTTCAAGAGAGGAAGAGGAAGCAAGAATCAAAGGTAAACTTTGTGATTCCAAGTGTTTAAGCTTCCTAACTTGTGTAATCTCTCTTTTAATCTCTTCTTCTCCATGAAAAACCATGTTTAGCAAGCTAATCTTCAAGGTTGAGGAGAGAGTGTGAGACGCCCTAGAGAGAGAAACTCCAAGAATCAAGAGGTAACTTCCAACATCTAAAATCCTTTCATGTATTGATGTTGTTGTTGTTGTGATTCTTGGCTTGGTTTGTAGTTGGATTGTTAATTTTGTAAATTTGGAAAGTGGAAACCCTAAGGGGTTATGCTACCTAAATTTCCTTAAATCATGTCTAGTATGTGTTTAAATAGTTTAACAAGTTGTTAGGAGTGAAAACAAGAAAGCTTTAAGGGTTAAAACACAAAAATCACATCTTCCCTTTCCTTAAAGTATAGTTTCGGCTAGACCCAATTTAAGGGGTTAGAGCTGGAATTTCATTAACCTGATCGTTCCATTGTGTTCAGGAGCACAAATTGTGTAGGGTTGATGTTGATCACTCTGTGAGAAAAGTCCTAGAATGTGAAATTGCAAAATAGCCCTAAAATCTAAATAGGGGTTGTCAAAGGCAAAATTGTCATTTAACAGTAATTTTGTGAACACCAATGTCAAAAATGAATTCTACATGCAAACTGTGTAGGAATAACCTAAGTCCAAATTTTTGGAAAAGTACAGTCGGACTGGGTACAAAGGGACGTAGACAGGGTCCCTAGGGGCATTTTGATAATTTTGTAGTTTTAGACTAATATAACCAATAAAAATAATTTGGAGGAGTCTAAAGTAGTTCATAAATGGGCCTTGACTCAATTCTTGTACATTTGGAATTTTAGGACTTGGCAGTAGCCCGGGCCGGATATAAGATTGGGTGGGCTTGGAGCAAGCCGAGGAATCAGGGAAGAGCAATTAAGGTAGGGAACTTACCTCTCATGTATGTATTTGTTAGTTATGCTTGTGTATTGATGCATGCGATTGCTTTGCTTGATTATAAGAATCATAAATGAATTATTGAAGCTCTGTTTCTATTTATGCTATGGTCATGAGTATGTTATTTGAAACATTGAGCACACAGATATGTCATTATGTTAGCATGAGTTTATATAAGGCAAACATGTCATACATTAAGCACTTATCTTATATGCAATTGCTATTATTTGCTATTGAGATTCCCCCTAATCTCACTATTTTTCAAATTCAAAAATTATCCCAGCAGAAGCTAGTGACTCCAAAGGCAAAATTGTAAATCTTGGCAACTGAGGTGACCAGGTCATGAGAGTTGAAGTTATTTGTTTATAGTTAGTTTATTTTAATATTTTAGACAAAAATGCATATATTCTTGCAAACCCTGCGGGGAGACTTCTATATGTAAACAAGTACTTTTTATCAGTATATTTGTGCTATTTCTATATGCCTGTGGAACTATGCCTTTATCACTCTGCGTATATCGAAATGTTAAGGGGTTTGACATTTTTAGTATTAGAAGTTGAAACAGTTCTGGCATTATTAGAATGGTATACTGATATGGTCTTGTTTGCATGGTGACAAGAAATCATGAGCAGTGGAAGCGAGCAGCGTGAGGGATCACTATCGTCGGTGAATCAGAGTCCATCGGAATGGCAAATTCCCGATGTACAACTGTATGTCGAATACTATGCATCGGGAGGTCTCAAGATGAGACGGATAGCCAGGAAGAGTGTACAAGCGAGACCAGCATATGGTCCTGAGCCGAGACCAGCATCACCAGCTAGGTCACTGTTGGGGGAGTTAAGACATCCACTGATGGATGAATCTAAGGAGGATCTGAGCGAGCTTGACAACTCCCAACCTTAGACAGTACATGTGCCATACGATCTACAGCCCGATGACAAGTTGTGGTACTATATCCAGCGCAAGTATCAGCGAGCGATATGAACACACACTTTCCCCGTTGACTAGTATCTTTCATTCCTGGGAGGTGTGGAGTCTCTGTATAGGATCCAGGAGCTTCTAGAGGCTGACCATGTTAGATATGATTAGTTTGGATGATGTCAAATATATGTGTCAAATATTAAGAGCAAAAAGTTTGTATAATGTATTTTTCTGCTACATTGACTAACTACTATGTTTAATGTCAAATATCTTGTAGATTAGTCAAGCAAAGAAAGAAGATATCTAGTTGGGTTATGAAGAATGATCATCAAGAGGAAAAACAAGAAGAAAGATATTGGAGAAAGAATAACTTACAAGATCTAATGAGAACATCAAGATTTAAGCTCTTAGAAGTGATACAAGAGGTTTCTATAATCATATGAAGGTTGGAATAGGTTAATTCAAAGCTAAGATAACTTATATGGAAGTTATGGAACTTCCCCCAAGATGTTCCCTTGAGTATTGGCTCTCTACCAAGTTTTAGAAGGTATCACTCGAGTGATGTCCATGATCACTCGAGTAATGAGCACTCTCTTGTACTCTGTTTTCGTTTAGTATGACAGAGCTTTGGTATTTTGGCCATATCTCTCTAACCACAAGTAGGATTGATATGAAACTAGACTCCTAACACATCAAATACAACCAGAATCACATTCAAAGGAGTTCATATGAGAGACATATGATCTTTTAGAAGATGCCATTCAAATCAACATCATATTCTAGAACAGCTTCAATATTTTGTGTAACCCCCTCACCGTAATTACATCAAAATTATAAAATTTAAGTGAAATAGAGACCAATAAGACGAAATAACAATTTATAATCCCACATCCAAGAGATGGGGTATTTCAAAAATCAGTTCCCAAACATACTTATTACTGGTATCACATTCACGAGCGGATATAACTACTTGAGAAATCAAATCACATAATAAATATCAGAGTGCGGAAACTAAAATCCTGGCAAACCTCGAGTTCATCTACATATATAACATGGGTTTGTAAGTTCCCAAAATGGGGATTACATATCCAAAATATTCATTTACATCTCATATACACTTAGTAATCCCAAAACCAAAACAAGGATAACCAACATCCAAATATAAAATGTCCCTAAGCCCTAACCACTCCTGGTTGGCCGCTTCCCTTTCGAGCCACTCGCCTTGTCTGAAAAGGTTAGTCATTTGGAAAGAGTGAGATTCTAAAGAATCCCAGTAGTAACAAATTATTCATACCACATGCAATCACATAATATGCAAACAAATCATCTCATATCAGCAACACAAGTACACTCCACCCTCATCCCCTTTTACCGCCGAGAAGGCACACCGTCCTAACCTGAACCGTTGTTAGCGACTCAGGGACAATTGGCGTGGCAGTGCATACGAAATAGCCTCACGGCTCACATATAGCCTTTCAGCTTTCACAATTGGCCCGTCGGCCTTTACAAATAGCCTTTCGGCTCACATAATCATATAGATCACACCCTAACCTCATCCCCTTTTACCGTCGGGAAGGCAGACGGCCCTTACCCAAACCGTTGTCAGCGACTCAGGGACTATTGGTATAGCGGTGCTTCCACAATTTCACATAACTTGCAGCATACATCTCTATCACATCACAATGATATAGTACACATACAACGTATCACATAAGGTATAAAGAAAGAGTCACTACCTGTATCTTTCCTGACTAGCTCCGGTACCGTGGTCTCACGAGGGCGACAGATATCAAATCCTATATCAAATTAGGGACAACCAATCAATCTCTTTTCCATATGAATATTTCAATAATACTCTAAGTTGGTTATCATTTAGGACTCTTCAGGTGGCTACTAGAGGCCTAAACATATGCCTAAAGGGTTGGAAGAAACTACCCCAAAGACCCCTTTTTCGAAGGCAAAACACTGATTTTTAACAGCCTCACTCAAGCACAAAAGCTCTCACTCGAGCATTGGTATGGATAGCACTCGAGCACAAGAGAGTGAGAGACAGCGAGTGAACACCCAAGAGCACAAAGAAGCTTCCAGGAACCGGCTCACTCGAGCACACTAAACCTCACCAGAGTGAAGGCCAAATGCCTCACTCGAGCACCTACGAGTGAAGTCCAGGAAGTGAGGACCCGAGAGCACACCAGCTCTCAAGGATCAGGACCACTCGAGCATTTCCATATGCACTCGTGTGAACACCACGTACCCGCGAGGGAGAAGGCACACTAGTGCACCTTTCTCGCGAGTGACAACCCGAGAGCAACCCCCTTACTCTGGGCTTACACCATCACTCGAGCAGACCCAAGCTCACTCGAGCATGATTTTCCCTCACTCGAGAATGGAGAAGTGCACTCGAGATTCCTTCAAAGAACCCTCAACTATCACTCAAGCAGAAAAGGGAAAATACTCACATCACTCGAGCATGATCATCCCGTGCTCGAGTGTCGTGCATCAGAGACCAAAAACGCAGATCATATCAGCAAATACCAGATGGTCAATTTCACTCCCAAATGGTTCCCAAACTCTACCAAAAACTCACACATACTTGGGCACTAACTAGGGAACTCATTGACCACATCAAAAACACTCCAAAACCAATTTGACCACAATCATGCTCTTAGGTCTCTATCACAACAACCATCCAATTTCCCTTGACACATTTCCAATATTCCAACTAAATCAAATAATCATACATCTCCACAATAAATCATTTCCAATCATTAATCACAATGAACTTCATATATTCAAAAATAGGCATAATTAGGGCAATTCCCCAGATTTTACCAAACTTAATTAAAAATCACAAACAATATATCCAAATGCACTAAATCCTTACCTCTTCACTTTGCCAAACTCAGAATCTTGATTCTCCAACTTCCAATTTCGAATCAACCCCCAAACCCACACTATTCAAGATTCTACAACCACTACAATGGAGTTCTCAATAAGATACCCAACATTAGTGGAGAGGATTAGGGCATTAGAGGATCATTACCTACCCAAAAATCAAAGCTTTCCTTTCTCTTTCCAAGCTTGTTCAGCAAAAATGGAGAGGGAGAGAAGAAAGAGAAAATAGTGAGGATGATGATGATGTTTTCTCTTCCTTCCCAAGCACACAATCGAACAAGAGAGAGGAGGGAGAGAGAAAAGTGCTATTTTGTCTTCATGTGCTTCATCCAAAGGCCTCCACTATGCCACATGTCACCATCTCATCCACTTCCACTTTGAGCTCACATAGACATAGAGCATAGGATTCTGACCCATAAAAATGAATCTCAACCCTTGATCTTAAATACCACACACCTGTACACCAATTTCATATTACATTAATCCCAATAGTGCTTAATTTCACTAATTACAACAATTACCAGAGCCATTAGCCCTAATCACAAATTAGGATATTACATTTTGGACATAACCCTCAAACTACAAGTCGGATTGAGCTGAAACCAATGACATATGAAATTGGACTTAATGAACTTTCCATGTATAGGTCATGAGTTATATTTAGAGTTATATGCTAAGAGTTATGCCTTTTGAAAGTTGACACTTGTGAATTCAGAGACTATTTAGTGCAGTAGTCACTCCTTGGATCATAACATTTAGAATATAATGAGTTTTGAGCTAATTCTTGTTGTATTGGAATGTAGATGGCAAGAGCTTTCAGATGATAGGTCATTTGCCATATTTAGATTCAAAATGAATGGATCACTAGACTGATTACTGGAGTGATGACTTAGGATCACTCAAGTGATGAAGTTGGAAAATGACTCTGATGCTCTCTGCCAGATTTTAAAGGGGATCACTCGAGTGATAACCCAGGATCACTCCAGTAACCACTCAAGTAATACGAGAAACCACATTTCGTAACTTCAGAAAATCATAGGCATGATTGTGTAACTCACTTTTCTTGCTTCCAATCACTCTAACACGTCATTGTGTTAGTGTTTAATATATTTCTCTAAGACTACAATGAAAAGATGATGTGAAGAGACAAAAGGTGACTTTACAGAAGCAGAATCGGTGCATCCACAGAACGTAATAGTTAGTTTTTTAAATACGAAGAACGGTCAAATGAAGCAATGGGACTCTAACAGACAAGTTGAAATGCTCAAACAGTCATCAATCTTTATCAACTATAAATAGAAGAGTATTCAGAGTTCATAAGAACAATGAGAACTCAACTATGCCAACATGATATAATCATGAGTCACTCACTTCAGCTCAAACACTTTATGTTATTCTATGTTTCAATATCAATTATCTTAGAGAGTGATTGTTTGTATTGTACTTCAGTATTCATCTTATGTACTTCTGAGAGAAAATATCAATTATAATCTTTCATCATCAAAGTTGTATCCTTACGGTGTGTAAGGGGGAGTAACTTGACTGTAACTGTACAGTGTGTAAGGGGGAGTAACCTAGTGAGAGATTTGTAGAAGGCTTCACAAGTACCCGACTAAACTTATGGGATTGTAGCGATTCTCAAGTACCCAGTTAAACTTGGGGAAGATAGCGGATTGAAAATCTCAGGAGGAGCTTGGGGACTAGACGTTCGTTATCTTGGATTAGAATGAATTAGATTAAATCACAGTTTGCATATTCTCTTCCCTAAGCTCTTATATTTCCAGCATATATGTTTTAGATACTTACTTATGGTTTTATACTTCCATACTTATTGATTTCATAAGATGCAAAAAGATTTCAAAAATTTTAATTTCTTATCGTGCACCCAATTCACCCCCTTCTTGGGTGTTAGTCAGTTCTAACATTTGGTTTCAGAGTTAGCTCTTATTTAAAGGACTTAACTGACTCAAGTATCAATGGCTAATTTTGGGTGTTATATGCTTTTAGAAGGTTTCAATTATACAGTTCCACCTTTTTAAAAAGATTTTGATTTTTGGTTTTGGAAAGCTAGAATGATATCTTTTATAAAATGCTTTGATTATGATATGTGGGATGTTTTTACAAACGTCTTTGATTTCAAACAAAGAAAGGATTGGATAGAAAGAGAAAAGAAAATGTTTTCGTTGAACATTATAGCAATGAAAATTTTGTATAATGCTTTAACCAAAATGATTTTGAGAAAATTAGATTTTGCTCTACTACTAAAGATATCTGGGACACTTTTGATTCTATGTATACTTCTAACAAGTGTGTAGATGTTAAAAGGGTTTACAGTTCAATTAAAACTACAAGCTGCGCATCTACGGTGCATGAACAATTGGAAGTTGATGATGAAGAAGGAAAAATCATAGAACACTTCCATACAGTCAACATGATGGACAAGAAGAGGATTCTTGAAAAGAGCTCTTTATAGACGGACATGAAAAATCACTCTCTGGAGCTCAAGATGAACTTATGGTAAAAAGTTCTAATTCTTCTTGTGATTTTCGTAAAGCTTATTTTCAGAATCTACATAAGATTATTTTTCAACCAATTGTTGATTCTATTAAGAAAAGTAAAAATGTTTTCAAATATGCTGGAAAGTTTGTTGGGAAGAAAGAATGTTCAAATAAAATCCATTCGAGTTTCTACTCTTATGACCGACATAATACTTACATGATATCCCATAATGCATATCTTTATACAATTTACAATTATTGTGGTAAATCCAGTCATATTTCTCACATATGCTATATTAGAAGAAATTCCCATGTGAGAAATAAATATGTTTGGGTTCCAAAAGGACATGTAAACTCGAATGATAACAATCAAGAACCCCAAGTATATATGGGTACCAAAATGTCCATATAGTACTGTATGAATGTAGGACGATTCAAAAAGAAATGAACATAAGGGTATAGAGAAGATGAAAAAGAAGCCAAAAGGTTCTCATACACCAATTAAGAGGTTCATATTGTAATGCCCCAAATTTTAATTAAGAGCTAATGATAATTATTGAGAATGTGTTTGTGAATTAAAGTTGATTTAAGTTCTGAATTAATTATTGTAAATGTCCAACACCCTGTTTTTAGCATAATTATGTGATAAATAATTATTTGGGCTAAATGTGAGGGGAATGGCGCAAGAAGAAGAAGAAAAGAATTTAAATATGTGTTACATGGAAATTTAAGTTAATGTCCAAAATCAGTGGAAAATTAGAAAGAATGGAAAGTTGTCGGTTAATTAGTCAGTGATTAATGAAGAAATTAATTACTAACTAAGTAGAAATGAGATGCGTGACTAAATGGCTAATGGAATGGTTAGAGTAACTAATTGGTTACTTATTTTATAAGAGCCAATGAAAATGGGACATGTGGCAAGTTAGTATAAAGAGAGAGTATGGAGAAAAGTCAAACATTTCATTTTAAATGATTTCTTTCTTTCTCTTCCCTCCTCATTTTCACTGAAGCAAGCATGGGCATGGAAGAGTGATCATTGCTTCATTTTCTTCACACTCATATCTCTCATTCTCTTTCCGTAATTTGGCAGCCATAGAAGGGAAGGAAAGAGAAAGCTTCCAAGGTAAAATTCTTGCCATTTGACCCTTTAGGTGATCTCAAATGCAAAAACTCTCTTCTTTAATCTTGTTCCTTGGATTGAGAGCTTTGATTCTATGGTGATAGATTTTCTATTGGTGGTGTTTTTGGGCACACAAGGAAATCTAGTGGTTGAAAAACCAAGAAACCCCTTTGGGAAAGTTGTTGGGGTAAGTAAAGTGAACCTTTCTATATGAGTTTTGTGACCATTAGATTTATTCTTGCATTTTTGGGATTTTTGCCTATTTTCAAAATTAAGGGTCATTGTGTGTATGGCATAATGTGATCATGGAAATGGTGCCTTGTGGTGTGTCTTGAATAGATAGAAATGGGTTTGAGGTTGAAATTGTAAGTTTGGCAATTTTGGGGATTTTGTGTTAGATGTTGCTTAAAACAAAGCATGATAATGGAATAAGAATTTGGTAGTTTTGATTTTTCCATTGAATTCCTTGTACAAAATTATGTGGGAATAGTCTTGGATTATAATTTGGGATCATTGGAAATATATGGTTAAAATTTGAAAAATGCTGTTAACTCTGCTACGTTTTGGCTTCTGATAAAGATCACTCGAGTGATTTGGGGTCTCACTTGAGTGCAGCATTGCATGTTCTCTTTTTTCCTTCAATTTTTCTGTTGCACTTCCTTGCAAAAAGCCAAAAGTGTTTGTCTCACTTGCGAGTATTGTGGGTTCTCACTCGAGTGAACCTTGTCTCACTCGAGTGTAGGTGTATTTGACATTATGAACTCGCATCTCAGGATATCACTCGTGGTCAATTTTCAAGAATGTGTCTTAACATTCGTGAGTGTTAAGCCGTCACTCGAGTGCCAAGGTCCTTGCTCAAGTACTCATCTCCTTTGAAAGTTTCCTTTACTCTCGGGTGAGCACTTCCTAAACCCCGCTTTGTAGAACTCGGCTAAGTATTAGGCTATCACTTGAGTGTTGCTTCCATAGCTCGAGTGGAGCAAGCATTTCTTGTCTATGCCATTGCTTACTGTCAAGCACTCGCACGAGTGTGCTTTTCATGACTTGAGTGCAAGTTTATCATCACTCGAGTGAGGCCTTCTTCACTCAAGTGCAACAGTGAAAAATCATCCGTTGTACTTCAAAAAGGGGGATCTTTGGTATAGTTCTTCCTACCCTTTAAGGCTTTTGTTAGAAGCAATTGTAGCTTTCTAAAGGACATTAATGATAACCAAATCTAAGTGTTATAAAGTCATTAAGTATTGGAATAGAGAATAACACTTTATCCCTAACCATGAATTATAGGATTTGATATTTGCCCTGCCCACGAGAGACTGGCTCCTGAGCAAGCTTGGAAAGATCATGGTAGTGACTTTTCTCTCATGTTGTGTATGATGCTTGGCATACATGACTTATCATTGTGTTGTTGTTGTGAAAAATAAATTGTGGGCGTGATGCCACTATGAAATGTGCCTTAGTATATTACAGCGTGAGCACTTCAGCATGAGCAGTCGTGAGGGGTGATGCTTATCACACTTACCCCTGCCACTGTAACTGCCATTGTATTGTCATGGCTGTGTGGTGGAATTGTGAATTCCTACTTTGAGAAATATGTCAGTGTGGCTGTGTTGTGAAATGTTTTATATGATCCCAGCTGTGATGAAATATATGATGTGAAACATATGATTGTGCAATACAGCATGAGCACTTCAGCGTGAGCAGATGTAAGGGTGATGTACGTTACACCTGCCCCTGCTGCTGTAACTGTTGTTGTAATTGCTGTGTGTTGTGTTATGATTTGCTTATATGCTTGTTGTTGTGCATACCATAAGTGACTTGTTACTACGGGTATTCCTTAGAATCTCATTCTCCTACAAAATAATTTTCAGACAGGGCCGGTAGTTCTAAAGAAAAGCAGGTGACGAAGAGCGGTTAGAGCTCCGGGCCAAAAGTTTATTTTGGTTTTTGGTTATCATTATTGACATTTTGTATATAATATATTGTGGACCATAGAATGATATTTGTGTAATCCCCTGGAATGGGAAATTGATTATGGGCATTTGTGCCCTATAAACCCTTTAGTGATTAATAAAACCCAAGTGTGGCAGGAAATTTTATTGCACTATGATATTTATGAATGGAATCAAACTGTACATGCCATTTGTATATTTGAATGTGAATATGAGACCGTGTGGAATAGGTTGTAGAAAAGTTTGTGAAAACCCTGTTTGAAAAATGAAAATTTTTAATAAGTCTAAACTCATCTTGTGGTCTCTAATTCAACATAATTGCGTAATTTTGAACGTAAATCTCGGCCATGATGAGAAGGGGGTTACACATATCATCACAAAAGAAAACTCTCAGAACATCTATTGCTGGAGCTGCAGAGCATAACCACAGAAAGAGGCAATGGATAAAAGGCGTATGTTTCACCTCAAGGAAGGGTTACCATAATATACCATTCAATTTTCTTGAGGAGAACAAGAGGAGGAGGATCTCTCATACACAAAGAAAAATACTCTTGAAGCCTACATCATATGAGAGAGCTTTGTTTTATCTCATAGCCAACTATGCAAAAATAGAGCTTTATAGAAAGATATAGTAGGTAAGCAAAAGCAATCCTTCAAGTATCTAAGGCAAAGGTACACAATGATAAAACCTCATATGCTATTGTCTGTTATATTTATTGAGTTTTTATATTTTGGAACCTTAGGAATGAGCATTGCAAACTATTTTGAAATTATGTTTTCACACCCCTAAAAAAGCCACTTAATAGATTTATTTATAAAGGGATTGCAATGATCAACAGGTTAATTCTTTATTCATATATAATGATTTAAAAAGAAAATATTTTTTTATGTATAAAGACATGTTTAATTCATTATTCTCAATTGCCTCGAATTAATTATATTCTTAGAGTATGAGAATTTTATCTTGATTCCTACAAGCTAACAAGAAATGGATCCAAGCAAGGTTGGATGCCATGAAGAAAAAGAAATTTATACAGTTCTGTAGGATAAGAAAAAGCTTCTCAAGACTATGGCTACATGAAAACAAATCCATATCTTGATGATACTGAATTTTGGGGTTTGGATTTTGGTGCTGATTGTGCAAAGGAGAAAAACTAATATTATTCCACCAAAATCAAGCAAGCTATCGTAAGGACAAGAGGAATTACGGTGATATCTAATCATTACTTTATACTATGATTATATGAATTATTTATTTTGAGTAATTAATACTTGTCCATTATTGCATTCCTTTAGCAATCAATCCTTAATGATTGTTAAACTGTTTACAGATTGCTAAATGAACCAAAAGTGAAACTGTGCATAGTTTTTCTATCGGTTTATGTTTTAAAATGCACATTTTAAAAACTTGCTTAGATTTCAATCCATCTTACTAGTGCATATATATGATTTGAGAATTATTCATATTTTTTCTGTATTTAAATCAATTTCAAAATTGGAAGTTAATATTTTTGTATTCTGAAAGTTAGAAATGCTTCAAATTCATTCACTGGAGTTTTCCCGTCATTGAACTATTGATCATTAACCTTAAATGAGCTATCCAGTACTTGATGTAACATCCCAAATTTCAATTAAGGGCTGATGATGATTATTGAGGATAATTATTGAATTAAAGTGGAATAATTATGTGTTTTGTGGCAATTTTAATTAATATGCCATAATTAGTAGGAAATTGAAAAAATGGAACTATTGGTCATAAGTTGGTGATTAATGAGAAAATTAATTACTAACTAAGAGAAAATGAGAAGTGTGATTATATGGCTAATGGAGGGATTATAGAAGCTAATTGGGTGTTTACTTATGA
Source organism: Inga laurina (assembly GCA_963855925.1). Taxonomy (NCBI): domain Eukaryota; kingdom Viridiplantae; phylum Streptophyta; class Magnoliopsida; order Fabales; family Fabaceae; genus Inga; species Inga laurina. The sequence continues at coordinate 24,161,857 of OY979707.1, forward strand.
GAGTCAATAGGGAGGTGACACTTGGCAAGCTCACATGTGGAGAGAGATGTGGAGAAAAGTCAAATATTATTTTTTTAATATTTCTTCTCTCTCTTCCCTCCCCATTTTTGACTGTGCATGGTATGGGGGGAGGGAGTGTCATCATTTCCTTTATCTTCTTCACTTAATCTCTCCCTTCTCTCTCTTAAACTCATGCAGCCATTGAAGGAAGAAAGGAAGAAGAAAACCTTGATTTTTGGGTAAGTAAATGGCCTCAAATGCCAAAATTCTCTTCATTAATATTGTTCCTTGAGTTAAGAGCTTCATTTCTATATTTATAGTTTGGCCATTGGTGTTGATTTGTGCCCACAAGGAATTTTGGAGGTTGGAGAATCAAAGAATCTTTTCGGCAAGGTTATAAAGGTAAGTGAAATGAAATTTTCCATATAAGTTTTATGGCTTTTGGATTAGTTTGGAAATTCTGGAATTTTTGGCTTGAATTCAAAAATAATGATAATTGGGTGTTTGGTATATTATTGGCATGGAAATAGTATATTGTGGTGAGTTTGGGAAAGATAAATTGATTTGGGATTGAAATGACATGTTTAGTGATTTTGAGAAATTGGTGTTTAATGTTGCCTAAAACCAAAGCATGATAATGGAGTAGGATTTTGGTGTTTCTGATGATTCCATTGAATTCCTTGGATGTTTTTGTGTAGGAGTAGCTTTGGTTGAGGTTTTGGGTCCATTGGAATCACTTGGGCAAATGTTGGGAAGTGCTGTCAGTTTCTGCATTTTTTGGGTTCTAATAGCATCACTTGAGTAATCTGGGGTTCACTCGAGTGCGGGATAAACATCACTCGAGTGAGGGTGAGCCCACTTAAGTGCGGTAGTGCATTTTTCCTTTCTGCCTTCAGCTTTCATGTTGCATTTCCGTGTGTAGAGGCAAGAGTGTTGTCTCACTTGCAAGTGTTGTGGGTTTTCACTCGAGTGCGGGTATATTTGACACCATGAACTCTCGTCTCGGGTAGTCACTCGCATCCAAAATTCAAGAGTGCGCTTTAACACTTGCAAGTGTTAAGCTGTCACTCAAGTGAGGTCTTCTTCACTCGAGTGCTCCTCTTCTTTAAAAAGTTTCCATTGCTCTTGGGTTATCACTTCGTGTGTTTTGCTTCCTAAGACTCGAGTGAGCATTTGGCTGTCACTCGAGTGTTAACCTTTGTGCTCGAGTGCAAAGTGCATCATCACTCGAGTGAGGCTATCTTCACTCGAGTACAACAATGAAAATTCTGTGCTTGAGCTTCCAAAAGGGGATCTTTGGAGATAGTCTTCCAACCCTTTAGGGCTTTTGTTAGGGGTATTTATGGGTACTCAAAGAGCAATAATGATAACCAAATTAAGTGTTAAGAAGTAATTGAGTATTGGATAGAGAATAATACTTCGTCACTCATTATGAAGTATAGGATACAGTATTTGTCCTACTTAGGAGGGACCAGTGCCAGAGCATGCACGAAAGGAATGAGCAGGTAGTGACTTTTCTCTCATGTTGTGTATGATGTCGTGTATGCATGATTGATCATTGTGTGATTGTGAAATGTGAATGAAAATGTGCCATGGTTTATTGCAGTGTGAGCACTTCAGCGGGAGCCGTCGTAGGGGGTTGATGCTCATCGCACCTACCCCGGCCGTTGAACTGCATTTATAATATACATGAATCTTTGAGAAACTGCTTTGTGAATCTGGCCAGTGTGGCTGTGTATTGTAAAATGCTTTATATGAATCCCAGTTGTAGTGAAATATATTGTAGTGAACTGTATTGTGGTGCAATACAGCGTGAGCACTTCAACGTGAGTAAACGTAAGGGTGACATGAGTTATACTTGCTTTTGCTGTTGTAATTGCCGTTGTAGTTGCTATGTGTGTGTTATGATTACTTTCATGTCTTATTATTATACATACTATGAGTGATTTGTTACTACGGGGATTCTTTAGAATCTCACTCTCCCAAAACAACTTTTAGACAGAGCCGAAGGATCAAAAGAAAAGCGGGAGATGAAGAGCAGGTAGAGCTCCGGATTGGGAGTTGTTTTGATTATTTGGTTGTCATGTATATCATATGGATATTTTGTTGGGAATTGCCTGTATATGAATTGGTGATATTTGAATAGTTTTGTGTAATCCCCAAGATAAGGGAAAAGAATTATTGGCTTTGTGCCTTTGTATAATCCCTTTATTAATTAATAGAATCCGAGTGTGTCGGGAATTTGTGTTGTACTATGATATTTATGAATGAAATCAACCGGTATAGGCCATTTATGTATTCATGATGTGAATATGAGACCATTGTGAATAGGTTTTGGAAAAGTTTTTGTAAACCATTATTTTGGGCAAAGGATTATTTTATAAGTCCCAATTTGTATTATGGTCTCTAATTCATCTTAATCATGTTTTATGACTTTAATCTCGGCCTTGTTTGGAAGGGGGTTACACTTGAACTCCTTAGTCCCATTCTCTAAATAAGTTAGACCTCATGTCAAACAAGTTGATCAGTGATGAGTTTCAAGTTAATTTCCTAGAAAAGAATTCAATTTATGAAAGCCTTATGTCTAATGCATAAATCTTAATTGGCTGAGTTATTTCAAGCATTGCATTAACCATTATAGTGGAATAACTTACTAGGATGATATGCTAGTACTCTAGCCATATAGACTAATGAGTATATGCTTCATCATTCATAAATTCTTATACTCATTTTGTTGCTGAAATACATTAACCATTGATATGATCTATCTTTGAGTAACCAGTGTCATGTATCCGAATCCTTGAATTTAATATTTATAGCTTTCATGACACAACTCTAAGTGTCAAGATAGTCTATGAATCAATAGCAAAGTTATGATGCTCATATATATCTGTTGAGCTAATACTTTTGGTTATTCATATGACTTTAGCACCTGGAAAAATTCTCCAACATTATTAACTCTTATGATTAACATGTTATCTTAGTTAAACTCCTAAGTGAAGCTTTCTTATACATATTTTATAACTATTGACTTCCACCATTTTTAGCATGAGCATCGATTGTAAATGTATTTCAAAGATAAGTTTTGTATATATTCAAAATCTCAATTTTACAATACATTGTTATGATTTGAAATTATATCTAAGATTTGAAACAATTTGCATATTTCATTTTTGGAAAACTTGGTTTTATTCATGACTTATCTTTTTGTAAAAGTTGGTCGTTATGAATAGATTTTTCACTCTCTTTTGATCGAACTTACATAGATTACATGAAAATCTTATCAATGATATATTTTCTATATAAAGTATATTTACAAATTGTCATTGATCATTGAAAATCATCATTCTTGGTATTATTTGTTAGTTCCCTTTATGATTCAATGACTATAATTTATTTAATTAGGTAAAATTATATATTGGTCCTCATTGGTTTATTATACTCTTTATCATATGTATATAAAAGCATAAGAGTTATTATGTATAATACTGTGTGGACCTAAGAAAAGTTGGGTACCAAAGAGCATGTATTTATACTTTTACAGGAGTTAATCAAAATACTCTACTTTCATGTACAAAGAAAAGAGGCTAAAAGCTCAGGCCAATTGACAGTATTGCAAGTGAGCACAGGCAGAATCTGTGGTATCACTCAAGTAAGTAATCAATTGAGTGACGCCCCATCACTAGCAAGTAACTAGCTAGTGACACAGTCATAGCAAGAGAAAGAAGAGGAAGATCTCTTAAATGGGCCTAGCTGAGATTGATTTCAAAGCAACTCAAGGCCAATAACAAGTCTAGCCATTATGAGCCTTTATTACCTACCCATCTTCTTTATTGTCCTAAGGTGATTTGACCTTTCTACTATGATATGGAGCCAATGGACTCAACTCCCAAGAAGAAGGCTTTTGAGATTGAGACTAGCAAAACAGAAGATACTCAGTCCTCTGCTCCTACTACCTCTACTCCATCATTCTTCAGTTTTGCAATGCAAACTTATTTGGAGAATGTACTTGAAGGATTTCATGTAGACATCTCCAATACCAATGCAGAACTCATAAACCACATGAATCACAAGTTGGGAGAATTGGTCGAGCAAGTGAACCAACATAATCAAATTGTATTAGATCAGATGCGTGCACTTATGGAGCATAATTAGGCTTTGTTGGCACAACAACATGCCTAGACTAGTGCTATATAGAAGATTGGAAATCTACTGAGGTCCTTACACAAGAAGATGGATGCTTTAACACATGGTATCTTGACTCTTGGTTTATCCATACCTATCTTTGTCCATGGCTTTGCCCTATTCTAGTATTTGATTCATCTCCTACCATTCCTCACACCATACCGAACACTGCTTTCTTTACCATAACTGATCCACCGACCTTTTCTCTAGTCCACATCATACTTGATGAACAGGCCGCTTTTCAACCTAGCCCTATTACTACTCCTGTACCTTCGCCTGCTGGCATCGAGCCTGTACCTCAGACTTCATATCATCATTGAAAGAATTCAGAGGATACATAGGAGTCAGTGATCATATCCTAGCCTTCATCACAACAATCATAGTACACTCCTTTTGTATGTACCTCACCCAAAGGATCCACTGTAGATCCCTCCTCTTTGCCTACCAAAGCCTATCACATTAAGTCATTTACCTTTGCTCTGAGAGGAGGTGATACACATGATGATGCATCCTCAACTAAAGCTACATCACCTAGACCTTATTTCATTAGATCCATCTGTAACCACCTCACGCTAATTATATCTGGATTATGAAATTTAAGTGAAATAGAGACTAATAAGATAAAAATCACATTTATAATCACTCATCTCCAAGAGATGGGGTGTCCAAACAAAATGTTTAAAAATAGAATTCATCTAGTCTCACATTCACTTTCGAATACAATTACCTGTGCAGTTATATCACACAATAGATATCAGAGTGCGTAACCAAAATCCCGGCAACCCCAAGTTACTTGTATATATACAATGGGTTTCAAGTTTCCCAAATATAAGGATTACATATCCAAAAGATCCATATTTATAATTATATACATACAGTAATCCCAAAATCCAAAATCTAAAACAGATAACCAATGGTCCAAAGTCTAATATGTCCCTACTAGCCCTAACCACTCCTGGTTGGCCGCTTCCCTTTTGAGCCACTTGCCCTATTTGAAAATGTTAGTCATTAGAAAGAGTGAGATTCTAAAGAATCCCAGTAGTGACAAATCACTCATACAGTATATAAACATAAAGCATGTAATGTTATCATGTTCACCAGTATCATCAGCAGCACAATGATCTATGGCTCATGCCATAGACGACAACACTCACACCTGTATCACAATGCACTATGCCCGCTTTCACGGTAATCACAATGGTAGCTTTCGCTGTAAACACTATGCCCGCTTTCAAGGTAATCATAAGCCAGCTTTCATTGTAATCACAATGCTCGCTTTCATGGTAATCACTATGCCCACTTGCGCGGTAATCACAATGCAGCAGCATCACGAAGCACAAGGCACCACAAAGCTCCATAAAGCGTCTCAATGCATAAAGTATCACAAAGCAACAGTAGCAGCATCAACACAATGCATGATAGGCAAACATACAATACATTTACACAAAGTATAAGAGAGAAGTCACTACTTGTATCTTTCCCGACGTTCTTTAGCACAGTGGGCTCATGCGTCTGACAGATATCAAATCCTATACCAATTTAGGGACAATTGATTAATCTCTTTCCTAAATACTTATTTCCATAATACTTTAAGTTGGATATCATTTAGGACTCTCTAGGCGACCATTAGAGGCCTAAACATATACCTAAAGGGTTAGGAGAAACTACCTTGAAGACCCCTTTTCGAAAGGCAAAACATTGATTTTTGGCTGGGTCACTCGAGTGAAGATGAACTCACTCGAGTGATGAAAGACTCGTGCTCGAGTAAGAACGGCTCTCACTAGTGAGTGTTTGACAGTGAGCAGCTACTTCGGCCAGAAAGTTCTCACAACACTCGAGCATAAGACTTTACACTTGGGTGATGACTCCCAATCTACTCGAGTCCCTGAAAGTACAACACAAAGAGTAATAACCCGAGAGCATATGCAACATCAGAGGGAAAAGCTCACTCGAGCATACCCCCCAGTGCTCGGGTGAGAAGGTTTCACTTCTGAGTGTCAGAACACACTCTTAAACATCAACCAGCGAGTGACAACCCGAAAGCAACCCTAACCAAGAACTCACACCATCACTCGAGTGATCCCATATTTACTTGAGTGATTACTAACATCACTCGCGGTGAAGAAAGTGCACTCGAGCCCCCTTGATGAGAACCCAGGCAAAACACTAAGAAGAGAGGGAAAAATACACGCAGCACTCGAGTGAGTTCCTCCTTCATTCGAGTGAGGCTATCAGATTGCCAGATCGTAGCAACTGACAGAATTTCCCATATTGGTTAAAATCATACCCAATGGTTCCCAAACTCCACACAAAGCTTATACTCACCCAAAATGACATAGGGAACCCATTGGTAACCTCCAAAACTCCCAAATACCATTTTAACCACAATCTATGCCCTTGGGTCTCTATGACACACAATACCCAATTCCAATCAATACACTTTCAAACTTTAAAACTATAACCAACATTCAAATAACTTCACAATGAACTAATTCCAACATCAATCACTATGAAATTCAAACATCCTAAAAATGGACATAAACCAGGGCAAATTTCCAGATTTACCAAACTTAACCCAAAAATCACTACATATACATCAAAAAGCATCAAATGCTTACCTCTTCAACTTGCCAAATCCAGAATCTTGATTCTCAAACTTTCAATTTCGTCCAACACCCAAATCACCACCTTTCAAGATTCTGAAATCACCACAATGAAGCTCTCAATGAGGTGGACAACTTTAGAGAAGAGGTTTAGGGCATTAGCGATCAACTATTTACATCACATTTATCCAAAAGTGTTTAATTACACTAATTACAATTAATATCAGAGTCATTAGCCCTTAATCCCAAATTGGGTTATTACACTATCATTAAACAGATTGAGCTTCACTTGATGTTACCAATAAGAAGCTTATTAAGGTTGTAGATGATAGAGTTAGGAAGTTATATGTTGTGGTGAATTAGAACTTCTAAATGTTGTTGACTCAATACAAGAGGTGCAGAGGATGGGAGCTGAGACTTCAAGAATAGATGAGATACAACACTTTGCTAGAGCTGGTCCCCCTAGTTTTTCATTCTTTGGTCCATCTGTCTGGGGCTATCTGAAAGAGGAACTTCAACAATCACTTTAAGCTTGCTACAAACAATGCTGAGTTCATCACTTCTGTGAATGGCAAGATTAGACAAATCTGTAACTTGATCAATCAGAACTTCAAGGCCTTATTTTGAGCTCTTCTTGGTATACTTAAATGCTCACAAAGACTACACTTAATAATCCCTCAGTACTGATCACATCATCAGATAGTAAACGATACATCAATAAACTTTAGAGGATTATGAATCAAGTGATTATGAAATTACTCGAGTGAGGTATTGTGTTCTTACTTAATTAAAATTCTCTGAGTCACATTACTCATATAAGTACTCGAGTAATGGTTAAGTAGGATCACTCGATTAACTACTCAAGTGATATAGGGTTACAGCCTTAAAACCCTGAATAACATCATCTTTGTCAAAACTTAATTTCTCTCCAAATCTTCAGATTTTTATACTCATTCTCTCTACAAAATTTCTAATGGTCTTACAATTCTAAGAGAGTTATTAACGGACTACTCAACGATTTTCTTTTAAGCCATACATTCATTAAGGGGGAGCTTCACATTCACATGTGTTTTATATCTTAAAAGCTCATTTCCTTTATTTGAAGAAAACTATTCTAGCATACTCATATGTATTCCCTATCTCTTGATTAGTTTTGATGATAAGTTACTCTTATGTTCTTCCTTTTATGATCTCAAAGAAAGAATAATTTTGATACTTGATGGCACTAATAATTCTCTTGGCAAGAATACTTTTACTTATAGCAGGAGAATTTGCTCTATCCAAGATCATTCCTCAACACACTAAAAAGAGAATATATCAACTTTAAGGACATATGCTTTAACGATCAATCAAGGGAAATATATTGGCTACAACATTCAAAGCAACAAATACCTATACCAATACAAAGAAGTGTTAAGCATATTGTGAAAAAAATATGGAACAGATGCTCAACTCAGTAAGAGCTTCCTGGAGACACCATGAATATACATCAAAGTTGCACAGTGAAAGCAGGGTGAACTAGACTTCATGGATCTATCATTAGCTTGCCAAATCCAAATGAGCATTTCTAGACCCTCTCTCTTTATATTTTGAGAATATTTTGCATATCCTTGATTATGAAAGTTTTCTTGATAACATCTTCAAGTTATTTCAAATTTGAAAAGAGAAAACCATTATTCATTTGCATCATATTAAAAATGAAATTACCTTCAAATAGAGAGAAAGAGAGAGAATTATTTTCTTGACATATTTATATTGATTAATTAGGATAAAGACATTTCTAATTTATTTTTATATTTACTTCCCTACAAGAATTTCTTCCTTATACTTCAGACTTTTTGCTGATGTCAAATAAGGGGAGAGAAATGCAAGAAAAATATATTGCTCTTAATTTGTTTTTATAACTCATACATATTTTTCTTTAAGGATTTTCCATAATCAAAAAGGGGAAAAATGTTAGATATGATTAGTTTTAATAATGTCCAATATAGATGTCAAATATTAAGAGCAAAAAGTTTGTACATAGTTTGTACAATGTATTTATCTGCTACATTGACTAACTACTATGTTTAATGTCAAATATCTTGTAGATTAATCAATCAAAGAAAGAAGATATTTAGTTGGGTTATGAAGAATGATCATCAAGAGGAAAAACAAGAAGAAAGAGATTGAAGAAAGAAGAACATGCAAGATCTAATGAGAACATCAAGATTCAAACTCTTAGAAGTGATACCTAAGGTATCTATAATCATATGAAGGTTAGAATGGGTCAATTTGAAGCTAAGATAACCTATATGGAAGTTATGGAACTTCCATAAAGTGTTCCCTTAAGTATTGGCTCTCTGCTAAGTTTTGAAAGGTAACACTCGAGTAATGAGCACTCTGTTGTACTCTGTTTTCATTTAGCATGATAGAGCTATGGTATTTTGGCCATATCTCTCTAACCAGATGTTAGATTGATCTGAAACTAGTTTCGTATGAAACTAGACTTCTAACACATCAAATACAAACCATAATCACATTCAAAGGAGTTTATATGAGAGAGATATGATCTTTGGAAGATGCCATTCAAATCAGCGTCATATTCCAAAAGAGCTTTAATATTTTGGATATAATTCTCAAACTACAAGTCAGATTGAGCTGAAACTAGTAGTATATGAAATTGGACTTAATAAGGTTTCCATGTATAAGTTATTGGTCATATTTGGAGTTATATGCTAAGAGTTATGCCTTCTGAAATTTGAAACTTGTGAATTCAGAGACTATCTAGTGCAGTAGTCACTACTTGGATCATAACTTTCATAATACAATGAGTTTTGAGCTGATTTTTGTTGCATTGGAATATAGATGGCAAGAGCTTTCTGATGATAGGTCATTTGCCATATTTGGATTCAAAATGAGCAGATCACTCGACTGATCACTTTAATGATGTCTTAAGATTACTTGAGTAACCACTCGAGTGATGAAGTTGGAAAATGACTCTGATGCTCTCTACCAGATTTTGAAGGGGATCACTTGAGTGATCACTCAAATTATGACCTAGGATCACTCCAGTGACCACTCGAGTAATGCGACAAACAATGTTTTGTAACATCAGAAAATCAAAGGAATGATTGTGTAACTTACTCTTCTTGCTTCCAATCACTCTAACACTTCATTGTATTAGTGTTTAATATATTTCTCTAAGAATACAATGAAGAGATAATGTGAAGAGACAAAAGGTTACTTACGGAAGCAGAATCAGTATGTCCACCGAAAGTAATGGCTAAATTTTTAAATATAAAGAATGGTCAAACAAAGGAACAGGACTCTAATGGACAAGTTGAAAATGCTTAGACGGTGATCAATCTTCATAAACTATAAATAGAAGAGTATTCAGAGTTCATACGAACAACAAGAACTCAACCACGCCAACATGCTATAACCATGAGTCATTCACTTCCGCTCAAACACTCTACGTTATTCTATAGTTTCGATATCAATTATCTTTGAGAAAGTGATTGTTTGTATTGTGCTTCAATATTCATCTTATGTACTTATGAGAGAGAAGATCGATTATAATATTTCATCATTAAAGTTGCATCCTTACGGTGTATAAGGGGGAGTAACTTGACTGTAACCTTACAGTGTGTAAGGGAGTAACCCAGTGAGAGATTTGTAGAAGGCTTCATAAGTACCCGACTAAACTTGTGCGATTATAGCGATTCTCAAGTACCCAATTAAACTTAAGGAAGATAGTGGAGTAAAAATCTTAGGAGGAGCTTGGGGACTGAACGTAGGTCATCATGGATTTGATCAAACCAGGATAAATCACAGTTTGCATATTCTCTTCCCTAAGCTCTTTTATTTTCAGCATATATGTTTTAGATACTTACTTATGGTTTTATACTTCTATACTTATTGATTTCATAAGACATGAAAAGAATTTCAAATTTCTTAATTTCTTACCGTACACCCAATTCACCCCCTCTTAGGTGTCATCCAGTTCTAACAAACAAAACCGTCGAGTTCTGGATCTTCACCATGATGGACTTTTTTCCAGACACAACCTTCTGGAATCAAAAGAAGATAGATATTGTTGAGAAGGGCCCGAATGAGAGCTTTTAGAGGTTCAAGGAGCACAGTACCGACCTGGTATAGAGGTATATGTACAGCGAGTGACATGGGGCCTAGGCGGTACATTTTGGGTGACCGTGGGAAGCCAACACGTCTTTTGTGGTGAGGGCAGTCATAGGGAATCGACAAACATAATCTGATAGAGACGATGTCAGTGTTTTGGACGGGTACATTGAAAGTTAAGTGTGCTTAACCTAGGGCAATACTAGGATTGGTGACCCCCTATGAAGCTGCTTGTAAATTATGTTATGTGATGTAAAAAGGACAAACATGTGATATACAGTAGTTTGTAGGTTGTGTAATGTTTCTAGTTTTCTTTAACTACTATAAACATCTGGTGTATGATATATCTAACATATTTGAGTACCCAAAATATTATGAAATGGCATTAATGCCCTTGCATTTATATAAAATTTATTTCTTCTCTATTTTCATGTAGAGTGAATTATAGAGATAGCACGACCAAGCAAAGGCGATAGAGGCTGAGGAAGAGGTAGAGCTAGAGGTTGAAATGGCAATAATGATGAAGATTAGGGTGCTAGACCTGGTCCGATCCAGCAACAAATTTTGGGTATATTGACCCAACAACAAGCTATCATGAACGAGATCCGGAAGGAGCTGTGAGAGGTGCAGCAGAGACAAGATCACCTGGAGAAACTGAAGGGGTGGAGGCAAAGAAGATCTACTTAAGGAACCTCAACTAGAGGATATTTTGCCGGATCCTACGGCCGATATACAAACCTGGGTAGGGAGGTTTAGCAAGCAGCAGCCTCCTATCTTCTAGGGGAAATTTGATCCTCAGATAGCCGAAGACTGGCTATCTCGCTTAGAGAAAATCTTTGATATTCTATTGTGCCCAAATGAAATCAAAGTCTTGTTGGCAATCTATAAACTTGAAGGTGATGCAGATAGATGGCGGAAAAACACTGAACTGATTCTTCGGGGGAGGAATATTCCGGTGACCTGGGAATTGTTTTAAGATAAGTTTAATGAGAAATACTTTCCTCTTTCTGTGAAGCATTAAAAAGAAAAAGAAATCCTCAGTATACAGTAGCAAGACAAAGAGAGCTTTGACTATTATTTAGCTCGTTATATCCTGTTGTCTCGATATTCTGCGTACCTTAGATATCAGGATGATGAGGAATAGAGTACAGATATGATGATAGAGGGGCTAAAACCAGAGTTGAAAGAAAAATTGGTTTCAAGGCATTTTACAGAGTTTAACAAGGCAGTTGAAGAATTTCGTATCACTGAGACTAATTTATTGAACCTGCATTTTGATAAAGGCAATAATAACAAGGGTGTATCTAGTAACGGGAATTCTCCCCAAAAACACAAGAATCAGGAAATTCCTTTTGATTGGAATAATAAAAGACCATATCAGGTTAATAACTGCAGCAACCAAAATGATGGTGAATCTTGCACAATTAGACCGCGAATTTGTTATAATTGATGGCGGTTGAGTCATATTGCTAAAGATTGCCCACAATAGTTGTTAGGGCCTCAACCTAGGAGTCAGGGTGAAGCATTCAATATGACTCATGAGAAGGTACAAGAGTGGCCTGAGATGACCTAAGGTATGATCTGACTTAGCGATTATGTTGTGCAAGCCTTAATAGGTTTCGGTACTAGCCATACATATATTGTATCTGACTATGTGAAATACTTAGGGTTGAACATATATGAATTGCTCTATAATTTGGTTGTGACAATTTCCCTAAGAAAATTTGTTGAATTGTATGACATGTGTAAGAGATGAAACCTTGTGACGGATTTACTCTGTGAATGGTTCCATGAACTCAAAGCGATAATAGAAGATGATTAGTTAACGTCAAAGTATGTGTTGTGACATAGTGGAAATAAGAGAATCACATATCCTATTCTACAAAGCAATTTGAGTTTTCTCTTAGTAGCTTAAGCTAAGAAGTGTTACATAAAGGTACTTTGTTTTTTCCAGAGTGGGGAAAACCCGAAATGGCAACTGCATGTACCTATGATTAGTGAATTTTCTATAGTTTTAGTGTCAATATTCTAATATACTCGGGGAATAGAAAAGAACGTAATAAGCACCTATAAGTGGTGTTGGGAGATACAAATAAGCGTTGGCTTCCAGAAATTAACTTACTAAGTGGAGATTTCTCACAAAAGGGAACCCAGCAATCCTAGTAAAGTGGAATCAATACTGAACTGGAAGAGGCCAAAGATTGTCTTTGAAATACGCAGTTTTTTGGGTCTTGTCAGGTATTATAGAAGATTTATACAGAATTTCTCCAGAATAGTTTTGCCTTTGACAAAGTTGACGTAAAAAACTCAACATTTTGTGTTAGAAGATAGTTGTTAAAGGGGCTCCATAGATTTAAAGCAGAGATTAACTACAGTACCAGTGCTGACAATCCCAGATCCGTAATTTACCTATGTTGTTTGTACATATGACAGTGGGCATGGATTGAGATGTATGTTGATGCAGCATGGCCGAGTAGTGGCGTATGTATCTCATCAGCTGAAACCCAATGAATTGACTTATTCCACTCACGATCTTGAGTTGGCGGCTATTGTGTTTGCTTTGAAAATATGGAGGCATTATCTTTATGGTGCGACCATAGAGCTCTATTGCGACCTTAAGAGCTTAAAATATCTATATGATTTGAAAGAGCTCAAAATAAGACAGCGCAAATGGATAGAGTTGCTGAAAAATTTCAATCTAGAAATTAAATGTCATCCTAGGAAGGCTAATGTTGTTGCTGATGCATTGAGCCGTAAATCGGTGCAGGTTATACACAAAAAGAAGGGATAGATTATCATGAGACCTTCTCACCTGTGGTCAAAATGATTACAATTAGGATTATTCTTAAACTGGCTGTTATGTTTGGTTGGAATTTATTTCAAATGGATGTTGATAATGTGTTTCTGTAGGGAGATCTTAATGAGGAAGAATATATGACCATTCCCTAAGGCTTTGAAGGCTAAGGGGGGATGGTGTGTAGACTCAATAAATCTTTATATGGCCTTAAACATGCTTCTAGACAATGGAATGAGAAATTGTGTGCTGCATTAATATGTGGTGGTTGTAAACATAGTAAACATGATTATTCTCTATTCTTTAAGAAAATTGGGATTGACATTGTGCTCGTTTTGGTATATGTTGATGATATACTAATTACAGGTAGTTCTGAGTTGAAAGTCCAAGAAGTAAAGGATCTGTTGCATAGCAATTTCAAAATCAAGGATTTAGGGATAATGAAATATTTCCTTGGTATTGAAATTGCTAGGTCAACAAAGGGTATAGTACTTTCACAAAGAAAATATGTTTTAGATTTGCTTGCAGAAACAGGGATGAGTGGATGTAAGCCACTTACTGTACCGATGGCCACCAATTTGAAGTTGGTGGCTTATGAAAAAGGGAAACATAAAACTGAGGATCTGTTTGGGGATCCAGAAAGATATCGAAGACTAGTAGGTAAATTGATCTACTTGACTTCCACTAGGCCTGATCTCTGTTTTCCTGTGCAAGTCTTGAGTCAATTTATGCATCAACCCATGAAGTGTCACATGACGGCAGCTCTGAATGTGTTGCGTTACTTAAAGCAGAGCCCTAGAATAAGAGTGCTTATTAGTAGAGAAGGTACTGCTACCTTAGACTAATTTTGTGATGCTGATTGGGGTTCTTGTGAAACGACACAAAGATAGATTACATGATACCTCTTAAAGCTTGGAGGATCACTGGTGGTATGGAAGACTAAGAAGGAACTTACCGTTTCAAAATCTTCTGCCAAAGCAGAGTATCGTGCACTTGGTTCTGCGGTGTCTGAAGTTGTATGGGCAATTGGTTTACTTAAAGAAATCAGTTATGAGTATTTAACCCCTATTAATGTATTCTGTGATAGCAAGGCAGCTTTACATATTGCCGCTAATTCGGTTTTTCATGAAAGAACCAAACATATCGAGATAGATCTTCATTTTGTTAGGGAGAAGGTTTTAGAAAAGATAGTTTCCTTACAGCATGTTAGTTCACATAGTCAAGAAGCAGATATCTTGACTAAGGCTTTAGGTAAAGAAGTACTTGATTAGATGCTTAGCAAGTTAGGAGCTATAGATTTATTTAGCCCCCAACTTGAAGGGGGTGTAGAAATTAGGTATTAATTAGAGTTTTGTGGTTAATTGGGTTTTGTATACATAGGCCCAGTCCAGTACTGATATTGCGTATAAATATAAGCAGTTCTCGTCTTGTACAGTGGATGAAAAATGTATATTCTATTATGAGTTCAATACAAAAGTATTATTCAGTAATTGTGGGTGTAGAATTATGCCAATCAATACCCTACTGTTGAAGCCGCTGGTCTGAACTAGATGGCCATCGGGGATGACAGAACCGAAATTCCCCAAAAATGCACTTTTATTGCTAAGCTTTTTTTTTTTTAAATTTTTATGCCATATTTATACTTAAGGTGAACCACCTTCTCTCCTCTCTTATAGATAAAAATAAAAGATTATTTTAATACTTGGCATCAAGAAATGGACTAATTCTATAAATTTTATTAGTAGTCAATCTGCGTAGGATGGCGTATTTGATTGTTTTTTGCAAGATATGCAAATTGCAGATCATAAGATATTGGATTCATGACGTGGAGCCTGAAGGGATAAATGAAAAATGAAATTGCGAAATAATGCACTTTTATTGGTAAGCATTTTTTTTTTAATTTTCATGCCATGTATATGTTAGTTCATAACACTTCCTTCCAATGTTTTAAAAGCCGGATCGGACGTCGAACCGGAGAGGTTATCGGATCATGGGTCACATGGTAGGATCAGTTAGACCAGCAGTCTGACCAACAACATAATAATTAAATAAAAATAATATTATACGTATATATAATTATATAAATATAAAGAAATATGAAAATTTAACATTACTTAAAAATAAACACATACAAAAGCTTATGGCCTTGTTTGGTACGTGGTATTAAATTTTGATGGATTGGGATTGGGTCTGGGATTGGCATTGGAACTGGGATTGATGCTTTAAAAATATGTTTGGTATGAAGTAATAGTTGGAGGGAATAATTTCATTAATCTTCTTTAATAAATAGCCACTAATTATAAAAAGACCCAAATACCTATACCCTAAATCCCAAACTTAGTCTACAGCTTAGATGCAAACTCCACCTTCACCTTCCATCATAGAGGAACTACAGATAACCATCTCCCTCTGGTTTGAACTGTCACATTCAGAATCTACTGAAAAACTGGGAAAGTGCAAAATCAATAAATTGGGAAAGTGAAAAATCAATTACATTCCTTGTAAGTGCTTATAATTCGAGGGATTTCTATGCTTTTTTTATTATTTAAACATAAAGCTTTTATTAGTGTTTTAAACAAGAACAAATTTTTTCCGCATTTCCATCAATGCCAACTGATGCTGATCACATATCCTTTTCTCTTTCCTTTGATTGCAATTTAGCAAACATTTCAACTATTGTAATTAAAGTATAAATGGGGTTTTCCCTGAATTAATTGATATGAAAAGGATATCTGCTTAATCTATATTTTATGCAAATTGAAAATTGTTATAAATCAAAAACTTCCCCAGGTATTTACTTCTAGGTCACGTTCAGAATTCAAATTTGTGATCTTCTAAGATTTGTGTCTGTGCACACTGAATCTGCATAGTTATTGTTTTCGTTGACCGGGAGCGACGATGGTTTCTCCAGATGAGTGATTATGTCGTTGGTGACAAAAAAAGAGAAAGAGTGAGTGATTATGTGAGAGGGATCGATTCTAGGTTAAAATTAGGGGGTTGTTTTTGTCCAAAAAATATTTTAATTGAGGATATTTTTGTCTTTACAATTTTGCAATCCTGGGATTGAAAACACAATACCAGGGGGAGGTGGCTTTGCAGTAATCCCACTTTCGTGGTACTCCTAATCCCTAGTTATCCGTAGTCCCTCATACCAAACGATATATTCTGACCCAAACCCTAATCCAATCCCAATCCCTACCTCCTAATGCTTCATACCAAACAGGACCTATATGTATCATCTTTCCTAAATCCTAAGGTCTAATAAATTGAAATCATTAAAAATAACACAATAACATATAAATAATATCAATAAACGGTTTCCGATTCAAACACTCCGGTTCCAAGCTCAACAGCAGGTCTGAAACGGCCTGAAACTGTCCAAATGATGAAACGGTTGAACCATGTTGAACTAACCGAAAGCCCTCCCAAACACCAATCCGATCCGGTTTTCACAACATTGCTTCCTTCATGCCACATTTTCCTTTCAATATAATGCATAAAGAAAGTTGAGAGGTACCGTGCAGTCGGGGAAAAAAAAAACTAAAATTACTGTACGATTCGAGTAGGATAAAGGTTTGTTGATTGTGAGAATGGTTAAATCATTAGGAACGTTTAATTTTTTTTGCCAATATTAGGAACGTTTAATTAAGTGGCACATAGAGTTTATAACTTTTAAACTATAGTTCTTTCCGCTTTAATGATGCAATTATATATCTGAAGTGGATACCATTCCTTAAAGCTAATTTTGGGCATATTTCAATTCAAATACAATTTTGCAAAACTCAAATGGTTATATAATTGTCTAAGAGTAGTTTAAAAGTTTTTGACAATTAAAACTATAAAGTGTTTTATAAACATTTGACAATATAAACTTATAAATTTTTTTAGAAAGTTTAAAAAATAGCCAAAATTAATTTCCCTTAACTTAAACAATTAGAATGGCACACAAAATAAGTAAAAAAATAGAATGCAAAAATAGAAGGTAGCTTAAACAATTAGAATGGCACTCATGTGTAAGAATTGCTACTTTTAAAAATATGGCTTCATTTAGTTTCTTTTTTTGAAAAAAGACAAAACATGATGTTATTTAATTTTTAGGGTAAAGTAGCATTGGCATTTGATTTCTCTATTGTATCCAACACTCTAATCTTATTTGTTGTGCACTTTTACCCATAAAGTACATTTTAGAAGGAATTTTGCCATTATAGTAATTCTTATGTTCGATTTTGCCCACATTAATTTTCAAAAAGTCTGTTAAGTTAAGGTATTCCTAGCACCATAAAGTATTTTTCATTAGCACTCAACACTCCAAAATAATTTTTTATTATAATTTTGCCCTAAAATTATTTTTCACAACTCTCCTTTTTCATATTTTTAGTACTCATCTCTTACATTTTCCTTTTTTTGGGGGTACAATATCTTTTACATTTTCAATAATCGATTTTTCAATTTTTAAAACTAAGCCCTAAACCATGGCAACCCAAACTGGAACCCACAAATTAATTGAATTAATTAGAAATTAGTCCCAATGAAAACCACAACCCCAATGTGAAGTCCAAAACGAGATAGTAGAAAACAAAAGAAAATTAGCCCAGAAACTGAAGATAATCAAATTAGGGGAAGTAAGCAGGCCCGTTGGTGTCCATCCCATCTTATCTAAAGTAGCTAAACACGCAGTCTCACTAAAAGTATTTGAGTTTAAATTGCCCAAATTAGCTTGAAACAATTTCTGGGTTTATAAAATAATGGGAGAATTTAATTTATGGTTATTTAGTCACATTTGTTGATTATTTAGTCACATTTATTATTAACTTAGTCACATGGTTTAATTTTAAAATAATATATCATATCTCATTTTCAGCTGCATATCCCAAGAATAGTATGCGTATGAATGGTAGTATGTATCTAATAAGGCCCATTTATTTATTTTTAAGAAGATTATATCATGTCAAAGAAGTGATGTAAAGCAAACATAGGATGGCACATAGAAGGTAAATCATGCAAAAATCGCAAGATGTCTAAATCAAGCAATGTTCATTTTTCATATATTACGTATAATAATGAAAAATAGAATATATCGATATTTTTTCATATGTCCATTTTTAATATATAAGTATTTATGTTAATATAGATACTACGATTTATAATAAAAATTCTTCGCTATTTTTTTTTAAAAAAAATTTGGTTTACTTATTTGCAAAAAGGAATAAAGTTAGTAAGACCCCACCCCAAAATTTCATATGGACATTTTTTACTGTTCCCCCACATGATAAGCTCTTCATCTATCAATCGTTCATTAAATCATGTTATTTATAATATAAGAAAGAATGTGTTATATGTGTGTATATACCTATTATAAATTATATTATTTATAAGTTATAATAATTTTACAATTCAACTAATAAAGGTTGGTCAGCTCGTAACTCATATAGTCATGAGTTTAAATATCGCTATCGATGTGAGGGTCATGTCAGTGAGTAATATTTAAATATATCTGTAAACATTTTTTAAACCTAGAGATATATTCTGACCCTGATAAACCTCGACAAAACCAACTCACACAAACTTTTAACTATTAAAAAACTTTATAGTTTATTAATTAAATCAAAGGGTAATATACCTGCCACTCAATGTCAATGTTAGAGTCAGAATCAATGAAGATTGCTCCTATAATGGATTCCACTAAATTGGCAAGATCCTTTCGAACATGTATGAGCCCTTTCGATTGCATTGGGTACTCCAATATTTCTTTTTTGAACTCATTGATCTGCTTCATCGATAAAATCAAAATAAGAAATTGATCCTTTGCGATTCAGTTTGAAAACTATACATCATATTGCTAAGTTTTACATGTTGGGCTCCGTCCTTCTTACTTTTTAAAGTTGTATTTCCAAAAAACAACAAAGGTTAAAGGAGAGGGGGAGGGATCAGGGAGAGAGTTCGGAGTGATGGTATTTCATAGTTGTCTGGGTTTATGAATAATTAATTTTAAGACTTCTATTTTCGGATGGAAAAAAGTGATAATTAGAAAATTAAATGTGAATTTGCAAATAATTATTTTGATGGAGTTGTACTTATGTAAGAATTGCTACTTGTAAAAATATGGCTTTATTTAGTTTTTTTTTTTAAAGACAAAACAAAGTTATTTAGCTTTTAAGGTAAAGTAGCATCTAACACATTATTTCTCTGTTTCATCGAGTACTCTAGTATGATTTGTGTAGCAATTTTACCCTTAAGTTAAATTTTAGGTGTATTTCATTATACTATTTTTAGGTGTGACTTTACCCTCATTAACTCTCAAAAAGTCCATTAAGGTGCTCTTAGAACCGCAAAGTATTTTTCATCAGCATTCAACACCCTAAAAGAATTTTTTAGGGTAATTTTGCCCTTAGTATTTCTCATAACACCTTTTTCATATTTTCATTACTCATCTTTTAAATCATCAATAGTCGGTTTTTGAATCTTTTCTGGTAGTAAGATATTTTATAGACTTATCTTCCATATTTTCAACACTAATCTTTGGTTATTTTTAAGTACTAAAAACATGAAAGATAAGTACCAAAAAAATTAGGAGAAATATGAAAGATGTGTATTGAAAATATATATTTTTTTCATAAATAAATTTATGATTGAAGTTCGTCCAACCCATGATGCAGCTTGTTCTGAATCTCGAAATTTCGTAAAGAAAATTAATTGAAGTTCAAGGTGAGGCAGAAATATATTGGAAGATGAGTCAGACAGAATTCTGTTTTTAATTTGCATCATTTAGCTATCGTGACTCTGCACTTTTTCTAATTGAAGTTTGTATATATATCTTTCTTTTTCAGTTAAACTTTGCATGAATTATGAAATTAGAGTTAATGAGAAATGAATTATTCCGCGGTGGTGGAGCTTTAGCCGATGAAAGGGCATATGATGAACTACTAAATTTGATCTGTGTCTTTAATTTTACCAATAGGAAAGGAAAGTTAATAATATTCAATGCAGGATGATACTTTGTTTCTTTGATAACACCAATAAGCATTAAATAAGATTTTGAAATGTAACAAGCTGAGTTATAGCAGCGTCGTCGTCATATAATTTGGTTTTTCCAAATTATAGTAAAAAAAAAAAATGGGAAGCAAGTAGAATGAGGTCAGTTATAGTGGCTATGAGACGTGAGAACCGTCGGATTTGTGGGTTGGTAATGATGAAAAGCAAGATTGAGCAGTTATAGCTTGTTGGAACAGTGATTAGGATATTCAAATCAAAATTTTTAATCGTGATTTATCAAGTAAGTATGTGAGAAGAGTGTTATTTGAATTTACGTGTATAAACACTTATAAATATTTCAAAAACTCATCCAAACAAACACTAAGACCATAAGGATAGATGTGGGTTATCAAATTTGATACGGGGAAAAATTTATTTTAATGGGTATAAAACTTAAAATAAAAATAAAATTTAAACATTGTAAGATATTTTTTTATTTAAAAAATCATATGACCCATCCAGATTATATCTGGACGTCTCTCTGCCACCACTTTTATTTGACCTGGAAAGAATACAATCTTAATTTAGGGGCAGGTCAGAGAAAGTACTATCGGGTTTTCCGGGTGTAAGGACGAACAAGGAAACGCTCTTATCCTGACACGTGGAACAGGGGCGTCCATTGGATGGTCAAAACTCGACTGGCATTCACTCCTTAACACAACATTCCGTCCCGAGACACAATTCAGTACCCTCCACCGCACCAAGTCGAAACCCAGTGGGGCGCGGACCACTATATATGAGTGATTAGCGATTATACACAGAGAGAGCGAGAGAGAGAGATGGTGGATGGGTGCTATGATTGCTTCCAACAGCGAACAGAATTGGCCAACATAAACACTTCACTACCTTCCCCCCTCCCTATTCTCCGTCCTATTTATCCTTAATTTTCTTTAATTCTCTCTTTTGAACTGCAGTTTCTCTTCCAAAGCTGCAAATATCCCAAACACAACAACAACCACGTCCAGAAAATCATACTTGAGACTTGAGTCTCCCCCACCACCACATCCAACTAAACCGTCAGAAGCTTGTAGCATGTAGCATTGTGGCATTGTAGCCATGCACATACAATTACTACACAACAAACGTGTTGTCATCTTCGACCGCACCGACTTTGGCTTCTCTCTAATCTATCCTTGTCCCATGGCAAATGCCGCCACAACCCGGCCGAATGATGAGAAGGTATGTTAAGCTGAACTACACTACTCACTCCATTAAGTACGATGTCACCTCCAATACTTTCCACCCGCTATTCGTCTAGACTGATGTCTAGTGCTCCTCTGGTTTTGTCATCCCCAACGGCCATCTCTTTCTGACCGGCGGCATCAATGACGGGGAACGTGCAGTCTGGGTGTTCAGTTCTTTCCCCACCTGTGACATGTAGGAACAAAATGGCTCACTCGCGGCTAGTAGGTGGTACGCCACTAATCACATTCTACCAGACGAACGCCAGATTATCATCGGCGGCAGAGTAGAATTTAACTACGAATTTCACCCCAAAACAACTGTGGCCAAATAGATCATCGACCGTAGGTGTTTTGGGGTTGCCGCCGATGATAATCTGGCGTCCGTCGGGCAGAATATATTAGTGGCCTACCACCTACGAAGCCGCGAGTGAGCCATTTTGTTCCTGCCAGTCACAGGTGTGGGGCAAGGACTGAACACCCTGACAGCTTGTTCCCGGTCAAAGAAGCCGCCGGTCTGAATGAGACGGCTGTCGGGGATGAGAGAACCAGAGGAGCACCAGACATCTGTATGGACGAATAGCAAGTGGAAAGTATTAGAGGCGACATTGTACTCGATGGAATGAGTAGTGCAGTCCAGCTTAACAACCTTCTCTTTTGGGTTGTGGCGGCATTTTCCATGAGGCAAGGATGGATTGGAGAAGACAAACTCAGTGCGGTCGACTATGACAACACGGTCGTTGTGTAGTAACTGCATGTGCATGGCTACAATGCCGATGCTATTATGGAGATATGGCCAACTGCCACCAGCGGCTTCTGCTCTGAGGATGAAAGGAACTAAAAATGAAGTAAACTCATGGGCAAAACCAAAAAGTGGTTCGCAAGTATAGATAGTAAAGTCTATAGGATGCATGAACACAATATTCATGAGCTATCTCTCTTATCTTTTATGAAAAATACTCAAACAGATTTTTCCTTTATAACAAGTATATTGTCCGTGGTGTAGGATGCAATTTGCTAGTTGATGAATGACAATTTACTGTTTTAGGTACTCTTCATTAATTGGTATCTTGACGTAGTAGCATTGACAAGCAAATTCTATTTATGGGTTAGGGTTAAAATTAAAGGTTTTGTTTACTTGACACATTCTCAAAGGGTGGTCAGCTAGGACTTTCCATAAAGGTCAGATATGCATTACATAAATTTGCACAAACCACAACAACAAATAAAATCTAATCCTATTAGATAAGGTCGGCTACACAAATCGTATGGTATCATGATACACTATCATAAATCAAATCTTCAGATATATTATTAACAAAAAAATCTCATTCTAACCTCATTGAGTATTTGTTTGTTTGAACTCCCTCCACCTATTTTTAGAAGACTATACCCCATACTGTTTGATCGGCCCTCCTTACTAGAGCATCTCATGGCCTTCTTTGGATGTGTCTAAACCACCTTAAATAATTTTCTACCATTTTTTTCTCATTAAATATTATTTCAACTAGTTCGCGTATATGATTATTCCTTTAGAAGTCAAGAGCTCCTCAGAGCAATGAAAAATAGGATAGGGTCCATCTTCATTAACATGTATATGGGTTGCAGTGTGACTGTCGAACTACATAAAATAACAAAGGGAAGTTATTATACCTCATAATTGCTGCCAGCATATTGTTGTAAAATGGAAGAACTGACTCCCAAATAACCGGTATAAGTCAACATCACATACCTCCTGTTATATGATTTCGTAAGCCAAGATATTTTGAATATAATTCCTTCACAAAGAATCAGAAACATAGTAATTCAAAATTTCAAATTATTATTGATCTAGCAAAACCTCTTCAAGCAAGCATAATTTCTTATAAAAAAAATAAAAAAAAGGATAAAAAATATATACATTTTGATGTGTGTGTATATATGTTTTCTCAATTCAAATATATTTTAATAGGAAAAAGAAAATGTCATGTGAGTTTTAAATCACATAATATGCCTTGAATACAAATTTCACTTCCCATCCCTAACTGGTACTACAATTATTCTGGCAGATCAACAAAATCATCTATGTTCCAAATTTCAAAATCCAGACAAGAGTTGTCCAAGATCATGACTCAATCCAGATATGGTCATGGTGGTGAACTATGGACAGTTTAAAAAAAAAAAAAGGTCTACCGAGAAAGAATCATAATTAACAATGTATTGGGCCATTTTTATAGTTTCATATATACCCACTGCTTCTTAATATAAGACATATTTATCAAATTTTATTAGATTGAGAAAGTTTAATAAGTTACTGCCTCCGGTCTTTAATATAAGACATATTTTTTACCTAATTTGATTAAATTAAGAAAGTTAGTTAATATGATATGTATTTTCTAAAACACCCTAATTACTTCCATATAATTCCTTCGTTCCTTCTCCCTCCTTGATTATTATTGAGAGATCATCAAAATAAGGGTAAATTAGGAAAATATTTACAAATATGAAAATCATGTCTTATATTTAATTAAGACTAAGATCAACTCCCTAAATATGTCTTACATTAAGGACTAGTCGAAGGGAGTAGTTAATATGTCCAGCTCATATGTCCCTCAGTAGTTAAATACTGGCCCCAAGTCATTTTAAATTATGAGAAAATATTATTAAGTCCTTATTATGAGTCCCACATCAGGAAGCCTCACAAGTATAATGTGGTTTATAAGTTCAATTAGCTCTTCTGCCTAATAGGCTAGTCTTTTGAGATGAACTCTCTTTTTGGGCTTCACAAGTATAATGTGATTTATAAGTTTAATGGGCTCTTCCTCCTAATAGGTTAGTCTTTTGTGATAGGCTCTTCCTTTGGATTTGTGATCATTACAGTTCCAACAGAAAAAATAATATTAAAAAAGTCCTATTGACGGATAGAAAAGCTACAGCAACGTTGATAAGTTATGAGATTTTTATAATATTATTTTCTTTAGACTTTAATGATATTTTCTCAAATTCATCACTCGCGCAACTTCGTACGTTGAAGCTTGAGACAAGATATGCCTGTGAAGCAAACCGGACTTATAAAATACATGACATTGACTTCAAACAAACACATCCATTTATTATGCAGAAACCACCTAGCATAAACAAAATTATTGATTTTGGGTGATGAGCAAAATTATATGATTTCCAGATATTCCCGTGGTTACACAAACGTGAAGCCTAAACTTTTATCCATTAATAACCTTGTTTGCCATTTTTGTCCCGATGATGGGTTGGGTAATCGATCACCAGGCCCCGCAGCAAAACATTATAATTCCATCAGAAAATAGAAATCTCAAATTAATACTCTCGGTTCTTAATATAAAACATATTTATCTAATTTGATTATATTAAGAAAGTTAGTTAATATGACATGTATTTTCTAAAATACCCTAATCATCTGTCTTGATTCTCTCATTCTCTCTCCTCATTGATTATTGTTGAGGGAACATCAACAAAAGTAAATTTAGAAAATATTAACAAACATGAAAATGATGTATTATACAAGGTTTTCAGAGCCGGATAAGACCCACCAATCGAATTAATTGGACCGTCAGCTAGTTACAAAAGAGGTCCAAATTTTGCCTTTAGGCCGTTTCAAGATTTATATTACTTTGGGCAATTATTTATTCGTCATTGAGCCGGAAGCCGCTATTGAGCTGGGAACCAAAACGATTTTATAAAAACCGGACGGGTCAACATAAAAGGATTTACAAAATAAAAAAAACAAAAAACATATATAAAATATTTTAGCATTGTTTTTTTACTCAATTTTCTATCTTTATAATTTTATTATAATTAAGTTAATCTCCCTCCGCATGTTTTGAAATGCAAAATATTTTAACAATACTCATTTTTCATATTTTTTTCCCAACAGTCATTTTTCATATTACATATGTTATAATATAATAACAATTTTAATTTTGTTTAATTTCAATAGTGTGGACTACTATAATTCAAAATGTATTTTTGGTATTTAAATTTTATTCTTCATAAGTGATATGTAATTAAAAAAATATTTTTTTATTTCATCTTGTTGGATATATTTTATGATCTTACTAACTTTTTTATTAAATTGGATTATGGCCCCCGTCTACTTAATAATATATTTAATTTTTCTTTATGTTCTATTATAACTAGTGCTTTGTAATGTTTTTATTTTATTATTAATATCGTTTTTCCTTATTATTAAAAAAATATTAAATTGGATCACGGCTTACTTATATTTTAATCATTATATATAATATTATGTTGATTTAATTATTATGTCACCAGCTTGACCGGATGGCTCAACCGATCTAACCGTTTGAACCATGACCTATTAATTTTTTTGGCTTGATGTCCAGTCAGGTTTTTAGAATATCAGTTTTATATTTCGGATCAAGATCATCTCTCCAAATATATTTATATTAATGACTAGATGAGCAATTCCCAAACGCATTTTGGCATCCAATATCTCTCCTTGATCCCTCCTCCCCCTCTCCCCCTCTCCATCAATCACTCTATCTCTCTCTCTGTTTTTTTTTTTTTTCCTTAAAGGAATATATTACAAATGTTATGCACAATATATGCACGAATTATGCACACGCAGATATGCACAAATTATAAATAGTGGGGCCAATGCATTTTAATATATCACTCATGTGGTCTGTGATGAGCACAGAATGCAAAACCCTCCATCAATCTCTTTTTTTTTTTAAAAAAAAAAATACAACTTGAAGAAGCACACTCCTGCATAAAAAATTTAGCAAACTCATTGCTTATTGAGACGAACAACAATATTTATATATATGCAACTTCTCTGTATTATTTTATTCAGTAGCTTGAGGCCATCAAATACAGAGGCGCATCAACAAAAAGAAAGGCTAATAAAAGGAAGAACAAAGAAATATTAGAAAAAGGAAAATAGCATAAAATCATCAGAGGAAAGGCTGAGAATTATCAGAAAGAATTTTTCAAATCATTCTTTCCCTTTCTTATTCAGCATTTGCAGGAAGCAAATACTTTCATAATCTTTTTTTCATTTTTTTTTTCAAAATCTCATTTCTACTCTTACATCAAAAAATAAATAGTTCAGATTTAATATTTTTTAAAACTATTATTATATTATTTTTTTAAATTTTGACTGCATTGTCATTATGAATTGTGTAAATCATATTTTTACAATTTAAATTTATTAAAAATAATAATTTTATAAAATATTAAATTTCAACTATATATTTTTTATTCTAAGAGTCTAATGAGATCATGAGAAGAAAATGAGAAAACCGCTTCCTGGTGCTGCGCATTGTGTCTTCCTAGTGGCTGCAAGGACATTTCTTCTTGCATTTGGATCAACAGCATATTGGGCCTGTGATCTTCACTATTCACATGCCCATTTGTGACACTTATCTCCAAAAACTTCAATTTCCGTATGTTCTTCATTTTGAATTATTTACTCACTTTTTTGTTGTTTGTTGCTATAACTCCTTATAACAGATGGGATGATTCGTGTTAACACCACCAGTGAGTTTAATGCTCTCTTCATTGTGCTTTGATCTGATCAAGGAATAAAACACTGAACCGATCGGTTCAACCGAAAAACCAAACTGAACTAGCATAAAACCGGTTATAGTTGGGAAACCGGTGGGTTAGATAGATGGGTTGATTCGGCTACTGTTTTTTTTTTTTTTTTTTTTTTCCGGTTCTTTCAAGTGTGATATCATGCCATTTTAGGGGGGGAAAGGAAAGTTTGAAGAAGGCACCAAGTAGAATGGCAGAAAATGAGGAGGAAAATTAAAGAGGAAAGAAAAAAACTGAAGACACCAAGTAGAATGGCAGAGAATGAAGCGGACCAAGAAACAAGAAGAAAGAGAACACTTGAATGGTGGGATGCTTCACATTGGAAATGATATTTGAAATTTAAAATATAAAATCCAATCATGGTTTTGCTCAAATGCCTTCGGGTCAAACAACCATTTCTTAGGCAACAACTTTTGAGCATGATCATTGGCATTCAAATGCAATGATCAAAACAACTTAAGAGAATTTATGAAGAAAACATGTACAGTTGACAAGAATTGATTAGTTTTCAGTTTTCACATACCACTAGTCATATAGCCAATTGTAAAGTGTGTGTATATGACTCATGGTATAAAAGATTATACTATTGATACAGAATAAACCCTACCAGCGTTTTTGGGAACTCAGATCTTCTGTAAATGACTTCAGAGAAAGTTATGATACAATAAGAAGATAAGTGAACCCTATATTTTCCTCTCTCTCTCTCTCAAACTATCTTTGGAAGTAACTTCAAAAGATCTAAACCCGAGTTCTTTCAGAAAAAAGGGTTGTATGATTTCCATTGCCTATGAGACAACATTTTCACTTGAGGTCTGAGCCTGAACTTGTGGGACTTCTGAGGGAGATCCTTCAGGCTGGGCAATTGATGGTAATTCTTCTTTACTTGGGCTTGCTGATGCTATTGCTTTTGTCTGGCTTGGGACTGAAGCCTGAACAAGCTCCAGTGGTTTGAACTTGCTGATATAATAACTGAGTGATGGTCCTGAGTATTCAACTGTCTGCACCTGAGCCGGTGGGTCTTTACCGACATTTAGCAGTATTGATGATGCTGCGGCAACAAAGATCAGGGCGAGGCCTGCAGCAATTGCTACTGTGTTCTCAGATCCGTCTGAGGAAGAACCAGCACTTCCAGAACTTATAGCACTTTCTGCCACATAAACTGCAGGCTGGAAAGATCACAATGCATGACATTAACATCAGACTCCCACAAAAGTGTGATAAATTCTCAGGTACACAGTGGGTTTATCAAAGGTAGATTACAGCAAGATATAGGCATGTAAAAAAATCAAATTAAAGGTGAATCCTACTCAAGTTATGGATATATCCGCAAAGCTTCTGCATAATCTGGAGTGACAAGTAGAATTTCTTAATATAGGCCAGGAAGCAGATGGTGAAGATGACAGGACACCAAACGCTTGTTCCCAAATTATATTATTTTGTCGCATAATAGAAAAAGAAAAAAGAGAAGTAATGCTTTTTATCCAATGTCTAATACACTCGTTATTATTATTATACAATGTCTCTCTTTTGTCCTTACATTATTTAAATATTGGCATGGAAACCATTTTTATCTATTCCACTCACTTCTTCATTCTATTTCCTTATATATCTGATAATTACGCGTATCAATTGGCTCAGAATATTATTGGAAAAATTTCATGGATTGCAATTTATTTCTTGGAATAATTACTTCATGAAATTATTTCAAAATTTAACAACCCACGGGTGGAGTTCACCATGCAGGTACCCTATTTTTCCAAACGCTTGGAAACCTAGGATGACGAAAAATTTATCTCCCTAAAGGGTTAAAAGGAATATATTGAAGAACAAAAATATAACATTAAATCTGCAAACCCTTAACGAGTACACAAAACTAAAAATTACTAACCTCAACTGAATATATGTTTGTCTGTCCAGCAGTGTCCTTCTCGACATAACCTGTCCAGCCTCGCTTCGTAGGTGGATATGTACCCACCACTTTGGTCTTATCCCCTGCTAACCACTCCACACTGATCTTCCCAACCTATAATCACCATTGACAGAAATGTTATCATCCTTTCCGACTTCACATTTTATGTGTTCAGTTGTGTCAATCACATCCAGATTGTTAAAAATCATAAATGGCAAATACCACAAGGACATGAAGCTTTCAGCTATCATTTTTTTTTTAGTGAAAGCTTTCTGTTATCTTTCATTATGAGTTAATAGTCATGACAGTAGAAAGACCAACAGGATTGGGATGCAGTTATACATAAAAGAAAGCAATAATTGGGAGCACATGGTGCAAGCTTAAAAGGCTTAACTGACATTGATCAAGTGTTAATAATGTAAAGGACTTGTCTGAGCCTGTCAACAATTAAAGAATTTTCTATATCTATCTAGTAAATCAAAAAATAAATCTCAGAAACTTCAACAATGTCCCAATAACTAACAATTAGAAAGCTCTCAGTCTCCTCCTTGAGAAACTATCCTCCACAAAACCCGCATATGCAGTATAAATCACAGAAAATCCATTAAAAGATATCACCTGCTTTGTTTAAGTGAGTTTATGCACAAAAATTCAATTTAATTAGACTCTTCATGCTTTTGTAATTTCCACAGAAATGCAGTTTTGAGATATAGCCTCAAGATGCTTCCAATTGTTCATCATCATAATTAAACTATTTGCAGTACTTCTATTGACCATGCCGGTTCACATCAATTGTCCACTGTCTGCTTATGTCTACAATAGCATATGAAAAGGAACAAACATATTTATTTACATTGCTGCCAAGGGAAATAATAGTTGAGGTTAAAAGAAGAAGAATTCAGTCTGCAATGTGCATTACCTTATTAAAAGAAAATTAACCTTACAACAACGTGAAAAGAGCAAGGCCAGCATAAATCAGAACACCATTTACATTAATGCTCCTTTTTATAATCTAAGGTATCATGCCGGTCTTGAAAACCAATAATGACAACATTCAACCTCTTAAACTACTACACCATCCGGATAAAGAGTTTCAAATCAAAATTAAAGTGTCACTAAACAAAATCAAAGTCAATTGCAAAGCTTCCTCATGACTTAAATAGCACTTTAACCTTGGTTGAATAAACAAAAACAAACATATCTAGCCTTGATAATTCCTACGGGCATTTTCTTTGAATAAAATACTACTAGAAAAGCGGGTCCAAAAATGGGTCCTCATGCCGTGCTCATCCTTTTAGATGAGCACGGCATGCTCATCCCTTCAAATTTGGGGTGGGGGCCATTTATTTTTATTATTTTTTATGTATTCTTATTTATTTGGATTAAATTATATGCTGTATTCTGAAATATTTTTGCCAACTAGTATTTCAAATTAATTAATTTTTAGTTCTGCATCCAAAAATATTTTTCCTGCAACACCAGTATTTTTAAATATTTTGCCGATAGTACCCAATATCTGAAATATTTTTTCAACACCCAGTATCTTAGACTAATTAACTTTAAGAGCATGGAGTATTTTTTCAAACAAAAAAAAAAAAAAAACCCAAAATTGGGGGATGAGCATTATCTGCTCATCTCTTGGATGAGCGGGGAATGTGGATTCGTCCAAATATAGGTTAAGCAAATTTCAAAGCTTCATTAGACGTGAACAAGCATTTTATCCATAATTAAATCAACGGCTATATCTACCAAAAAATTATCGAATATGACAATATGTAAATATGATAATCCTAAAAGCATTCTCTCTGGAGATAAATCCCAACAAGTATTGTATCTGGTTACCCAATACTAGCCCAGAGAAAAGGTAACCAAGGTTAATTACACTTCAAATTTTCATCGCAGGTTTACAGGCATTTTTATTTTAGTTTATCCTCAATTAATATATCCAATGAGTGTGTTCTAACAAAATCCACACACGCATGAGAAAAAACAAAAACCAGAAAACCCCAAAAACTTAATAAAAGGGTAAGATCACCAATTCATTCATCTGAATAGGAGTAAAAATCAAAGAATAAAAGAAAATTTTGAACTCACTTCCTTTTCGGGGGCGCATTCTTCCTCATTGCAGTCATCATCCTCAGAGGAAGCTCTCACTGTGAACAATCCATTGCTTCGCTTATTGGCTCTCTGATATTTCACGAAGAATCTGCGAGAAGAAAACGCGCAGCTGTTGGCTGCCAAGGTTGCTTGTAATGCACAGGCCATTGCCGGAAATGAACGAGAAACTCTGATTTTACTTCGGAAACTAATAAACGAAATTATATCACAAGAAATGCTGGAAATGATTCAAGTATTTGTAGATTATTGTTTGAGTCTGGTTTGGTGAGAAAGTGAAGTGAGGTGGAGAAAGAAGAAGACAGAGGTTTGAGGATGGGCTTCTCGTGGTGGTGGAGCTGGGAGGCATGTTTGGATGGGCTATATGTGGACACCTCGACAACTACCTATAAAATATCTGCCAGGCTTCGCGCACATTTTTACACATTATTTTGATCTTTTTCTTATCTTTTTATTCAAGTGCTCATAATCTTCCCTATTTTATAATTAGATTCAATAACACCCCTTCCTCGTGTAGTTAAAATAAAATATATTTATTTAATTTAATTAGATTAAAAAAATTAGTTAAATTAGTGAATATGATATGTTTTTCCCTAAAACATCTCAATCATCATTTTTAATTCTCTAAATCTCTTTTTTAGTTTATTATTATTAAAAGAGTATTGATACGAATAAATTAAAAAAATATTGATAAATATGATAAACATACCTTATATTTAAAATCAAGATCAATTCCATAATTAGGCCATATATAAGGAAGCCGAGAGAGTATTTTTTATCATGCCCTTACCTATTATTAATGAGGGTCCTTTAGTTTTTTTTTTTTTATAATGAGTTTTTCTTTATCAGCGTCTTATAATTTCACTAATTTTTAATAACATCATATAGATTTTTTTTTATTTTGTTTCTTTATTAGTCAACTGTATGGACTTCATTAAAAATTAAGTAAATCTACAAAGATATGATAAAAAATAAAAATAACTACAAAAATATACTAAAAAAAAAAAAAACACGATAGGGATGTGATAAAAAAGAAAAAAAAATAACAGAACCGTATTAAAAATAAGTTCTTATAAATTATTTATTCCTTTTCACAAGGTTTTCAAATTTTTTGATATTACATGGAGTTTTTGAAAATAAATAAAGATGGTGATGATAATAACTGCTATAAAATAATAAAATTTGTTTATTGAGATGTATTTATTCTTAATTTTATATTTCATTATATTATTGTTGTTAGAATTGGGCTTAGAATAAATGTGGCTAGTTAATAATAATTAATATTTGATTATCTTTAATTAAGATCCTGGTTAGTTAGCATGATTCTAAGGATCATTGTTTTAAAATTTGAAATGCTTTTTCTGTTGATATCTCCGATATTATAAAGAGAAAATATCTAGGGTTAGCTATACCTATTCTATTTTCATCTGTATGTACACATTACGAGGGGGAAAGTATTGGAAATTTTGTTCTAGGGGTCAATCATTGTACTTTGAATATTATTAATTTAATGAATTTTATCCATTATTTTATCATATTATTCACATGTTCACTGTGATGACTGTATCTTTAGATAAATCGTAAAATTGTCCTAAATGTCCCTGGTCGGTCATCTATGCGAGAGCAGAGATGAAATAGACCAGTGTGAATTTGATAAGATATGGAGATACAAATCAAAATCTTAGGTATTTGTAAGAGTACAAGGTGTTGGACCGACCCGCTATAAGAAAGTTGCGTGGATCAAATTATAAATTTATCTTATGTATAACCACGTCACAATACCCTTCGACCTGAGGTCATCATGGATTCACACATGAGAGTTGCTAAGCTTTGAACTAGTCAAAGACACCTTTGACCGAGTGATGATAAAGGCTACAATCGGGCTTGATGGTTTTTCATGCAGAGGAATATGAATGGTCAATATGAAATTTGTCCCTCACATTAGTAGAGAGATATTACTAGGCCCCTTGATGAGTGAGTCTGAGAAATGTATGGCCATAATACGTTGGAAAGGAGTTTCCATTTCTATTGTCAGACTACTTGAGAATCGAGAAAGTAATAGTTAGGAATAGGTGGATGACATTATCCATGCCTCATCCTTAACCGAAATATCGTGTGACAAAAGGGACGTGACATGGTTGTATAATAGGTTGCATCGTGTTAACGATCCTCATATGAATTAGGTAGTCGTAATGTCTTACTAGAAGCCGCTTACGACTTATGGGTTAGTACAATTATTAGCCCATTGCCAACTTCATATGGGCTTACAGGGTTGCACACAAGAATGGTTCAATGTCAACACCCGTTTCCATTTCGATAATCGAAGAGTAATAAAGACGGAATTCCATTGGCATATAGAAAAGTATATATATATATATATACTGATAACAGTATTCGTTTACAATCCCAAAGTCTTTCGTAGACAAAATACAGAATACAACGAAAACTTCAATATATACAAGATTCTCCAAAATATCTTAGCATAAACTAATTATAACCATAGACTTTAACCTTGCCTTGAGACACGTGCCAATCACTTCCCAATGTCTATGCTTTTGCCTTTTGATCTACTGGCATCCGTTGAGATATTTGTTTAGAAAAAGGGGTGAGATTCTAAGGAATCCTAGTAGAAACATGTTATCGTTCATAGAAAATGCGAAAAGTAAACAGTTATGCATCATGTATGCACCAATTAATGAACAATATAAATACATCATCTGCATGTATACATAAGTAGGGTCTAACCCTACTAATCTACACCGGTTGGATTCTCACCAATTCCCAATGTAAGTGCCCCGGCACTAATTGCCCTCTATAGACAAAACTTGTTGATTAATAAAGTACATTTACAAACAATGGAATTCACATAATCATATAACTATGGCATGATGTATGAAGAATAATGTTTCTACCTCAAAGTTCTTTCACCCCTTCTTAGTGTGCCTCGTAAAATGTGTCGCTTCCGACTTTCGACTCGGTCTTAAAATATTAAATGTACAAGAAATAAGTCATAACCTATCCAAGTATCATTTTAGACACTTCCATAGTATTTCTTGTGGTTATATCAGTCTGTGGTGAAAATTTACCAAAATGCCTCTGAGACCTTGGCCCAGCCCCGCCGTACTCGGCCTAATGGCATGTTTTCCCAAAAATTTGACTAGGGCTATCCTAACGTATTTCGCCCAAGAAATCCATTTTCGGGCTCAAAATTACCAAGTTCAGTGTCAATTATGAAATTGCCCTTGACAGCCCTGTTTTAGGGACGTTTTCATAATTATGCTTTTTCGGGCTTTTCTGAAAAAGTGACCAACTGTAACCCCACCTATTTTTTCCTCTTGAATCCAATAGAACCATCAATTTCATGGAAATCCAACTCCTTCCCCCAAATCTGCTCTTGGCCGAAACATAGGTCAAGAAAAGTGAAAAATTTGGAGTTTTGTGTTTAAGTCATTTAAACACATACTAACCATGATTCAAAGACATTTGGGTAGCATAACCCCTTAGCATTAGGACTTTCCAAATTTATGACTTAATCAAAATCACCAAATCCAACCACAGACCTCAACAACAACATCATACAAGAATAGATCTAAGATTTGTGAGGTTACCTCTTGAGTTCTATCTCTCTAGGCGTCATCCTCTCTCTCTCTCTCCTTGAGCTCAAGATGTGTTTTCTAAACCATGATTCCATAGAGAAGAAGGGTTTAGAGAAGGCTTTTATGGAATGCTACAAGAAAATGCTTAAGAAAACAACATTTACCTTAAGCTTCTTCTACTTCCTTCTCTCTAGATCTCAATACTTCTTCAAAGCTCTCTCTCTCTCTCTCTCTCTCTCTCTCTTCTTTCTCTAGCTTGGCCAAAAATATGAAGAGAAAGAGGAAGGAAGAGTATTTTAAAAGATCTCTCCTTTCCTTTAATCACTTGATTTCCAAGATTGCATCACATGATGACACTTGGCATTAGCTTCTTTTTCCAATTGATGATGTCATAAGGCTTCAATTAGCCTTGAACTAATCTTTCCCCTCTTTTAGTTATCTCAAAACCGTCCCCTCCTTATGTCTCCACTAACCAAATGGCTTCTTCTAACAAATCCAACCATGCACTCAATTGTTGTACCATAATCATGATTACTTTGCAAAAGTAACCTTATTTTAACATAATTTGACATGTGCTCATCTTAATCAATTATAAACTAATCCCCTCTCTATAGGATAATGACACTTGGCATATTTAATCTCATTAATCATTTTTCCCTCGAATTTTCTTGTGCTAAGCGAAAATTGCAAGAAAAAAGGGAAATAGGAATTGTTTCAATATTTCCATAATTCAATTAAATGAATTATGCACATGTTCTCCCAATTTCACAACTCTTGATTTATTCTATCAAGAATATTCAATGCATATATTCTCCTTTATTTTCCTTAATTAATTGAAATTAATTTCAATTAATTGGAAAACAATTACTCTTGTGCTAAATTGATAAAGTTTCGATTTTGCCATTACCTTTGAAATCTAATTTCCTTTCTTGAGTCAATTTTCTCATTTTCTCATGAATATTCACCATTTTATTTAATTTCTCGAATAATTACAATATATTTAGTGAATATAAAATTTGGGGTGTTACACTCAACACGAGACAATGTTTAATCTAGAGTGGACAAATTATATATATATATATATAATATAAAATTCCTGAAAATAAAATTAATAACATTATATATGTGTGTGTGTTTTCAAAATACATACATATATATATGATAATATTATTATATTAGTTTTAAATTTAGTTTTATTAAGATAAATTAAATTTAATAATTAACATGATAGAGATACAGTATCTTAAATTTAATTTATGAAGACAAATTAAATCTGTTGGCTCTTTATTAAGATTAAATAAATAGGTTAAATTAAAACTGTTGAACGGATTTATTTGAACCGAATTTATTTAATTAGCTCATCAAGATAATTAAGGGTTAACTAATTTCTAAATTAATCTTAATTAATCAAGATTAATTTTGAAATTCAAATATAGCCCACATGGGTTATAAAATTGACAGTGCAGAAAAACTCATGGACGGATGAGAATTAAGAGCCGCGAGAAAACCCTAGCAGACATTGAAGGCGCTAGCATGTAGTCCGTGTTGGAGTAGCATTCGATAGATACCGGTAGAGGGAGTTAATCGACATGTTGGCTCCTGAAGATCGAAAACCAAGAACACACGAAAAGAGAGGTACGATTCTTTCTAACTCGGTTTAAATGCCGTTGATAGATCCGCAATTGGGATTGGTAAAATTTTTAAAATTATTCCGCTGTGCTTGCCAATCCTAACAGTGGCATCAGAGTAAGAACAATTGTGCATTTAAATTGAGTTTATGTTCTTATACATGTTATATATATGGGATATATATGTGTGTTTATAAGAAAACGTTCGAATATGTATCTAATCTAGTTAATACGAAAAGGAATTTTTTTTGAAAGATTTGATTTTCAAATAGGTCTTTTGATTTTCATTTTCTAAGGAATATGTTCTACATCAATTGTTTATTTTCGGATAGTGCTGTATGTTTATGCGATTTGGTGGAATTGTTTCGATTATATGTGATATGTTTACGTTTCAATTCTGCCGTTGGTGTCACAATTTCTAGTTTAGATTAGATCCAAAATTGGAATTCATTGTTGTTGGTTTCAAATTGGTTGAAGCTCACGGCTGTTTGCAAGAACAACTGGGTCTAGTTCGGATCTCTAATCGGGTTTTAGGGATCTGAAAGTGTGGGGAAGATGATTCAGACCAAAAGTGTTCTGAGTCATTTTTGAAATGGGGCTGAAATCCTTTTGAACTGTATTGAAATAAATATTTTAAAAATGGACCACCGTGACTAACTGTTCGTAGCACGATATAATCTAATCATGACATTTGTTGCTTTTCATATTGTATGAACTCTTACTTGTTGTGGTTTATTCTTCATACTTGTTTGGGTATGGTGAACATGGCTTTAGTTTTTATAAAGGGTTGTAATATTTAAATACAGCCTGCGTGTCATGCCTTACTCTAAATACTCTCAATGTACATTCTCTTCTCATCTCACTCCCCTCGTATGTTTAAACGAGGTTTCTCTTAATGTATTTATTTTCTTATTTAGAGAAGTCCTCTCATTGGCTTGGGAGGATTTTAGGTTAGGTAATCCATGTTGTGTCACATTTAATTATACTTTTGATTAGATCATTGCATGTATACTTTCATGTTTATATGTATGAGATATGACCACGATTACATTCATATAAACAAAAACTAATTTATTGAGCCCTCCAATCAAATCTTAAGTTATAATGCTGTCAATTAATGAATACTTGTCAAAACCTAGATCGCTCAATTGTAGAAACCACCAAAGTGGATGCATTTGAGTTATCTTGATGAGACAAGCGTGAGTAATGGTGCTACTCATAATATTCATTATTGTTTTAACTTAATTGAGATTAACAAAACAATTTTGGATCTCAAGGCATTAGATAGGATTAACTTAATCGCACAATTGACTCCTCCAGGAACACCACAATGGAATGGCATTTTTGAACGGAGGAATCAAACACTATTAGATATGGCTCAATCTATGATGAGTCAAACAGATCTTCCACTGTCTTTTTGGGGACATGCCCTAGAAACAGCTCCATTCATACTAAATCATGTTCCACCTAAGGCAATTGAAAAGACATCATATGAGATATGGACTGGAAAGAAACCAAGTTTATTTTTTCTCAAGATCTGGGGATATGAGGTATATGTTAAACAACAAGCCTCAGATAAATTAGCGCCCAGATCCTCAAAGTTCCTTTTCGTGGGGTATCTTAAGGAATAAAAGGATACTATGTATACAATCCTACCAATAACAAAGTGTTTATTGTAATATCCCAATTTTTGATTAAGGGCTAATCATGATTATTGTGGATAATTATGAATTTAATTGGAATTATTATGTGTTTTATGGCAATATTAATTAATATGTCATAATTAGTGAAAAATTGGAAGAATGGAAATATTGGCCATAAGTGGTAATTAATGGGAAAATTAATTACTGACTAAGGAAAAAAATGAGATGTGTAATTAAATGGCTAATGGAGGGATTAAGTGGATAATTGGGTGTTTACCTTTGCAAGAGCCAATGGTAGTGTGACATGTGTCAAGGTGGAAGTTGGGAGTGGGTATGGGAGAAAGTCAAATGGGATAATATATTATTTTCTCTCTCTTCCTCTCCTCTCTTTTCGCTGAAGTCATGGAGGGAGTATCATTGTTTTTATTTCTTCACTCCATCTCACCTTTCTCATTCTCTCTCTTTCGGCCATTGAAGAGGAAGAAAGGAAAAAGGAAAAGCTTTATCTTTGGGTAAGTAAATGCCCTCCATGGCTCAAACTCCATTCATAAATGTTGATCCTTGAGTGATAAGCTTCATTTTGGTGGTTGTAGTTTGTCCATTGGTTGTGGGTTGTGATCACACGAAAATTTGGAAAGTGGTGAATCAAGAACTCTCTTTGGAGAAGTTGATAAGGTGAGTGAGACCAACCTATCTATCTAAGTTTCATGCCATTTGAAGTAGTTTATAATTTCTGGAAATTTTGGCTTGAATCCAAAAATGAGTGCCACTGTTCATTTGGTATGTTTTTGGCATGAGAATGGTGTTTTGGAATGAGTTTATGATAGATAGATTGATTGGTGATTGAAATGTTAAGTTTAGTGATTTTGGGAAAATTGATGATTTGTGTTGATTCAAACCAAAGCATGACAATGGAGTAGGATTTTAGTAATTCTGATGATTCCATTGGATTCCTTGGGTGTTTTTGTGTGGGAGTAGCTTTGGTTTGGTTTTTGGGTTCATTTGGATCACTTGGTATAAATTCTGGAAGTGCTGTCATACCTTCTGCGTTTTCTGGTTTCTGATAATCATGCTCGAGTGAGAGTGAGTGTGCTCGAGTGAGGGAAGAACATCACTCGAGTGAGAGTGAGTGTGCTTGAGTGAGGGAAGAACATTACTCGAGTAAGGGCTTTTGTGCTCGAGTGATCCTTTTCTGTGAAAGTTTTTGTGCTCTTGGGCAAGCACTTTCTGTCCTCACTTTCTTGTGCTTGAGGTGATGTCCGTACAATGCTCGAGTGAGGGAATTTGTGCTCGAGTTAGGGCTTTTGTGCTCGAGTGAAACCATTTTCACTCTAGGTGTGTAACCCCTGACTTTAAACACGTAATTATAATTCGATAACACATATTTAAATCGGATTAGAGACCATTGGATACTTTAACCTCATTTTAAACTTTCTGTCTTATAGTAAAATTTTCACAAAATCTTTCAAAATCTTTTTCCCATCCTGGTCCCAATTTCAATATTCGAATATAATTACCTGTGCAGTTAATATACATTCAATCATATCAGAGTGTATAACCATATCCCCGGCAACTCCCGGGTTCTATACATATATAACCTAAGGGTTTGTAAGTATCCACTAGGGGATTACACAACCAAAATCGAATATAATATTCCTATTTCAAAATATCCAGTAATCCCGAGTTCAAAATAAGTAACCAACATCTCCAAGATCAAATATACCCCTAAAAGTCTTAATTGCTCTGGGTTGGCCTCTTCTCTTTTGAGCCATACGCCCTGTCTGAAATGTTAGTCATAGGAAAGAATGAGATTCGAGAGAATCCCAGTAGTAACAAACCACTCACACAATGCATAAACACAAAGCATGTATATAAATCACAAACAGCAACAGCAGCAACAATCTCAAAGATACATGGTTTTCACCACAAACGACAGCACTCATGGCTATATACATAATACGATAGCTCCCGCTGTAATCACCATCACGACAGCTTACGCTGTAAACTACAGCTTGCGCTGTAAACTACAGCTTGCACTGTAAACTACAGCTTGCGCTGTAAACGACAGCTTGCGCTGTAAACGACAGCTATCACCAGCTGTAACCGCAGCAGCATCTGACATCATCATAACATAGTGATACAACACACATACGGTGCATTACACAAAGTATAAGAGAGAGAGTCACTACCTGATCCTTTCCCGACGTTTCTTAGCACAATGGGCTCACGAGGATGGCAAATATCAAATCATGCAAACCAAATTAGGGACAACCCGTCAATCTCTTTCCTAAGTTCTTATCTCTATAATACTTTAAGTTGGTTATCATTTGAACTCTTTAGGTGACTATTTTAGGCCTAAACATATGCCTAAAGGGTTGGGAAAGGCTATACCAAAAACCACCTTTCAAAAGTGCAAAACACTGATTTTTGGGGGTTGGCCACGGCCCACAAATCCACTGGCCGCGGCCAAAAAGAGGTCAGAAACATTTGGGCTGAGGCCCAACATCTTCTGGCCGCGGCCAAGAAAATTATGTTTCTTGGCTGAACTTCCAAAAATCATAACTAATTCAAGAAATAAGGTGATTCCAAAGCCAAATGAAAGCTATTTAAGTCCTCTTTCTAGGAAAAATATTGGCCATTACTGGAAATCACTAAAAAAGTACAGAATTACTAAAAACTCACCACTATCCCACAACAGAGCTCAATTTCCATCCCAAACTTTGGACAACCATAACTCATAGTGCACAAAACGAAATGATACCAATTATATGTCCATTTTGAAGCTTGGGAAGTGAAATTTAAAACTGGAAATTTTCATAATTTTATGACATATTTAGCCTATTCAAAATTCCCACACAAAAAGACTGCCCAACACAGACCTTCAATGGACAGATTTTCAGTTTTTCACAATTGCTTCCAATGGTTCCCATTTTCACATAAAACACCATTCCCACACCAATTTTGCCCAAGGAATCCATTGGAGCCTTCAAAACAATCAAATTCCATCCACATAGACATGTTCCACTGAAATCTTTACATGTCAACACAATATGCACACAATCCACCACAATGCAATTCCTTCCATTCCAAAAATTCCAAATAAATTCCTATGGCTCAAAGACACAATTTAACACCACATTCTACACAACGCCCTAACCACTTCAAGCATTCAAATTAGACCAAAAATCAGGGCAAAAATTTGAAATTCCCAAAACCAAACCAATGACCACAACAATTATACCAAAAGGTATCAAATACCCACTTCAACTTCTTCCCAAAGCCATTTCTTTGATTCTCCTACTTTCAAATCCCCACAAGTTCTCAAACTCCACTAATCAAAAATATGAAACCATAGGAATAAAGGTCTCAACCCCTTGAACAATATTAATAAAGGTGAGTTGAGCATTTAGGGACAAAACCTTACCTAAAACTCAAGCTTCTTCTTTCTCTTTCTTGCTTGATCTTGGCAAAAATGGAGGAGAGGAGAGAGGTGAGAAGATGATGGAGAAATCGGATTTTTGGGGTGTAAATAGGCCCTTGGCCGACTTAAAATGGAGGAGGGAAGAGAGAGTTGCAATTGTTGACTCTTTGACCTCAATCCATGGTTCTTGTGTTGACATGTGTCAACATCTTGTTCCTCCCTCTAATCACTCACATAAGCACATGCACACACAATCCCACCCCTTTTGCTTATTCAATCTTAACCATTGATATCAATTACCAATGAGTTTCCTCTCCGATAACTGACCAATCGGTTGACAAATTTACCATTTTACCCCTGATTGACAAAACATATACTAAACCATCATCACATGCGTCTACGTCACAATTCACATTATATACTTCAAAAGTGTTCAATTAATATTAATTACATCACTTTGAAGTTAGTAATCCTTGATTACAATCCAGGATATTACAAGGTGCAGCAGTGAAAAATGAGTTTTTGTGCTTCCAAAAGGGGATCATTGGGATAGTTCTTCCAACCTTTTAGGAGTCTTGTTAGGGGTATTTAATGACTCCAAAAGAGCAATAATGATAACCAATTAAGTATTATGAAGTGAATTAAGTCTTGGAATAGAGTATAACTCTTCGTCCCTAATTATGAATATAGGATTTGACATTTGCCCTACTCAGGAGAGACCGGCGCTAGGACACGCATGGAAGGATCAAGGTAGTGACTTTTCTCTCATATTTTGTATGATGTTTTGGTATGCATAACTTATCATTGAACTTGTGAACTGTGTACCATGGTCCATTACAGCATGAGCACTTCAACGTGAGCCGTATAGGGAGTGACAGTAGTCATCTCTAGGTTGGCCGTTGAACTGTGGTCGTAATCGACATGGATCTTTGTGAATCCGACCCGTGGGGCGGCGTTTGTGAAACCAGCCGTGGGCTGTGTGTATCTTGCCTGTATGGCTTGCGTTATGAAATGCTTTATATGGATCCCAACTGTGGTGAATTATATTGTATGGATTGTTGTGATGCGATACAGCGTGAGCAATCGTCAGGGATGACATGTGTCATACTAACCATTGCCGTTGAACTGCCGTTGTAGTTGCTTGTATGGATAATGATTTGATTTCATGTCTTACTATTGTACATTATATGATTGATTTGACACTACGGGGATTCTTTAGAATCTCACTCTCCCAAAATCAAACATTTTAGACAGGGCTGAAGGATCGAAAGGCAAACGAGTGATGAAGAGCGGGTAGAGCTCCGTGTTAGGAGTTCCTTTTTGGTTTTTGGTTATCATTGTATATTATTGGATATTTTGTGGGAAGTACTTGTATATTTTGGGATTTGTGATGTAGATCTGTGTAATCCCCAAGTAAAGGGTATGAATTATGGGCTTATTGCCTTTGTGTAAACCCTTATCAAATGAATGGAACCCAAGTGAGTTGGGAATTTACTTACACTCTAATATTGGTAAATGGAATTCACCTGTACAGGCCATATTTATTTTGTATTATGAATATGAGACCATTGTGAATAAATTTTGAAAAAGTTTTTGCAAATCCGATTTTGGGCAAAAGTTTACCTTAATAAGTCCCAATTTGAAATATGGCCTCTAATTTTACATTAATTACGTGTTTACGAACGCAATTATCGGCCTTAATCGTGAAGGGGGTTACATTTATTATTCGAAATGGTAAGTTTCTAGAAAGAGAGTTTATCTTTAAAAGAACTTGTGAGAGTAAGGTACATTTCGAAGAAGTTCGAGAGTCACAAGATAGTATAGAACTGCAGATGGAAAACAGAGAAGTCTTACAACAAGTTGCTGAGCCTCCTCAAGTAACACAAGGTCCATGAAGATCTAATAGAACATCGCATCAGCCTCAAAGATATGGATTTTTGATTATTGAAAGCCATGATATGTTGCTCATTGAGCAAAATGAACCAACCACCTATTGAGAAGCCATAGTGGGACCAAACTCCTAGAAATGGCTAAATGCCATGAAGTCTAAAATACAATCATGTACGAAAATTAGGTATGGACCTTAGTCATTCCACCTAATGGTGTAAAAACCATCAGGTGTAAATGGCTTTTCAAGGAGAAAATTGACATGGATGGCAATGTAAATG
Organism: Inga laurina; assembly: GCA_963855925.1. Classification (NCBI taxonomy): domain Eukaryota; kingdom Viridiplantae; phylum Streptophyta; class Magnoliopsida; order Fabales; family Fabaceae; genus Inga; species Inga laurina. The sequence goes on from OY979707.1 coordinate 24,205,825, forward strand.
TCTTTAAGGCATGACTGGTTACAAAAGGATTTACTTAAACTTATGGTGTGGACTATGATGAAACCTTTTTCCCAATTGTAATAGCCAAATCAATCAGAATTCTTCTTGCCATTACAGCATATTATGACTATGAAATATGACATATGGATGTCAAAATAGCCTTCCTTATTGGAAAGCTACTTGAGGATGTGTATATGACACAATTTGAAGGCTTTATGCATTAAGAGGAATCTAGTAAAGTTTGCAAGCTTCAAAGATTCATTTATGGATTAAAGCCAGCATGCCAAAGCTGGAATCATCATTTTGATGAAGTAGTCAAAGAGTTTCGATCCATTTAAAACATTGATGAAACTTGTGTTTACAAGAAGGTTAGTGGAAGCATAGTTGTATTTCTAATGTTTTATGTAAATAACATCCTACTCATTGGGAATGACATTCCTACCTTGTAGAGTGTCAAGACTTGGTTAGGAGAGTCTTTCTCGATGAAAGACTTAGGTGAAGCCACATACATCCTAGGAATTAGGATATATAGAGATAGATCCAAGAAACTAATAGGCCTAAGTCAGAGCACATACATAGACAAGATATTACATAGGTTTAGTATTCAAGATTCAAAAAGGGGTTATATGCCCATGTCTTAAGGCATCCAGTTTAGCAGGATCTGTGTCCTAGTACAGCTGATTAGCGAGATCGCATGAGCAAGGTTCCATATGCCTCGGCCATTGGATCTATAATGTATTCCATGTTATGTACTCGACTGGATGTCTCATTTGCGTTAAGTATGACTAGAAAATATCAACAAGATCCTGATGAGGGTCATTGGATTGCTGTTAAGAATATCCTAAAGTACTTAAGAAGGACTAAGGACTTATTTTTGGTATATGGTGGATTGGATGATGAGCTTTATGTAACTGGTTATACAAATGCAATTTTCCAAACTGGCCAAGATGATCTTAAATTGCAATCTGGATATGTATTCCTCCTGAATGGTGGAGCAGTAAGCTAGAAGAGCTCCAAGTATAGCACTGTAGCAGATTCTACAACAGAAGCTGAGTATGTAGCAGCATCGGATGCAACTAAGGAAGCCGTTTGGATCAGAAAGTTCATTACTAAACTGGGGGTGGTGCCTACCATCTTAAATCCAATAGATTTATTCTGTGACAATAGTGATGCTATTACACAAGCCAAGAAGCCTAGGTCATATCAGAGGACTAACATATGCCTAAGTGATTTCATCTCATTAGAAAAATCAATGATAGAGGTGATATAAAGATATGCAAGTAGTAGGAAAAGACAATATTACTGATCCTCTTACTAAACAGCTTACACAGGCAAAGCATGAGCGTCATGTTAGGACAATGGGAATTAGGAAATTGATTATTGTACCTAGTGTAAGTGGGAGGATGTTGGAAATTGTGCTCTAGGGGCCAATAATTGTACTTTGAACATTATTAATTTAATGAATTTTCTCCATTATGTTATCATATTATTCACATGTTCAATGTGATGATTGTATCCTTGGATAAATCATAAAGATTATCCTAAATGTCCCTGATCGGTCATCTATGCAGGAGCAAAGATGAAATAAGACAAGTATGAATTTTATAAGATATGGAGATATGAATCAAAGTCTTAGGTACTTATAAGATTACAAGGTGCTAGACTAACCTGCTATGAGAAAGCTGCATGGATCAAGTCATAAGCTTATCTCATGTATAACCACGTCACAATGCCCTTCGACTTGAGGTCATCATGGATTCCTACATGAGAGTTGCTAAGCTTTGAACTAGTCAAAAGTCACCTTTGATCGGGTGATGATAAAGGTTGTGATCGGGCTTAGTGGTTTTTTATGCAGAGGAATGGTCAAGATGGAATTTGTCCCTCACATTAGTAGAGAGATTTTACTGGGCCCCTCGATGAGTGAGTTTGAGAAATGTATGACCATACTACAATAAAAAGGAGTTTCCATTTCTATTGTCATACTAGTCAGGAATAGGGAAAGTAATGGTCAGGAACAGGAAGATGACATTATCCATGCCTCATCCTTGACCGAAATATCTTATGACAAAAGGGACGTGACATGGTTGTATGACATGTTGCGTTGTTTTAACGATCCTCATATGAATTGGGTAATCGTAATGTCTTACTACAAGTCGCTTGCGACTTGTAGGTTAGTACAGCTATTGACTTACTGCCAACTTCATATGGGCCTATAGGGTTGCACACAATGGCCCAACATGAGATAATGTTTAATCTAGGGTGGACGAATTTTATATTTATATTTATATATATATATAATATAAAATTCATGAAAATAAAATTAATAATATTATATATATGTATTTTCGAAATACATATCTATATGTGTGTGTGTGTATGTGTCTATAAATTAAATTTAGTTTTATTAAGATAAATTAAATTTAATAACTAACATGATAGAGATATAGTATCTTATATTTAATTTATAAAGATAAATTAAATTTGTTGGCTCTTTATTCAGATTATTTAATTAGATTTGTTGGCTCTTAATTAAATCAAATTTATTTAATTAGTTCATCAAGATAATTAAGGGTTAATTAATTTCATAATTAACCAAGATTAATTTTGAAATTCGAATATAGCCCACATGGGTTATAAAATTGATGGGTGCAGAAAAACTCATGGACGGATGAGGATTCAGAGCAGCAAGAAAACCCTAGTAGACGTTGGAGGCGCTAGCACGTAGTTCGTGTTGGAGTAGTATTCGGTGGATATTGGTAGAGGGAGTTGATCGACGTGTTGGCTCCTGAAGATCGAAAACTAAGAACTCACGAAAAGAAAAGTACGATTCTTGATAAGTAAAATATTTTCATATTTATTTTCCTTATATGATGATTTTATGGATGATATTTGAGCTCAATTTAATAAATTTGGGTGTAATTAATAAATAAATAATGGTTTTGGCATAAAATATAATTTTTTGAAAAATACTAAATTAGACCCTCTTTCAGTTTTCAAGCAATATCTAGAGCTCTAGATGTCGGATTGGGACGTTCTTTATATGGATACAAAGCTAAGAAAGAGCTTTACAACTTTGATGTCGAGACTAAAATCCAGTTCTATCTCCAAGGGTTTCGAATTTTGCTTGGAAGTTGAAAGCTGGAATCATCTACCATTCCACCAACCATTTCATCTACCTCTTCATCTTCCTTTTCACCTACTACTTCATCTACCATATTTCATCTACCTCTTCATCTTCCTTTTCACCAACTACTTCATCTACCACATTCTATCTACTACTTCACCTACCACATTTCATCTACCACTTGATCTACCCTACTCCATTCTTCCCTATATATAGCCACCCTCTCCTTCACATTTTAGACACCAATTCATATCCATTACTCTCATCTCTTCTCCACACATACCATTTCATTTCCATTACTCTCCTCTCTTCTCTACTTACACACCATTTCATTACTCTCATCTCTTCTCCACTTACTCCATCATCTTAGAATTAATTTTATGCATTGTATTACTTTTTGCATGCCTCCATCTTGGAAGGCTTAGGATTGTATTACTTTTTGTAGTATATGGAAGGTTTTACCTCCTAAAGGGACGGCTAGATTTTTACATTTTTCATGCATCTTTTGTTTGTATATTTATGTTTTAGAATTTAATATTCAAGTTTTATGCAGTCTTTATGAGGATTTCATTCTAGTTTTATATAATGTCAATTTATTTTGATTTTTTTTAATTTTATCATGTGCTAAATTTCCATTTTCCTAGGGTGATGGCGTAGCTTACTAATGACGGATTGAATCTTAACTTATTAAATCTAGTTTGAATTTATCCTTCATGATTGAGTTTTAATTATTATTCTTAATGCTTTTGATTGACTGGCCATCTTTTGAATGATTTCAATATACATGTTGAGACCGAAAAGAGATGCATGTGTATAGATCATATAATTAAAATCATGACTTGCATATGAAATAGGAATATATTCATATAAGTTGTGTAGTCTTACTGAGTTTCATGAATCTTAATGCATAATTAATTGCTTAAATTCATATAGGAATATATTGGATTAGCAATTAATTATAAAATTGCTTGACCTTGGAAGAGGCTAGTAATTAAATTAGGGAACTCGACTATCAATCATGTGGAATAAATTGGGCCAGAATAGATAAGTGATTCAATCTGAAATTTGTTAAGTGAAATATGACCCCTAGGACTTTTTCTCATAGTTGTTTCATATCATTTGCATTCATATTTAATTATCTTTTATTTCGTACTTTCAATCATCAGCTAATCGACGACTAAATAGAGTTAAAATTACTTATTTTGGTACTTAGTGATCAATCCTCGTGGGAACAATACTCTACTCACTTCTGTATTACTTGTTTACGACAGTGTACACTTCACTATTAAATTAATCATCTACACTCATAACAATTCTTTCAACTCGGTTTAAACGTCATTGATAGATCACAATTAGGATTGGCAAAATTTTTAAATTATTCCGCTGTGCTTGCCAATCCTAACAGAAAGTTGCAGTAAATGGCTAATTTGTCCTATAAAAGGTAAAGGATCTGATCCACAAATTATGATAGATGACCCAGAAACATCACTAGAATTAGTATCAGTTTCTCTGAGCCCCAACCTACTCCAAATAACCCTCAACTTCATCTCCCAACAGCTATAAATCCAAACAGTCCTTAGCATCTTTTCCAGCAGCTACAACACCTCAAGATAGTTCTTCAAATCATATTCCAACCACTGACAACTCTCCCAACAGCTGTAAATCCAAACAGTCCTCAACATCTTTTTCGAACAGCAGCAACGCCTGAAGATAGTTCTTCAAATCATATTCTAGCTTCTGAAAACTCCAACAAATAATTCTGAAACTCAGCTAGAAACCTCCAACATACTTGAACATATCTCTACAAACTTACCTGCTCCACTCCCGAACCTCATGTGATGGAAATAGAGATAGAAACAATAAGAACTCAGGACGAACAAGACGCAAACAAAGAAGATTCCATTACTAGTCTGAAGCAAAGTCATGAAACTCAACCTGAGATTATTCCTAAGGATCTACAAAAGTATATTTCTTTAAGAAAAGGAAAAATGAGATGCACTCGACATCCTATTGGGAGGTATGTTTCCTATGAAAAATTGTCACATTTAGAGCATTTGTGACTATTGTTGACAAGGAAGAAATACCAAAGACATTTTAGGAGGCTATGAATGATCAGAACTGGAAATTGGTTATTGATAAAGAGTTGAAAGTGTTGGACAAAAATACAACCTAGAAAATCACTGAACTATCACACGGGAAGCCTGTTGCAGGAAGTAAGTGAGTTTCTACAAAGAAATATAACTTAGATAGTAGTATTAACAAATATAAGGTGCATTTGGTTGCTCGAGGATTCATGCAAACCTATGGTATTGATTATCAAGAAATATTTGCTCATATGGCTAACTTCAATACTATAAATGTTTTACTCTCTCTTGTAGCTAATCTAGATTGGCCGAAGAGGTGTACATGGAAGTGCCACTGGGGTTTCTAAGTCTAGAAAATTCCAATAAGCTTTGTAAACTACTAAAGTTACTATATGGGTTGAAACAATTTCCAAGGGCCTGGTTTAAGAGATTTACACTTACTGTGAAGAGTTTTGGGTATAAACAGTGTCAAGTTGATAGTACCTTGTTCATTAAAAGCTATAATAATAAGATTGCTATTTTAATTGTCTATGTGGATGACACAGTAGTGACAAGGAACGATGTAGAAGAGATTGCAAAGCTAAAAAATAAGCTTGCTACATAATTTGAAGTAAAAGATCTCAGAAATTTAAGGTATTTTCTTGGGTTGGAAGTTCCAAGATCACCCACAAGCATTAGCGTATCTCAAATAAAGTATACTTTGGATCTTCTCAAGCAAACCGGGATGCTTGGTGTATAACCCCCTCACCGTAATTACATCCGGATTACGAAATTTAAGTGAAATAGAGACCAATAAAACAAAATAACAATTTATAATCCCACATCCAAGAGATGGGGTATTTCAAAAATCAATTTCCAAAACATATTTCACCCTGGTCTCACATTCACTATGAATATAATTACTTGAGAAAACAAATTACATAATGAATATCAGAATGCGGAAGCTAAAATCCTGGCAAAACCCCGGGTACATCTACATATATTTATATCATGGGTTTACAGGTTCCCAAAATGGGGATTACATATCCAAAATATTCATTTACATTCTCATGTACACTTGGTAATCCCAAAACCAAAATAAGGATAACCAACTACCACTAAGTCTCAGAGTAATCCTAACTACTCCTGGTTGTCCGCTTTCCTTTTGAGCCACTTGCCCTGTCTGAAAGGTTAGTCATATGGAAAGGGTGAGATTCTAAAGAATCCCAGTAGTAACAACTTTTTCATATCACATGCAATCACATAATATGCAAACAAATCATCTCATATCAGCAACACACATCACACTCCACCCTCATCCCCTTTTACCGCCGGGAAGGCACACCGTCCTAACCCGAACCGTTGTTAGCGACTCAGGGACTATTGGTGTGGCAGTGCATATGAATAGCCTTACGGCTCACATATAGCCTTTCGGATTTCACAAATGGCCCGTCGGCCTTCACAAATAGCCTTTCGGCCCGCAATTAGCCTTTCGGCCCACATAATCACATATACACACCCTAACCTCATCCCCTTTTACCGCCGGGAGGCACACAGCCCCTACCCGAACCGTTGCTAGCGACTCAGGGACTATTGGTATAGCGGTGCTTCCACAATTTTCACTAACATGCAGCATGCGAAATCCATTTCATCTCAATGACATTGAACACATATAATGTATCACATAGGATATAAAGAAAGAGTCACTACCTGTATCTTTCCTGACTGGCTCTGGCACCTTAGCCTCACGAGGACGACAGATGTCAAATCCTATATCAATTAGGGACAACCAATCAATCTCTCCTTATGTATATTTCAATAATACTCTAAGTTGGTTATCATTTAGGATTCTTTTGGTGACTATTAGAGGCCTAAACATATGCCTAACGGGTTGGAAGACACTACCTAAAAGACCCCTTACTCGAAGGCAGAACTCTGATTTTTGATAGCCTCACTCGAGCACAGATGCTCTCACTCGAGCACAAGTACGGACATCACTCGAGCACAAGAGAGTGAGAGACAGCGAGTGAGCACCCGAGAGCACATAAAGCTCTCCAGGATCAGGATCACTTGAGCACAACCAAATGCACTCGAGCACATACCCCATACCCGCGAGTGAGAAGGCACACTCGTGCACCTTACCCGCGAGTGACCACCCGAGAGCACCACCCACACCTGAGGCACAAGCTCACTCAAGCATGACCCCCAGTGCTCGGGTGAGACGGCAATGCTCGCAAGTGTCAGAGCACACTCTTGGCATCAACCAGCGAGTGAAGACCCGAAAGAAACCCTTCACTTAGGACTCGCACTATCACTCGAGCAACCCAAGTTCACTCGAGCACAAAGCGATGCACTCGAGCATTATTCATAAAACCCAGACGAACTCGAAGCAGAACAGGGAAAAACTCACGCATCACTCGAGCACGTTCTTCCTCTGCTCGAGTGATGTGTATCAGAGACCAAAAACGCAGAAAAACCAGAAAACGCCAGATGGTCAAAATCATGCCCAATGGTTCCCAAACTCCTCTCAAAACTCATACATTTCAAGTACTAACTAGGGAACACAATGGCAACTCCAAAAACACCCCAAAAACCACTTTGACCACAATCAAACACTAAGGTCTCTATGATACACAATACCCAAATTTCATTCAACTCATTTCCAATATTCCAGATTATATCCAATACTCAAATAACTCCACAATAACTCATTTCTAACATCAAACACCATAAAATCCATATTTTCAACATTTGGCATAATTAGGGCAAATTTTCCAGATTTTACCAACTCAGCCAAAAATCACAAACAATATACCAAAATGCTCTAAATGCCTACCTTTTCTCTTTGCTCAATCCAGAATCTTGATTCTCCAATCTTCCAATTTCGACTCACCCACAAATCACCACTTCTCAAGATTCTACAACCACCACCATAAAGCTCTCATTGAGATATACAATATTAGAGAAGAGGTTTTGAGCAAAGGAGGAGCATTTCTTACCAAAGATCAAAGCTTTATCCTTCCCTTTCCAAGCTTTGCTCAGCGAAAATGGAGGAAGGAAGAGAGATAAGATGAGTGGGATGGTGAAATGATGATGATGAAGATGTTTCCTTTTCCCTCCCATACACACAACCGAAAGAGAGAGAGAGAAAAGAGAAAAAGTGCTACTTTGTCTTCTAGTGCCACATCCCATGGCCACCCTCTTGCCACATGTCACAATCTCACACATTCCTTCAATGAGCTCATATCACCACAAAGCACAGGATTCCGACCCATGGTCAAGGAATCACAACCATTGATCTTAAATACCACACATCTTTATTCCACAATTCACATTACATAAATTTCCCAAAAGTGTTTAATTTATACTAATTACAATGATTATCAGAGCCATTAGCTCTAATCACAAATCGGGATATTACAATTCTCCCCCTGTCAATTAAATTTCGTCCTCAAAATTTGCTACATCACTTGAGCCATAAACTCCGGATATCGCCTTCGCATATCTTCTTCTGCTTCCCAAGTTGCTTCCCGCTGGGTCATACCCTTCCAGATCACCTTCACATAATTAATACTCCGGTGTCTGAGCCGATGTTTCTCTCTATCAATAATTTTCTCTGGCTCCACCGCATATGTGAAGTTATCTTGCAATTCCACCTTCTCATACTCAACGACATGAGATGGATCCGGTTGATACTTCTTCAACTGGGAAACATGAAACACATCATGGAGTCTGCTCAAGCTCGGAGGTAGGGCTACTCGATAAGCAACAGGCCCAATCCTATCAAGGATCTCAAAAGGACCTATATATCTCAGGCTGAACTTCTTTCGCTTTATAGCTCGCCCAATACCGGTGACAGGAGATATTCTCAGAAACATATGGTCACCAATCTCAAATTCTAGAGGCCTTCTCCTCTTGTCCGTATAACTCTTCTGCCGACTCTGAGTTGCAAGAAGCCTCTTACGAATGATTCGAATCTGGGCTGAGGTTTGATCCACAAGATCCGGCCCATAGAGTTTCCTCTCGGACAACTCATTCCAACACAATGGCGATTGGCATTTTCTTCCATACAACGCTTCATACGGCGCCATTTGAATGCTTGCATGATAACTATTGTTATAGGCGAACTCCGCAAGTGGAAGAAAATGGTCCCAACTCCTTTGAAGTCAAGAACACATGCCCGCAACATATCCTCTAAGGTCTGGATAGTCCTCTCTGACTGTCCGTCTGTCTGAGGATGATAGGCTGTACTGAATCTCAACTGAGTACCCAGTGCCTCATGCAATGCCCTCCAAAATCTCGAAGTGAAATGAGGATCTCGATCGGAAATGATGTTCTTCGGTATTCCATGGAGCTTCACAATTTCACGAATATAAATCTCTGCTAGTTTATCCGGAGAGTAACTAGCATTGATCGGTAGGAAGTGCGCTGACTTTGTTAACCGGTCCACAATGACCCAGATTGCATCATAATTCCTGATCTCGGGCAATCCCACAACAAGTTCTATGGTCACGCTTTCCCATTTCCATTCTGGAATCTCGGGACTTTGTAACAAACCAGGCGGTCTTTGGTATTCAATCTTCACTTTCTGACATGTGAGACACCTTGCCACATATTTCGTCACATCACTCTTCATTCCCGGCCACCAATACACAGATTTCAAACCATAGTACATTTTGGTCATACTAGGATGAAGAGTATATCGGCTCTTATGTGCCTCATCTAAGATCTTCTGTCTCAACTCCGCCTTAAGTGGAATGCACACTCTTTTCTGATAGCGAACCAATCCACGAGGCGACACATCATAGCCCTGAACTTCTCCTTGTTCAATTCTAGGCAGGTTACGCTGTATCCAGTCATCTTGCCTCTGAGCTTCTTCAATCTCAGCTCTCAGATCACTTTCCCCTTGGGAAACATTATAGTTGGCACAGATGATCTGGTTCGCCAGATTCATATCACGAAAGTCAGCAATCAATTTCTCCTCATGTATCACCATAGCTGCCACAACCACAGTCTTTCGACTAAGAGCATCAGCGACTACATTTGCCTTACCTGGATGATATTTTATTTCCAGGTTGTAGTCCTTAAGCAACTCCATCCAATGTCGTTGTCTCATATTCAATTCTTTCTGATCATACAGATATTTGAGACTCTTGTGGTCGCAGTACAATTCCACAGTCACACCATACAAATAATGCCTCCAAATCTTCAAGGCAAACACAATAGCCGCAAGCTCCAGATCATGAGTGGGATAGTTCAATTCATGAGGTTTGAGTTGTCGAGAGGCATAGGCCACCACACGTCCCTGCTGCATAAGGACACACCCTAATCCCTGCCCACTGGCATCAGAATACACAACATATGTCAAACTGGGATTGGGTAAAATCAACACAGGTGCCGTAGTCAACCTCTCCTTCAGCTCCACAAAACAATTTTCACATTTCTCATCCCACACAAACGGTTGATCTTTTCTCGTGAGCTTGGTCATCGGCAACACAGTACGGGAGAAATTCTGAATGAATCTCCGATAATAACCAGCAAGACCCAGAAAACTGCGTACTTCCGCCACAGATTCCGGCCTCTTCCAGTTCAGTACTGCTTCCACTTTACTAGGATCCATAGAGACCCCTCCTTGCGAAATAACATGGCCTAAGAATTTCACTTCTAAAAGCCAGAATTCGTATTTACTCAATTTAGCATAGAGTTGCTTTTCACGCAATATATTCAACACAATTCTCAAATGATGCTCATGTTCTACTCTACTCTTAGAGTATATCAAAATATCGTCGATAAATACCACAACGAATTGATCTAGGTATTGCCGAAAAATACGGTTCATGTAATCCATGAAAACCGCAGGTGCATTAGTCAACCCAAATGGCATCACTAAAAATTCGTAATGACCATACCTAGTCCGAAAAGCAGTTTTCGGAACATCTTCCGCTTTCACAAGCAGCTGATGATACCCCGACCTCAGATCAATTTTCAAAAATACACTTGAACCAGATAATTGATCTAACAAGTCATCAATTCTCGGGAGAGGATACTTATTCTTGACGGTAACCTTATTCAACTCTCTATAGTCGATGCACAAACGAAGACTCCCGTCTTTCTTTTTCACAAACAACACTGGAGCACCCCAAGGCGACACACTGGGTCTAATAAACCCTTTCTCAAGCAAATCTTCAATCTGCTTCTTCAATTCCGCCATTTCATTTGGAGCCATACGATATGGGGCTTTGGATATCGAACCCGCTCCAGGCACAATGTCAATCGAAAACTGAACTTCCCTTTCCGGAGGTAATCCACTTAAGTCTTCCGGAAAAACCTCAGGGAATTCATTCACTATGGGTATACTACTCAAAGTTTCCCTGGTTTCTCCTTATACAGAAAAGAAAACCATATACCCCTGACAACCCTTCTGCAAATATCTCTCAGCCTTAGCTGTCGAAAGGAAATTCAAATCAATATTTCCATCCTCAATATTCTTAGAAACAAGATATACTATCCTTTTGTTTCCACAATCTAATAACACATTGTTAGCTCTCAACCAATCAAAACCCAGAATGACTTCCAATTGGTAGAGCGGTAAACAAATCAGATCTATCACCGACTCACGACCCTCTACGGTTATAACACAATTCAAATAGGCATCCGTAGTTACAGCTTTTACACCCATCGGTGTTGACACAATCAGCTCGAATGGTAACTTATACACATTCATACCCAGACGCTTCACACACTCATACGAAATAAAAGAGTGACTTGCACCCGAATCAAACAATGCTTGCAATACAAATCCGTTGAGAAGAACTGTACCTTGAATCAGCTCTGGGGATTTCCAGGCTTCCTCATGAGTCATAGCAAATACTCTGCCCTGAGCCCTCGGTCTCTGCTCCGCTTGTGGTCGTTGGCAATCTCTAGAAAGATGTCCGGGTTGCTTACAATTAAAGCAAATCATCTCGCCCCGACAATTTTTACCATAATGCGACTGATTACAGCGATGGCATTTCCACTCAGTCCCCGATTTCTGGGGTTCACGATCTCTGGGCTGGTAGGGCTTCTTACCACTGCCCCTAAACGAAGATGACCCCGAACCCTTCCGCTTATGAGGAGCACTGCCCTTACTGGGCTCACTGTGACCACCAGCAGTCTTAGCCAGATACAACTCTTTCAAATTACTTTCTATGATCCGACATTCTTCAACAGCCTTGTTGAACTTCGAAAACTGATGAGTGGCTATTCTCTTCCTCATATCACGTCTCAAACCCCGAATAAGCAAGTCTGAGCTCAACTCTTCATCATCCCTCTTCTGAAGATAAGAGGAGTATCGGGACAACCGGGTGAATCGGGACAAATACTCATCAAAGGACTCCGTGTCCCCTTGCTTGATGTTTAGGAACTCAGTTTCCTTCTCAAGCCTCACTGACTTGGGAAAATATTTCTCATCAAAGTGTTGTTGGAACACTTCCCAGGTCAATGGTATATTCTTGCTCTTTAACGACAAAGCAATGTTCCGCCACCAGCGGTCTGCATCACCCTCAAGCTTGTACACCGCCAACTTGGCTTTCACTTTCAAAGGACACTCTAGGACTTCAAATATCTTCTCAAGTCGGTTCAGCCAATCTTCCGCCGCCTGAGGATCAAATTTTCCTCTGAATGCTGGAGGTAGGTGTTTACAAAACCTGGAGACCCAAAACTGAAGATCTCTTTCCTCAGTGACCGACTTCCCATGCGGCCTTTGATTTTATTCAGTACGAGGAGGCGATTCAAGTGGTCGTGCCGACCCTTTAGCAGTATCTTCTAGTCTAGTCTCCTCTCGGGTTTCCCCTCGAGTTCCTTCTTGAGTAGACTGACCTCTATCCTCGTTGTTCTTTGCTTTCTCAGCTCAAAGCTCTTCTCTAAGCTCCGCAATCATATCCCTCTGATCCTTTATCAAACCCATCAACTCTTGCATAGGATCCGGTGGATTGTTATTGACCACTTCCACATCGGGATTTCTTTGTTGTACTCTGGGGCGATGTTTTGTTGTTCTTTTCATTCTACAAAGAACTCACCCCATTAATCCAACAATTATAGTATACACATATCTACAAATCGCAGATATCCACAATCATAACCCAAAGATGTGTATACAAACAAATATTCACAATTAGTCTTCTATCATTAAGTCCAAACTATGGGAGCTATCCTAGCAAATTCTACCCTTGCCAGGAACTGCAGCTCTGATACCAAAAATGTAACCCCCTCACCGTAATTACATCCGGATTACGAAATTTAAGCTAAATAGAGACCAATAAAACAAAATAACAATTTATAATCCCACATCCAAGAGATGGGGTATTTGTAAAAATCAATTTCCAAAACATATTTCACCCTGGTCTCACATTCACTACGAATATAATTACTTGAGAAAACAAATTACATAATGAATATCAGAATGCGGAAGCTAAAATCCTGGCAAAACCCCGGGTACATCTACATATATTTATACCATGGGTTTACAGGTTCCCAAAATGGGGATTACATATCCAAAATATTCATTTACATTCTCATGTACACTTGGTAATCCCAAAACCAAAATAAGGATAACCAACTACCACTAAGTCTCAGAGTAATCCTAACTACTCCTGGTTGTCCGCTTTCCTTTTAAGCCACTCGCCCTGTCTGAAAGGTTAGTCATATGGAAAGGGTGAGATTCTAAAGAATCCTAATAGTAACAACTTTTTCATATCACATGCAATCACATAATATGCAAACAAATCATCTCATATCAGCAACACACATCACACTCCACCCTCATCCCCTTTTACCGCCGGGAAGGCACACCGTCCTAACCCGAACCGTTGTTAGTGACTTAGGGACTATTGGCGTGGCAGTGCATACGAATAGCCTTACGGCTCACATATAGCCTTTCGGATTTCACAAATGGCCCGTCGGCCTTCACAAATAGCCTTTCGGCCCGCAATTAGCCTTTCGGCCCACATAATCACATATACACACCCTAACCTCATCCCCTTTTACCGCCGGGAGGCACACAGCCCTTACCCGAACCGTTGCTAGCGACTCAGGGACTATTGGTATAGCGGTGCTTCCACAATTTTCACTAACATGCAGCATGCGAAATCCATTTCATCTCAATGACATTGAACACATACAATGTATCACATAGGATATAAAGAAAGAGTCACTACCTGTATCTTTCCTGACTGGCTTTGGCACCTTAGCCTCACGAGGACGACAGATGTCAAATCCTATATCAATTAGGGACAACCAATCAATCTCTTTTCCTTATGTATATTTCAATAATACTCTAAGTTGGTTATCATTTAGGACTCTTTTGGTGACTATTAGAGGCCTAAACATATGCCTAACGGGTTGGAAGACACTACCCAAAAGACCCCTTACTCGAAGGCAGAACTCTGATTTTTGACAGCCTCACTCGAGCACAGATGCTCTCACTCGAGCACAAGTACGGACATCACTCGAGCACAAGAGAGTGAGAGACAGCGAGTGAGCACCCGAGAGCACACAAAGCTCTCCAGGATCAGGATCACTTGAGCACAACCAAATGCACTCGAGCACACACCCCATACCCGCGAGTGAGAAGGCACACTCGTGCACCTTACCCGCGAGTGACCACCCGAGAGCACCACCCACACCTGAGGCACAAGCTCACTCGAGCATGACCCCCAGTGCTCGGGTGAGACGGCAATGCTCGCAAGTGTCAGAGCACACTCTTAGCATCAACCAGCGAGTGAAGACTCGAAAGAAACCCTTCACTTAGGACTCGCACTATCACTCGAGCAACCCAAGTTCACTCGAGCATGTTCTTCCCTCACTCGAGCACAAAGCGATGCACTCGAGCATTATTCATAAAACCCAGACGAACTCGAAGCAGAACAGGGAAAAACTCACGCATCACTCGAGCACGTTCTTCCTCTGCTCGAGTGATGTGTATCAGAGACCAAAAACGCAGAAAAACCAGAAAACGCCAGATGGTCAAAATCATGCCCAATGGTTCCCAAACTCCTCTCAAAACTCATACATTTCAAGTACTAACTAGGGAACACAATGGCAACTCCAAAAACACCCCAAAAACCACTTTGACCACAATCAAACACTAAGGTCTCTATGATACACAATACCCAAATTTCATTCAACTCATTTCCAATATTCCAGATTATATCCAATACTCAAATAACTCCACAATAACTCATTTCTAACATCAAACACCATAAAATCCATATTTTCAACATTTGGCATAATTAGGGCAAATTTTCCAGATTTTACCAACTCAGCTAAAAATCACAAACAATATACCAAAATGCTCTAACTGCCTACCTCTTCTCTTTACTCAATCCAGAATCTTGATTCTCCAATCTTCCAATTTCGACTCACCCACAAATCACCACTTCTCAAGATTCTACAACCACCACCATAAAGCTCTCATTGAGATACACAATATTAGAGAAGAGGTTTTGAGCAAAGGAGGAGCATTTCTTACCAAAGATCAAAGCTTTATCCTTCCCTTTCCAAGCTTTGCTCAGCGAAAATGGAGGAAGGAAGAGAGATAAGATGAGTGGGATGGTGAAATGATGATGATGAAGATGTTTCCTTTTCCCTCCCATTCGCACAACCGAAAGAGAGAGAGAGAGAAAAGAGAAAAAGTGCTACTTTGTCTTCTAGTGCCACATCCCATGGCCACCCTCTTGCCACATGTCACAATCTCACACATTCCTTCAATGAGCTCACATCACCACAAAGCACAGGATTCCGACCCATGGTCAAGGAATCACAACCATTGATCTTAAATACCACACATCTTTATTCCATAATTCACATTACATAAATTTCCTAAAAGTGTTTAATTTATACTAATTACAATGATTATCAGAGCCATTAGCTCTAATCACAAATCGGGATATTACACGGTGCAAGACCTACAAAGACTCCAATGGAATCCAATTGTAATTTGGATATTAAACCAAATGGAAAGTTAGTGAATATGAAGAGATATCATATTAGTGGGAAAGCTAACCTATTTATCTCACACTAAACCAGATATATCCTATGCAGTAGGGGTGGAGTCAATTTTCTAGCAATCCTAGAAAGACCATATGGAAGCTATAAATAGGATTCTTAGGTTCTTGAAGAGTACACATGGTAAGGGTCTTTTCTTTTCAAAAAGTAGACAGTTGAATGTAGAAATCTATACTGATGGAAATAAACGAGTACCAAGAAGTAAAGAAGAAAGTAGTGTAGAAGTCTATGCTATTGTAGATTGGACAGGATCAATATATGATAGACGTTCAACTACAAGATATTGCACATTTGTCTCGGAAACCTAGTGACCTAGAGAAGCAAGAAAAACTTGTAGTGTCAAAAAGCTCCGCATAATCAGAATATAGAACATTGACACTATGAATCTGTGAAGGAATATCGGTAGTGCGTGTTTTGAAAGAATTGGGATTAGGACCAACTACACCAATCAAGATGTGGTGTAATAGCATGGAAGCTCTCAAAATAGCAAATAATCCAGTACAATATGATTGTACTAATCATGTTGAAATTGATTGGCACTTCATTAAAGAAAATATTGAATCTAAGGTGATAGACTTAGCGTATATAGCTTCGGGGAAACACATAGCAGATGTGATGACCAAGCTTCTTGTGAAGCCCAAGTTCAACGAGTTTAGAAGCAAGCTGGAAATGTCCAATATCCATTCTCTAGCTTGAGGAGGAGTGTTAGAATTGGACTTAGAATAAATGGGCCTACTTAACAATAATTAATATTTGATTATCTTTAATTAGGATCCTAGTTAGTTAGTATGACTCTAGGGATTATTGTTTTAAAATTTGAAATCCTTTTTCTATTTGATTTATCAAATATTATAGAGAGAAAACATCAAGGGTTAGCTAGACCTATCATTTTCTCATCTATATGTACACATTATCGGTATACAATAAGATCAGATTTTTAGTGCTCAATTTGCCCAATTGTAAATTTGAAATTCATAACTAAATTTTTATTACTTTAAAAACTAGCTTAATCACGTTAAAGTTCTGCCATTTATCATGGAATTTTGCTGGGATCTACTGCTTTCAGTATGCATTGATTAATTTTTCATAGTTTGTTGGGAAAAAAAATTAATTTACGTAGATCATGTAATAGGAATCACAGCATCCATGGAGGCCAAGACATTGTCATTAGAAATAGAGAAATGGTTAAGATACAACATCCACTTTTGACAATGTTGCTTGAATTTTTTTTTTTTTTGGGTTTAAGATTTCGCTGAAAGTATTGAAATATAGTAATATTGTCTTTACCATTAAAAATGTTAACGGTCAACATTAATTTCTTAACTGTCAATATTAATTTTTTAATTTGATGGAGCAATATTTGTTACATTTTGAAACTTTTGAAACCACATTCAACTAAGAAAAACTTTTGAGACAAATCAACAACATTGCTCCTGGGTGAAAATTTCATACGCAAATTTGCATCTTAGCTTATAAAAAAATGAATTGAGTTGCTTGAGAAGGAAATCAAAGTCTTCTCTACAACTATGAAAGTGTAATGACCCAAATAGAGGAAAAAAAGAATTAAAAGTAAAGTTAAATCATACTGCATTTTGAATTTTTTGAAAAATAATGTTATAAAGTTATTAAAATATCTACCCTATACCTAATAGAATCCTTCTAGTATTCCAACAACTCTTAAAATGATATAAGTTAACATTTATTTAGAATATCTTTTAGTTGATTATGATGAATATCAAAAATATTTTGAAATTTAAATATTGAAATAAAATAATATGAGAAGATATTTAGTATATATTAATAAACCCGATCATAGCAAAAATTACCTTATGGAATAATTTAGGAAACCCCTTTAATTCTGGTGGTATTATTAAAAATAACAACTACTACCACAATAATATATTATTTGAATTTCTACCAAATCTCTATCTCCATAATCCCCAAAACTAATCTAGATTACTCCTCTTCAATCATCCTCATTCACACAGCCGCCAAAAGGCTCTGTCTTGCAAGTGACTTCACAGTTTCTTCCTTCCCTTATACACTGCTTCTTCTTTTGCTCTTCCTCTATTCCATCCTTTATTTCTTCCTCTAGTTCCATGCTAGGTTGGCCTCCTCATTCCCTCACACATATGGCATTGCATTAATCAAGTCTTCAATGCTATCCAGATGTGCATAAGGTGATATTCGTGAGGACTCCTTAGCAAATATTCAATCCTAGACCTAGTATGGTTAAAAAGGGATCTATATTACCAACCCATCAAGGGAGTGCACGAATGGCAAGGTGGTACCATTCGTTTCACCTTTGCTACCTTTTAAGACTTAAATATCTTTTCCTTGTTTTTTTATTCCAGTTTCTTGAGATGCAATTCTGAATCACTTTATTATTCCTAAATACTTCTAAATACATCTTTCGTATTCTTTTTGTTTGAGAACTTTGGAATTTCTTGGGCATAGTTATCGTAATGGTATTTGTTAGTGTGGATATTTTAATTCATACTTTTATGTTCCACTTTCCTATACTTTTTATAATAAATTTATGTTAACATATATTTTTTCTTTTGTCTTGTTTATTAACGTTATCTCCAAATCCTCCTTTATGTTTTCAAAATATTAAATTGATTTATTTTTTAAAAATAATTTTTTTTTCAATTACTTATTTTTATTCACCTTTTTTTAACCTCTCTTTTTGATTAATTAATTTGATTTCAAACCTTATTTGTTTTGAAAATTTGACAAATTTATTTTTTTATGGAGTAACAATAATTTTAGGAGGTATATGATATATATATTGATTTATGGAATGTGTGTGTGTGTGTGTATTGAGAATGTTTATATGTGCGTGTGGGATATATATGGATGAGATGGTTATTCCTAACCACGATTTATATTGATATTTAGTTTATGTGATATATAGGTATTTAAATTTATGTGGGGCAATTATTCCCTATCAAAGATTATATGCATATAGTATATGATGTGTGTGTGTGTGTGACAGTTATTCCTTACCATGAGTATATGGTATATTAAATAGAATATAGGTGGGACAGTTATTCCTCACCATAAGTTATATGGATTATGGCATATAGTATATGTAATAGTATATAGGTGAGACGATTATTCCCCACCAGGATTGATATGTGTGATTGTGTTGAATGAAATATTGTGGTTGAATATTTTATTATCATTATATTTTTTTTATTGAGACAGGGATTAAGTGAACCTTTACCCACATTATTGTTTTCAATTCAACTTTTGAATTTTATTACATTTATTTATTTTGAGGAAAGTTGTTTTAAAAAAAAAAATTTGTGTGTCGTTGCTCCCCTTCCGCACACTTTATTATTTATGATCTCACTAAGTTAGTGGTAGATTCATTCCTCTCTCTATTTTTTTCCAGATAATGCAACTAGTGAGGTAGATTGTGGTTGACATGCTTCATAAATTTATGGAGTAATTGGTGAGCGTTGGAGGATTCCATGATGTCATGACTACTATGATGGTGTTAGAGTTGTTGTGTTATATAGTGTATGGGATAACATGTGCACACTAGTACAAAATTTGCTTTTTAGACTGCCATATTTAGACTGGTTCTAGAGGATGAGGTCTTAAAAATTTGACCAGTGAGAGTTTTGTAAATATATAGAACTTCTAAGACTAGTTCTACAAATAACTGATCTTAAAAAATTTATCTAGACCGGTTCTAAATAAAACCGGTCTTAAAATAACAAAATATTTTAAAATGTAAAAAATTTTATATTTCAAGACCGATTATAAAGAAAACCGGTCTTAAATAAAAATTTATCTAGATAGGTTATAAATAAACCGGTCTTAAAATATGAAAATATTTTAAAATTTAAAAATTGTTAACTTTTAAGACCGGTTTCTATGAATAAAAACCGGTCTTAAAATATAATATTTAAGACCGGTTTTCTTGAAAAACGGTCTTAAATAACTGGTCTTAAATATTATATTTAAGACTGGTTTTTATAAAAAGGGGTTTTAAAGATGAAAACTTTTTAAAATTATTTTTTTGACCATTTTAAGACCATTTTTAATGGAAAACCGATCTAAAAGGTTAGATATTTCAGCGTATTTTCACTCCCACGCGCCTAGATCCCGCGCTCTGAACCCTTTCTTTTCTTGTTGCCATTTCTCTATGAGCTTTGTCGTTGCTCGTTCTGAACTCCTCCATCGCTCCTCGTTCCTCTTTTGCTCCACTCTCCTCTGTCATTACCGTTGCCGTTGCTGTGTTCCTCGTTGCTGTTCTTTGTCATTGTCACTCTCTTCCGCCGCCACCTCTATTCTCCGTAGTGACCATTCTCCTCTGCCGTGACTTCCCTTTGTCGCCATGACTTTGGGTAGAAGCTCACTCCTTGGTGTTCAATCAGGTTAGTGTTCTGTTAATTAAAGCCCTCAACTTTCAGCTTGAATTTGCTATTCTCAACAATATTAACTTTGACATTATATAGTAGTTAGACATGAAATAATTGTAGAAAAATGTAATTAAGGTTAAAGGGAAAACTGTGTGATCGATGACTTTATTACTATATACGTTTTTCTTGTTTCGGACCAAAAGTAAATAAGGCGCTCTCTGACTTGTGATAATTGGCTTGGAGTAATACCATTCTAAGTTTAATTTTGTTTTAATTTAGTGTGATTGTTTGATTGTCAGTGTTTAGTATGATTGTTTGATTCTAAGTTCTAATTTTTTACTACTTTTAAATGGTGCATTTTAAAATTCATTGAAATCTCTAAAACTCTATGGTGGTTGTTTTTTTGTCTATCCTTTTGCTATTGGATATAGGGTGCTACAAGTGTTAAGATATATATGGATCATAGTTGTATAAAAGCTAAACGAACGAGTGTTGAATATGATAATGGGGTGAGGGGTTTTTAGACTTTGCTAGAAGAAATGTTGATGATGGTAGTGGAAAGTTTTATTGCCCTTGTGTAGTATGTTTGAATGAGAAGCGACTAAGTGCTGCAGATATATATACACATTTAATTTGTGAAGGATTTTGTAAGAGTTATCAATATGGGTATGGCATGGTGAAGAATTAGAAATACCAAGTTCATCTGAATAGGGGAGAGTGGCCTTTGATGATAATGACACGGATACGGATGATCAGATAAAGGATATTATTCATGATATAAGAGAAGAGGCTTTTAAGCAATCACATGCATATGGTAATATGTGCAGTTATGCTGAGACACCGTTGTACCCGGGGTGTCAAAAATACCAATTATTGAAAGCAGTATTGAGATTGGTAAGCTTGAAAGCACGGCATGGATGGAGTGACAAGAGTTTTTTAGAAACACTTGAGGCTTTTAAGGACATGTTTCCAGATGATAATGTGTTGCTTTCTCGATACTATGATGCTAAGAAAATATTGTGTCCACTAAGGATGAAGTATAAAAAGATCCATGCATGCCCTAATGATTATATATTGTATAGAAAAGAGTATGAAGAGGAACAATAGTGTCCGATATGTGAAACCTCGAGGTACAAATCAAATAACGCCCCTGTAAAAGTGTTGTGGTATCTTCCAGTCATACCAAGGTTCAAGCGCTTGTTTGCTAATGGAAACGATGCAAAGGATTTGAGATGGCAAGTGGATGAGAGGATATCTGATAGAAAGCTTCGACATCCGACTGATTCTTCTCAATGGAAGAAAATCGATAAATTATTTCCTACCTTCGGTGAAGAACCTAGGAACCTTAGGCTTGGGCTTAGCACGTATGGCATGAATCCTTTTGGTAGCCTTAGTAGTATACATAGTTCATGGCCTATTCTATTGGTAATTTACAACTTATCTCCTATGGTATGCATGAAATGAAAGTATATCATGTTGTCTATGTTAATTTCAGGACCAAAACAACTCAGAAATGACATAGATGTTTACCTAGAACCCTTGATTGAAGACTTGAAAGAGTTGTGGGATGAAGGTGTTGATGTTTTTATGCGAACAAGAAGGAGGTTTTTTAAAATGTGAGCCATGATCTTTTGTACCATAAATGACTTCCCTGCATATGAAAACTTGTCAGGATATGGTGTTAAAGGCCATAAATCATGTCCGATTTGTGAAGAAGGAACATGCTACCATCAACTTTAACATGGAAGAAAGACAATTTATCTTGGCCATATGAGATTTCTTAGACGAGGCCACCCATATCGTAGATTAAAGAAAGCTTTTTTTGGTGGACAAGAGTTTAAAGATGCTCTGAAGGCATTGACTGGGGAGCAAGTTTATGAAAAGGTGAAAAATATCAATGTTATCTTTGGAAATACTACAAAGAATAGTAATGAAAAAAATAAATGAAAAAAGAGGTTTGTCTTCTTCAATCTTCCATATTGGCCCAATATTGACGTTAGACACTGTATTGATTTCATACATATGGAAAAAAAATGTATGTGATAGTATTGTTAGGACACTGCTTAACATATAAGGTAGTTTTAAGGATGGCATGAAGGCAATATTATATTTGTAAGAAATAGGGATACGAGAAAACTTGCATCCAAAGCTATATGGTAAGAAAACTTTTTGTCCTCCAGCTGCTCATACTTTATCTAAGAATGAGAAAAGAAGCTTTTGTGAGTGTTTACATGGCATGAAAGTTCCTTCAGGGTATTCTTCAAATTTAAGGAAGCTTGTGTCAATGAAATATTTGAAGTTAGTAAGGCTAAAGTCTCATGATTGTCATGTCTTAATCCAACAACTACTCCCAGTAGCTATTCGTGGCATTGTTGAATATGATATTCAACATATTTTGACTAGACTTTGTTTCTTCTTCAATGTTATTTGTAGTAAAGTCATTGAGACAGAAAGATTGGATGAACTAGAAAATGAAGGATATCTGATCTTGTGCTAGCTTGAGAAGCTTTTTCTTCCTTTTTTTTGACATCATGGTACATCTAATTGTTTATCTAGTACAGGAGATAAAGTTGTGTGGCCCTATCTATTTACAATGGATGTACCCAATTGAAAGAACTATAAAAATCCTAAAAGGGTATGTGAAGAATGCAAATCGGCCTGAAGCATCTATTGTTCAGAAATATGTTTCTGAAGAAGCCATGGAGTTTTGTCAAGATTACCTGTCAAATGTAAGACATATTGGGCTTCCTGAACGTCATGATGAAGAAGGGGGTAGATACGGGGCTACAGTAAAAGGTGTTCATTCTGATGAATTGCAACAAGTCCACTTGTACATCTTGAATAATGTTGATGAAGTTCAAGATTACATTAATGCTCATAAAGAAATTATCCTGGAAGAAAATAGTTGAATGACCGAACAAAGGTTAATTAGGGAGCATAACAAAACTTTTGCACATTGGTTCAAACAAAAGGTTGACAGAGAAGAATGTGTTTCTGATACAACTAAATGGTTAGCACGTGGTCCTGAGGTTGATGTCATCACTTGGACCTCATTTGTGATCAATGATTATACATTTTACACGAAGTCCCTTGATGATAGGGGCACCGTCCATAACAGTGGGGTTATGTTAGTGGCTGAATCTATGCACTTCTCTAGTTCGAAAGATAAGAACCCTAGATTGGCAGCAATACCTTATTATGAGGTTATTGAAGAGATTTGGGTGGTTGATTATGTTAAAATTAAATTTCCCATTTTCAAATGCAAGTGGGTTGATGTCAACAATGGGGTAATGATTGATCAGTTGGGATTTATATTGGATGATCTGATTAGTAGAAGTTTTGGAGATGAACCTTTTATTATGGCATATCAAGCGAAACAAGTGTTCTATGTTACCGATCAAGCAAATAAAATGTGGTCTGTAGCTCTCCAAGGAAAAAAGGTCATTGACATTAACCAGAAAAGTCGTTCAATGAACGATCTTCTTGAGACTCCTTCTTTTTCTAGGGGTCTACCAGAATTGAATGAAGAAGATGAAGCAAACGATGAACACGGCACAAGAAACAATCATCATGAAGGGATATGGGAGGGTATCCCTTTATAGAACTACTTTGAAGGTTAGTTAGCTAAAATAATTATCATCATGTATATTGTTATTGCATTGGTATATATAAAACTACTTTTTTTTATTGTCATCACAGGATAATAAAGCAAATGAGGTGTCTTAGCTAGGATCGAGGCAACGTGAACTGGTATGCTCTTAGAGGCAACATGAACTGGTATGCTGTGAATCAATGTTGTTACAAACTTGTATTGTTTTATTGTTTAGAAACTAGAATAATAACTATTTTTTGCATGCATATTTAAATTCGTATAGGATGAAGGCACGTGAGGGCCTACTCAAATGCAAAGAGCGAGCTTAATTTGTCTGAATCTGAGTTAAAGGGTCTCTTGCCTATTGTTGATGCTTTTTTTTCCAAGGCCTATTGTTGATGCTAATCTTCTGATTCATGTGGTTCTAATTTTAATTTCCATCTATGCTACTACATGTATATCAACATATATGGGTGAATCTATGTCTATTTGCGTTTTGGATTGTCATGTATGTGCTTTGTATAAGATATTTGTTAAAATGTGTAAAAGAAGAATTTATTTGAATGTCGTTGAAATGACTGCTTGCTGAGTGAAATGTAAAAAAGGGTAAATGACTTGCTAGGTAAATATTTTAAATGGAATAATTTTGTTAAAAAAAACTTTTAAGACCGGTTCTATTCAAAACCGGTCTTAAAAGTTTAAAATAACTTTTAAGACCAATTTTGGTTTTATGAAAACCGGTCTTAAAAGTTACTTTTAAGACTGCTTTTGAATAGAACCAGCCTTAAAATTATAACTTTTAAGACTGGTTATCTCTAAAACCGGTCTAAAAAGTTGTCTAAAAAGTTGAACTTTTTAGACTGGTTTCTTCGATAACCGGTCTAAAAATGATTATTTTAAGACTGGTTTCGTAAATAACCAGTCTTAAAATTTTTTTAAGATTGGTTCTATAACTAGTCTAAAAAGCAGCATACTTTTAAGACCGATTGTATCAAGACCGGATCCGGAGCTGGTCTAAAATATGGTTTTTAACCGGTCTTAAAATTGATATGGTTTTTACTTAATTTGATTAGATTAATGAAGTTAGTTGACTTAATATGACATATATTTTATAAAATACCATAATCACCTTCCTTAATTCTCTCATTTTCTTTCCTCCTTGATTATTATTTAGGGACTATCAATAGGTAGTGCTTGTTTGGTTCACAAAATCAAAGGTAATGTAATGAATGTAATGCACTGTAATAAAATGCAATATAATGATGATTACATGAATTTGTATGATTTGTCATTATAGAAAGATGATGTATATACATGAAAATATTTGGTTGGATTCCATCGAATATGAGAATAATATATTAAGAAACAAAATTACCTTTATCTACACATATATGTATAGTATACATGTTGGATTCATGGTGATTTTTTTAATTTGTGTAGTGCACACATTGGGTTCATAATAATTTTTTTATATTTAATGGTGGAAATATTATATAGTCTACAGGTTGGATTCATGGTAATTTTTTAATATTTAGTGGTGAGAAAATTATTTAATGGGATATTTTAATATTTTTAATGGTGAAATATATATTTTTTAAATTTTTAATGGGGAATATTTTTATAATTTTTATATTATTAATTAATTTTTAAATATTTAATGGTGGTAATTATTTAATATTTAACATGGGTGGCCACTTTGGTCAAATTAAAAAATTATAATGGCAATAGTGTCTTTTTCACTTGATTAAAGGATGTTTGCATTCCTATTCATTAGTCCTAGCAATGTAATGATGTAATCAGGATTACAAAATGTAATCCTCTTTATGTTACATAAGCCAATCCAAACGTTGAAATTGATCTGTTGCATCAGGATTATATGTAATCCTCTCCTATAGAATCAAACCAAACATACTATAGGGGTAAATTAGGAAAAAAATTAACAAATATGAAAACTATGTTTTATATTTAGGATCAAGATCAACTCCCTAAATATGTCTTATACTAAGAACTGAAGGGAGTAATACATAAAATATACTATGGTTAAGTAATTTATTTAGCTTCCTTAAAAAAGTTAGCTAGGTCTTATAACAAAGATGGGAGGGAGTAGTATATATTGTGTATCATTAGATTATATATCAGTTTATAAGTTAGATAAATTAATTTAGGAAAATAATAAATATAAATAATTTAATATAATTTATTTAGATTCCTTAATCTCTGAAAAAAAATCAATGAGTCTTATTTTAAAGGTCGGAGGGAGTAGTATTCAAATAACAAAGTTTCGATTACAATGCCATAGGAAAAGGGAATAACAAAATGAAAACAAATCACAGTTTCATTGACAAAGTGCCAAAGAATGGAAGAGGAGGAAGAGAATCATGGAAAGGATGAGGGAAATTCATAACATCCAACACCCCTTGATGCAGAACGGGAAGGGCAAAGGGAGGGGGGAGAGAGATTTAGAGAGAAGAGAGAAATTAGATAAGGGAGAAACTCTTATTTAATCATTTCAATGTGTCCAAAATGAGATATGTTGAGGGTTATTTGTAGCTTCAACTATAACTCTATAATTTGATAATAGAAGGCTCTAGAATGCAACTGCAATAATGATAAAAAAATTCAAAATTAAAATTAAAGTAAATGAACATGATGATAATAACAAACAAATTAGTGCTGAGTTTGATGATTTTTAAATTTTCACCATTAAGTGTGATATTCTTCAAATATTGGAAGCATCTTTCTAGTGTTTTTGTGATTCCCATCAACCTCTTCAAATGACTCATCAATCATCATTACTCCTTTGCTTATTTCAGCGGGTGTAGTTTCCACCAGAGAACAAAAAACCGGATCGGACTAGCTGGTTCAACCGATTGAATTGGGAACTGGTTAGTGGTCTGGTCTGGTTTGATCATTAAACCGTCAGACCGGTTAGACTGGTCAAAACTGGTGGTTCAACTCGTTGGATCGTTTTTAGTCTTTTTAATTTTTTTAAAATTTTTATTTTTTGTTTTTTTAGGGGAAAATAGAATGTTGAAGACCAAAATGAAGAGAAAAGTAGGTAAAGAAAGAACAAATCTAAAAGAAATGAAGAAGATAATGAAAAAAATTGTTTAAAAAGATATAATAATTATAGAAAAGGAGATATCATTGCATAAGTATAGACATTATAACTAATACTAATAGATTTTATGCATTTTATTTTTCTAAAAATCTTTATTTTTATTTATAGAAGTTTTAAAATATATTAATATATATTGCCACTAATAAATTATAATAATTTAATATAACCGGTTCAACTACTAGTTATACCCTGGTTGACCCATTAACCTTTGAACATGTGTTGTGACTGATTTATCTCCTGGTCTGGTTTTTCGTTCCTTGGTTTCTACGTTTCCGCCTCAGCCTCTTACTCCTTTTCACTGGTTCTAGCATTGGGCTCCTCATTGGGCCCCCATCTTGGCCCAAATACTTTGTGACCATGACACCCCAGCCTGCTGAACAGGGGTTGGTGCAATTGATGAAATGGATACAAGCGGGTTTGAAGGGAAACATTGGGCTCTGTGGAAGGAACAAGATTACTAAACTGAGTTTGCATGTATAGGTATATTATTGGACACAAAGGCGTGGCCCAACTGTGCCACTTACACTATCTACTATTATTTCCTGAATATTCTGGGCAAAATATAGGGGGGGGGAGAGAGAGACCCTGTCTGTATTTATACAACATTAACATAACATACTAGTGTCATATTGTGATGAATTATTTTTTTGGACTGAATATTGTGGTGAAATTGGACTTGTGAGAATTCGATTTTGGGGTAGATGAAACATATTTAAATGCCCTCTTAGCCAAATCATTGAATGACAAGTGGATAATTTTTGAGATCAGGCAAAATGCTCCCTTGTTCAATGCTTGAAAAAAATTTGTGATAAATGAACAAATTCAAATTTGCTTGCTCCCTTCCTTATCATATTAAAACTTAAATTTCTCTGGACATAACTTTCTCGATTTAAATGTAAATTGGATGAATGACCTATCATTATAAATAACTTTGAATCTAGTTTCTAATGAAATAAGACCCATTAAAAAACTATTCATATGATTAAAGTTATGATCAAAATAATGAACACAGGTAATAAATGTTTTAGCTTTAACCATTGATGGATCTTGTTACAATATCTCACAATAAAGTTATGATCAAAATAAATGTTTTTAATGGCATCTATCAACCAAAAAAAATGTTTTCATATGAAGTAGATATGATTTTTGAAATTTGGTGAAAAAGCAGGTATGACATTTGCTCACTATTTCCATTTTAACTTTAAAAATAAAAAAGTACTTCCTTCGGTCTTTAATATAAAATATATTTAAGAAGTTGATCCTAAATATAAGATATAGTTTTCATACTTGTCAATATTTTCCTAATTTACCTCTATTGATGCTCATTCAATAACAATTAAGCAAGAGAGAAAAAGAGGGAATTAAGGAAGATGATTAGTGTGTTTTAGAAAATATATATCATACTAACTAATTTAGTTAACTTCTTTAATCTAATCAAATTAAACAAATATGTCATCAATATCAATATATTATTAAATACTCTTCCTCCTAGCTAATGTAAAAGTTGCTGTTCACAAGCCATTTTCACTCCTTGGGCTCCGTTTAAGCCGTTTCCAACAGGACTTGGCATCTGGCTCCGTACCATCTTAATTTAGATCCTATATCGGATCCAATTTTAAATCACGCTGTAGTAAGCTGGTCCCAGTAAAAAAACCCTTCCTCTCCCTTCTCTCTATGGGAACCATTCTTTTTCTTTCACAAGCCTTTTCCTCCTCTCTCTCTCTCTCTTCCCCCGTCTTCTTCCTAGGTTTCTTTGTTGTATCCATGCCTTCCCATATACCTCCTAACCCTAGCTTAAGGGTTTTTCAAAATGTTTCCCCTACCAGACATCCCTAGTTCCAGTTCACCTTCATTGTCTGTTCTCTCATATTCAGTCTTTCTCGGCATCAGCAGCGAAGAAGCAACTGCAATGATCCTGTTGCCTTTTCTTCTCAAGTTGTGGCTTCCCAGTTTGTTTTCTTGCCTTCTCCGAAATTTCTTACAGTCCGCAGGTTTTTTCAAGAATATATCTTGATGTCTTCTTTTCTTCTCTTACAGAAATTCAAATACCATTTTTGTGGCATGCAATTAGTCAAGGCCAACTGGCGTTTTGGTTGGTCAAGTCAAGTCTCATATTTTGCTCAATAGCTGACATGACAGGGATGGAAATATAAGGTTTCTAAGCATTTAATTGTAAGAGCTCGGATTTTGACTACTGTGCTGTGTTAGATTTATTTTTGTTCAGTAAAGAAGAAATAAATACAATTGCATTTGATTGATGTTTAATGATGGAATTTCTGGATAGCTGAGATCTGATGCTATAATGCAATCATGATTTCGCAAATATGGGTTGTGGTTCTGCTTCTCTGTTTGTGAATTTGTCTAGGTTCTTCTATTTTTTCCTCATCAGTATTCAACTGGTCTTTCATCTTTGTTCTAGTATAACATGTTCAACATTTTCGTAGCAGAACTCTGATTGTTTATGTATGACTATTCAAAGATTAGCTTGGCAGTCCATTATAGTGTTCTCGCATGTTTTTCAAAGATTGTGTTATTGCCATAAGGTCATATTCATGTATGGTTGTCATCTCTGGAAGAGTTCTGCCATGATCTTTCTTTCATTATGATCTTGATATGCGTTTAGGCCATATTCATGTTCAAGTTTCTTGATCAAGATGCCTTATATAAAGTTCATGAACATTGCCTCATAAAATTCATAAGCCAAACTTTTTGTTCCATAATTCTGTGTTTAATTTGAGTGTCTAATTGTTTGACAAGGGCGGAACTCCTTTGTAGAAGTGTTCACACTTCATAAGTTGTACTTTTCTGCAGAAAAGAAAAATAAAAAAAAAAGATGAGAAAGAAACAATTGTTGTCTTACATGTTAGAGTGCCAAAAGCATCTTACTTTCTCCTTAACAAAATGGATATCTACATAATGATCTTCCTAATTGTGATTATTTGTTGTCAGACAATTACTTATGTGGTTTTATTCCTCTTGCAAAACAGAGCAGTGGTAAATTCTTTTAAGTTTAGATCATTATTTGAACTTACTTTTTTCTAATATTACAGAATTTCTGAAGATATCTGATATGGTTCTGTAATTGTTGACAGAACCATGTAGAAGAAATAGGAAATATAGGTAGAAAGAGAAGGGAAGAAGAGAGATGAGAGAAGGATCTAGACAGAAAGGGGAGAGAGGAACCGAGAGAGAGAGAGAGAAGAGAAGAGAGACACAACAACTTCAGAATATTTCCTGACTTTGATTATTCACAACACACACTGAATTACAATGAGTCCTTTAGGCTTTATATAGGCAGCCTAGATAGCCCATGCCAATGCCAATGCCGCCTTATCCTTAATCAGGCGCATAAAACCTATTGCCTTATTCGTTAATGGCATTTATGTAATTATCCCCTAATTCTAATTAAATCCCTAACTAAACTAAATCTTTAACTATATAATTGGAAATTAGGGATTTACATTACAAATTCATATCAATGCCCCCCATTTTGACATCTTGCCCTCAAAGATGTGCTATATCAAAACTTGGAAACTGCTCCTGGAAATGAAAAAGTGGCATCCAAAAGGCTTATTCATCTGGCAAGCCTTTCCACTGCACAAGGACTTCAGTGATGATCCTTTTACACCTCTTCACATACCTTTTATGGAGTATCTTTGCTGGAAATAAGGAAAGAGGAGGTTCAGGGAAATCAGGAGGTGGATGCCTAGGTTTCACAGCAGGGTTAGGACAGTAAAGAAACATGAAAAGTAGGATGAACCCTTGATTCTGGAGGTAGCTCCAATCGATAAGCCACTGGTCCTACTTTTTCCACCACTTGATAGGGTCTAAAATATCTTGGAGCCAACTTCTAGGAACTCCTTACAGCTGCTGAAATTTGGCGATAGGGTTGCAACTTCAGAAAAACCCACTGACTAATCATAAATTCTTTGTCAAATCTATACCTGTCAGCCTTTTTCTTCATTTTATTGGAGGCACAGTGCAAATGGTGCTTAAGCATAGCCAATACCTGTTCCCTAGCCTCAAATGTGTGATCTACAGCTTCTAGGACGGAATTATGAGGCAAATAGGGGCAATGCAAAGGGGGTTTCTGACCATACAAAAGCTCATAAGGAGAGGCTTTAGTTGATGTATGGAAAGATGTATTGTACCACCATTCCGCTTGAGATAACCATTTGCTCCATTCCTTGGGTTTTTCCCAACACATGCACCTTAAGTATGTCTCCAAACACCTATTGAGCACTTCAGATTGCCCATCTGTTTAAGGGTGATAAGCTAAAGATAACTTCTATTGTATCCCCAAAATCCTTAGAAATTCCTTCCAGAAATTGCTTATGAAGATAAGGTCCCTATCCTAATAATTTTAGTAGGTGCCCCATGTAGTTTGTAAATTTGATCCAGAAAAATCTGAGCTAAAGAAGCTGCTATATAGGGATGAGAAAGGCTTACAAAATGAGCATATTTACGTAGTTTATCAATTATAACCCAAATTACCTTTTTCCTATTGGATTTAGGGAGTCCCTCAATGAAATCCATAGTAATTGATTCCCATATATGAATAGGGATAGGGAGAGGTTGCAATAGACCAGGGGAGGCAGTAGTCTCATACTTACATCTAGCACAAGTGTCACAATTCTTCACATAGGCTGTAATATCATCTATCATCTTGCGCCACCAAAAGAGAGACTTGATTCTATGATATGTGGCTTGAATACCTGAGTGTCCTCCTTGAGGACTTGAGTGCAACCACTCTAAAATTTTCTTCTTTAGAGCTGAATCATTTCCCACTACAAGCTTACCCTTTCTTCTCAACAATCCATCCCTCCAAGTAAAATGAGAAAGGGGTTCCTCACTAGATTGCACCTTAGGGAGTAGTTGTAGTAGGTACTCATCTGTCTCCCAACTTTGTTTAATATGCTGCAATAATTCAGGGGAGGAAGTGTATAGAATCATTTGCATCAGCTGTAATTTAGGCATCCTAGAGAGTACATCAGCCACTGAATTGTCTTGCCCCTTTTTATACTGAATTTCATAGTCAAACCCAGCTAGTTTAGCCACCCATAGCATCTGAAATGAGGTCTTAAGTTGCTGTCCCAATAGGTATTTCAGACTCTACTGATCTGTACGTATAATAAAGGGCTGCCTTTCCAAGTATTGATGCCAATGCAGAACTGCCAAAACCATAGCCATGAGCTCCTTCTCATAAATAGATAGCTGTTGGTGTTTAGGAGATAAGCCCTTGCTGAAATAGGCTAGAGGTCTTCCTTCTTGCTTTAGAATAGCCCCATTTCCCATGCCACATGCATCAGCCTCAACCACAAATTGTTTGGAAAAATCTGGGAGAGACAAAACTGGTGCTGAAGTGAGAGCCTTTTTAAGATTAGTAAAAGCATCAGTAGCTTCTTGAGTCCATACAAACCCATTTTTCTTAAGTAGAGCTGTAAGGGGCCTTGCTATAGTGCCAAAATCCTAAATAAAATGTCTATAATAGCCAGCAAGTCCCAAAAAATTCTACATTTGCTGTAGCAAAAATGCACTTGGACATTTTGACATAAAATTGGTTGTTTCTCAAAATATTAAGTACTTCCTCTAAGTGTGCAACATGTTTAGCAAGAGTAGAACTATAGATTAGAATGTCATAAAAAACACTAGGACAAACTTACGTAGATGCACCCTAAATAGGTCATTCATAATTCCTTGAAAGGTGGCTGGTGCATTTGTCAAGCCAAAGGGCATTACTAGCCATTCATAATGTCTAAAGTGTGATTTAAAGTCTTTTTTGGGTATATCCTCAGGTTCCATTCTGATTTGGTGGTAGCCAACCCTCAAGTCCAGCTTAGTAAACCATCTGGTAGTCCCTAATTCTTCAAATAACTCCTCTATGAGTGGTATGGGGTATTGGTTCTTGATTGTAGCTTGTTAAGCTCACGAAAGTCAATGCACATTCTCCATGTGCCATCCTTTTTCTTAACTAGAACAATAGGAGCTGAAAAGGGGGAAGAGCTGGGTTGAATAACCCCAACTTGCAGCAACTTAACAATTAATTTCTCAATAACATCCCTTTGAGCTGCTGGATAATGGTAGGGTTTTAAGCTGATGGGATTTATGCCCTTTTTAAGCATTATAGGGTGATTATGGCCTTCCCTAAATGGGGGAAGACCTTTAGGTTCCTCAAAAAGATCTTGGAACTTGCTCAAAATCCACTGGATATCTACTGGTATACTGCTGGCCATTTCAGAAATAGCATGATAGAAGGTACCTTCAGGTTGCTTGTGCACTAACCGAGGAGGAATAGTTGGTCATGCTGAATAGAGTGAATTTCTTATTTATTAGGATGTGCTAGCTGCCAATAATTTGGAGAAACAACCTACAACTTCCTAAGATCACCCTTATACCAGAAATACATGGATAAGGAATCATAATTCCAAAAGGCGTTTTTAATGCTTTTCAGCCATTACAATCCTAAAACAATATCATAAGTGTTCAATTCTAGGATTCTGAGATCAAACTGAAACTCCAGCCCTTGCATCTTCCATTTAAACCCTTTCCAGACCCCATGAACCTTTAATTTTCTGCCTCCAGCTATTTCCACAGAGGGGAGGTCTGAATTCTCACTTTTCCAACCAAGTTTCTTTGCCAACTTGAAGTCTTGGAAATCATGAGTACTACCACTATCAATAAGGAGCTGAATTAATCATTTCCTAACCTGTCCTTGCACTCTCATAGATGTAGCTCTGTCAGCCCCTTCAATAGCATGTAGAGATATGTTGGGTTGAAATTCCTCTGTATCTTGATCAGTAATATAACCCCCTTGCTGATCTTCTTCATTGTCTTGATCATTATCAATGTAGTGCAATTGAATTTTTTGCCTTTGAGTGCACTTGTGATCATGTGAGAAAGGACCATGACAGTAAAAACATAGGTTTGTTAACCTGTGTTCAGTTTCCTCTTCTGGTGTGAGGGGTTTAAAGGTGCGGTTGGGGTTCTTAGGAACCAATGCTAGGGTCTTTGAATCATTATTGGGAGTATAGTCATTTATGGAGGGTTTATTTGTGACTAATGCAGCACGGTATGGTGTTGTATTGGTAGAATGATTGAGGTTGGATGCATAAGAAGTAGAACCAGGGTTTCTTGGTTCTCTATTGCTAAGATTCTTGGAAGTATTACTATAAAAAACCTTAGGATTCTGATTTTCAAAAATGATCTCTTGTATTCTTGTGATTTTCCTAGCTTCAATCAAGGTTCTTGGGTTCAAGATTCTGACCGGCCCAACTAATTCTTTCTTCAATGATGAAATGTAGATGTCTAAAAGGTAATCTTCAGGTAGATCCGATTTGGCAGAAAGGAAATCGAAAGAAGCATTAAAATCAAATAAAGAACTTGTTTGGCGTAAATGGGTCAGATCACTCATTGGGGTTTCAAATGGAGGATCAAAAGTATCTTGCAGCAAAACTGCATACTCATCCCAAGAAGGTAACATGTTCCTCAACCGGCGCTCCAAGGCTCTATGCCATTGGAAAGATTTGTCATCAAGGTGCAAAGAGGCCATTTTCACCTTGCTTTCTTCTGGAGTTTCATCCAAATCAAAATAGCATTCGCATTTCAACAGCCAAGTCAGAATATCCTCACCGTTATATCTAGGGAAGTCCATTTTGGTGAACTAAGTAGGTTTGTGATAGTGCTGACCATTGCCCCTTCTATCATGATTCTGGTTAGGAGGCAATCTTTCCCCATTCCTAGGGTCATTCTGGTTCATCAAGACTCCTTCTTGAATATCATGGCGCAAGGCTTCCATGGAGGCAATGAATCCGGCTGTGAGTTCTTGAATGCTAGCAGTAACCGCTGCCATTTGTTGCTCCAAGGCATGAATTCGTTGATCCTGCATTCTGTTTCTGTTTCTTTCTTGATTTCTTGTCTCTACCATGTAGCAAGAAGAGTATGGCAGAGAATCTTTATCTCTGATACCACTGATATGGTTCTATATTGTTGACAGAACCATATAGAAGAAATAGGAAATATAGGTAGAAAGAGAAGGGAAGAAGGGAGATGAGAGAAGGATCTAGACAAAAGTGGGGAGAGGAACCGAGAGAGAGAGAGAAGAGAGACACAACAACTTCTGAATATTTCTTGACTTTGATTATTCACAACACACACTGAATTACAATGAGTCCTCTAGGCTTTATATAGGCAACCTAGATAGGCCTTGCTAATGCCACTGCCGCCTGATCCTTAATGAGGCGCATAAAACCTATTGCCTTATTCATTAATGCCATTTATGTAATTATCCCCTAATTCTAATTAAATCTCTAACTAAACTAAATCCCTAACTATATAATTGGGAATTAGGGATTTACATTACAAATTCATATCAATATCATGATTGAGTTAAGCTAATAAGGCGTATTGATTGAGAAGAACAGGAACAACACCAAAGGGGAGAAGCTAATGGTATTGCTATGACTGCAGTGCCACTTTTAAAAGCAATTTGCCCTGTTGAAGGTGGTGCAGTGCAAGTGCACATTTGATTTTCATTTCCCTATTTCGCTTTTTTCCCTAACAGGTTTAATTAGGTTTAATGTATTGGAACTTATTTGCAGTTCACTAATTATGATCTTGGTCAATACAAATTTACCTGCCCACAAAAGCGATTAAATGTGTATCCTGGTATGATTCTAAGATAATCCTTTTGTGCTATTTTATGCTTCATATACTGTTTCAAGACTCAGACAGAGGGTGAAAAAAATTTAGGAGCATTTCCTTTTTCTAAGTTTGTGATAAAGTTCAATAATTAATTAATTTAATGAAAATATAAAACAATGCATTTTACACTCCTTAGACACTATGTTATAGGATATTTTTTCATGTTTTTTTGACCTGATATGTCCTAGGATCTGGACTCATATTATGTCCACTTACTTTCTCTTGCTGAGACTTTGAGAGAGTTGCTACTCTAAAAACACAAAATCTTGCTTACTTTTGTTAAAGAAATGGTAAATAGAAAATGATAACAATGAGTTATTTTGTTGTCAAATACAAGTTGGAACTAATAAAACACATGATTTTTAAAAAAGCAGACTATATATTATCATGCTTTGCCAATGAGACAGAAGTTGCAGGTGGTTGCTATTTCTTGAACGATATGAATTATACAAGAACTTAATTTAAGTTTAAATCATGAGTGTTGTAAGACATTTTGGTAGCTGTGCAATAAATGCTTGGAGAATCACTTTCCATAAGGTATTGTACTATTTTTCCCTTTCCTCTGTTACACGTATTTTGTTATTTTTCTCTTCTCTCCTGTTACACATTTTTGTATCACTTCACATTTTTTAAGCTATCTATAGTGCTTTCCCCCTGCTGATTATGCCTTTTGAACAGTTTGCTCTACATTTGGTGAAGCTTTCATTTGCTATTATATATACCTTTATTCTTGCTCTTTAATTTTATTTATTTACCAATCTTGAATGTCAGGCCAATTTATTTGAATCAATCAAGCTTTAAGGAAGGTTAGCTTTGCAGTTTGTTTGGAAACTTTGTTTTTTGTGCCAGGGACAATGGTTCTCTTATGGATATGATTAAAAAAGTGAAGATTTTTTAAGGTATATTAGTATAGGTTTTGTCTTTCTTTTTTAGACTTTTAGATTTTCCTGGTGACATTTTTAACTTTTTGTTGAGCGAAAACATGTTCACCTGGTCAAAAAAAGGGAAAACATGTTCGTATCCATGCCATTAATACAACTTATTATACTAATGAGTAGCCAACCTTCCTTTTCTTTTATATGATACATATTTGATATTTTCCAAAAAAGGTGAGAAAGTTAGTCTGAAACTGAGTAAAGTGAGTGGAGAGGGGAGATATAATAACCTATCAACAATGTCTAAAGCATTTTTTCGGTCAAAACTCAACAGAAAAAAATAAAGTGGGAATCAAACAAAAATGCAAATGATGTAAATGATCTTGGAAAAGAATGGTCATTAGTCAAAATGTCTTTTATATAGGTTGATATTGGCTGCAATTTCAAAACATATTCCCTTAAAGTAGATAACTCTATGTAAATGTGGACAAATCGAAAAAGCAAACATTACATGTTAGGATTGTCCTGTTTTGACTGAATATCCCTTTATCTATGCTAGGGATGAGCAAAAAACCTGGTGGTCCAGGTAGTCTGACCTAGCCCGGTCTGACCCGACCTGGTCTAAGAAAAAAAAGTTGGTCTGAAACAACTTCTGATGGACCAGACCGGACTGGTCTCCTCAGGTTGGACTGGACTTCAGTCTAAGGCCTCTGACCCTATGGTCTAGTCCAGTCTGGCCCGAGTTATATACTTATTTTTATTATTTTATTTATAATCCCCCAAACCCAAACCCAAACCCAATTAAAACACTAGAGTCTAGAGACACACCTAATGCGCCCACGGCCCACGCCCACCAAGTCTTGACTTCATTTTTTTTGGACGAAGGAGTTTACTTTAGCATTTTAGAAATCAAAAAATTCAGAATTCATATTGCAATTAGCTTCACTCAATCTCCATGTCTATGGAACCCTAGGTTAGAGACTTGAGACTTCAGTTTCGAGTATCGACTTCAAACCTCGTCGGCTCGTCTCCCTCTCGGATTCAGTTTTTTTCTCCTTAAGTCTCGGCATCTCGAATCTCGACATCCCTGTCCCTGTCTCCCTCTCGAGTCTCAGCATCCCTGTCCCCATCTCGGCGTCTTAGTCTTGCTCTTGATTTCACGACTGGTCGAAGGCGATAGTGTGTGGCAATCATCCTCTTTGGCTCTTCCACCGGCTCTCCTTCACTCACCAGTCACTGAGTGTCTCAGTCCATCGGCGCCTTAAAGGTAAGAAACTTACTATGCATTACATCTCATTTTTTGCCTTGATTGGCTGCTGGTTTTTTTGGCCATGAAAATAGAAATATTAGTTGTGTAGCTCATAAAGATTAATGTGGTCTTTTTGGATTCATCCGTGTGGTCCTTTGTTGCTAATTGGATATGCATGATTTTCTAAATTTAGAACTTAACTTGCAACTTGGCATCAAGTAAATTTGATATGATATTTAAGTACTCCCTTCTAATTTGTTTTGGATTATTTGGTTGATGTTATCGACAATCAATAGAAGTTTTAAACATGATTTATTATTACTGTTTTTATCTTGATTATTGTTATTTTTAAAAATGAGTTTATACATGTGTATTACCTAACCTGAAGAGTTTAAGTCATTAAAATTGTGGACTTCTTTACAGCGTCAATACCTACTTGTTGGTTGCTTCACATATTAATAATATAAAATGATTGCTTTCTATGTAGAATAATGTGGCATGTCTTCAAAACTGAAGGGGAGCCATTCAGACATTTAGTTTGCACATGGATTAAGAAATGACATTCTTCCATTTTTATTTTCTTACAAGTTGCCCTTTCCCTTTATCTGATATTTGTTGAAAAATTCAAGATTGATTTTAATTCTTGTAGTTGACATTGATAATAAATGATGCATCAGTTTCCATGATTAAATTTAGAATTTATAAATACTTGCTTTTGATTTTTTTGCAGACATGGACAATGAGCAAGGTTCAAGTGTTGACTTATCTCAATCTTTCAATATTGGTGAGAATGAGTCTATTAGTGGACCATCTTCTACTCTTACCGATTCCACTAATCCTCACCAACCTCCAACCACTGTAGAATGTCCTCCTCCTACTCCAACAACTGCTACTGGAAGTTAAACCACAAAAGGTGGTAATAAGAAGAGAAAACAACCTGAGAAGAAACAATTAGAAGTATGGGATCACTATACTAAGTTACCATTGGAGGATATAGATGGAGAGCTTAGAGCTGCATGCAAGTATTGTGGTAATGATTATACTTGTGATCCAATGAAATGTGGTACAAATTCTTTGAAGAGACACTTAAAAAGTGCTTGAAAACTCCACACAGGGCAACTGAAATATCAAAACAATCCATGTTGAACTATGGTTCACAAAGTGGGCAAGGGGGAAGCTTAGCACCTCACATGTTCAATCAAAAATGTTGTCGTAGGGCTCTAGTGGAGTTCATCATATGTGATGAGATGCCATTTAGACTAGTCGAAAAGCAAGGTTTTAAATCATTTGTTAAAGAGTTAGAACGAAGGTTTCAAATTCCCTCTAGACATATAGTTGCTAAAGATTGTTGGCAATTGTATCTTGGTGAAATGAGGATCTTGAAGAATCAGTTGAAACAGTGTACTAGTCGTGTATGCCTTACTATAGACTGTTGGACGTCAGTTCAAAACTTCAACTACTTATGTCTCACAGCTCATTTCATTGACAAAGATTGGAAGTTGCACAAAAGGATTCTTAATTTTTGTTTGATCGAGAATCATAAGGGTGATACAATTGGAAAGCTTATTGAGAGATGCATATCAGAATGGGGCATACAAAATGTGCTCACCATCACAGTTGATAATGCAACATCCAATGACACAGCCCTTTCATATTTGAAAAAATGACTTATAAATTGGAAGGGTCTTGTTTGTGGTGGTGATTTTCTTCAACTACGGTGTTCTGCTCATATTCTCAATTTGATTGTCTCTGATGGCTTGAAGGAATTGAAAGATGCATTCGAATCAATTCAAAATGTAGTAAGGTATGTCCGTTCCTCCCCTGCCCGACTTAAAAAATTTCAAGATTTATGTGAATTGGAAATGTTGGGTGCAAAAAATATGTGTCTTAGATGTTAGCACTATATGGAATTCTACATATTTAATGTTGGATGTTGCTTTGAAATTCCAAAAGGCATTTGAAAGATTGGGTGATGAAGATAGAGATTATGTGACATACTTTAAGGCTCCTAATGGCCCTCCTAACAAACAAGCTTGGGATAAGGCAAATGTCTTTCTTAGATTTTTGAAGGTGTTTTATGATGTGACCTTGATATTTCCTAGCTCGCTCACAGTCACTGCAAATGCGTGTTTCCATAAAATTACCTTGATTCAACAGTTGTTGAATGAGATTATTGTGTCTAAGGACCCTCTTCTTAGGGAGATGTCCTCAAGCATGAAGATGAAGTTTGATAAATATTAGGGGGCAACAGAAAATATGAATCCTTTGTTGATTATTGTTGTGATTCTAGATCCTCGATACAAGCTTGCCTACATCAATGATGTATTTGAGCAGCTTTTTCTTGATTATCAACTTTGTATGTCCATGAAAAGTAAGGCAAGAAACACTTTGTATCTCATGTTTGAAGAGTATTATGTAAAGTTTGATGTTTAAACAGGCAGGTCTTATAGGGCCAACACTTTGAACTCTTCTGCTAGTTC
The DNA here is from genome assembly GCA_963855925.1 of Inga laurina. Classification (NCBI taxonomy): domain Eukaryota; kingdom Viridiplantae; phylum Streptophyta; class Magnoliopsida; order Fabales; family Fabaceae; genus Inga; species Inga laurina. Next base: position 24,246,448 of record OY979707.1, read on the forward strand.
CCACGCTTTAAACTCTTCTGGTAGTGCTAACACTTTGAATTCTTCTGAGAGTGTCATCACTTCCATTGCAAATGCTGGTAAACAAGACCCTGGTTGTAGATGGTTGGCATCCCAGAAAGAAAAGATCTCATCAGTAGATCCTCAATCTAAATTAGATAGATATCTTTCAGCTAATGCAGCTGAAGACATTCCTATTGATGATGATGAGTTTGACATATTGACATGGTGGAAGTTTAATTCAACCAAGTACAGAGTGCTTGCCATGGTGGGCCGTGACGTATTGGCTATACCAATATCTACAGTTGCTTCTGAAGCAGTTTTTAGCACTGGTGGACGTGTTGTTGATGATTATAGGAGTAATCGATCTCCTAAAATGACTAAAGCACTTATTTGTACCCAAAATTGGCTACTTGCTAAGCAATCTATCTCAGAATTAGCCACTATGTTGACTGAATATGACAACTTCCAAGAAACTGATAATGTTGTTAATATTCCAGGTAATATTTTGAATTCTATGCTTATTATTCAAGTTTACATATTTTATTATTACTAATTTCTTAACACATGCAATTTTTTCTTAAGATGGATCAAGCATCATTGAAGGTGGAGGAGACAAATGAATAACAATGGATGTACAAGAAAAGAAAATTAGATCTTAATCATTTGTTTTCCACTTATGTGTAATGTGATAGACTTGTTGTTACTTGTTATGTTTAATTGATTGTCATGGATTGTATTAAAACCACTGTAAAATGTTGTTGCTTTTTATTTGTTTTGAAGGTTGTTGGAGATTCTTATGGATTTATGATTGGGTTTTTATGTTTTGTGATGAGTTTTATGGATTTATGTTTTGAATGTTTTTGATTGTATGTATTGCTATGGACATGGTTTTTCTTTATCTTCATGGAGATAATTATTTCATCTATGGATTATTTTCCATTATAATTGGATCTAGAGAACTTGTAAAGTTGGATCTTCTTTGATATATTTGATCTAGTTTGGCTTGCTAATATGTTTAGATTTTGAACTTATCATAATCGCTGATATGCTGCTTTCCCATTAAAAATAAAACATGGTCGAAAAGTGCTATAGAGATCTATAAAAAAATCAAATGGGTCCTGGACTGCCTGGACTGGTCTAGGCAGTCCGCTGAACCTGGTCTGGTCCAGCCCGAGCTCGGACTGGTGCTGGACTAGTTCGGACCTCAGGCTGCCTTGTTCAACCCGGGTATTTTCCAGACCAGACCTTGGGTTGAGGCCAAACCCGGTCTGGTCTGGTCCATGATCAACCCTAATCTATGCTACCAGGTGGCTATAAAGGAGCCAAACTACGAGCATCAGAATTTTATTTTAGTTTGACTTAGTGGGATTTTAAAACTACAGCATAGGAATTGTTTTACCCATTTTAAATTTACCTATTAATAATGAGCTTTCATATTCTTCTCTCTGGTCAACAATCAAAAAAATATTCTTCTCTATGGTCTTTACACATGCGTTTGACCCAAAAATGATGATCAATCGAATGAGACACGTTAATATTACCATTTGCGTGAAATAAAGTGACCTGATGCCTTTGGTGACGCTTTAAATGTTACCATCCTTTCCTCAAAAGGAGAGGAAAAGAAACTTTTTCTGTTTGGTGATAATTAGAAAAAGAAACTTGGAAATGTGAAATTTGGTGTAATGGTCCAAAGATGTCGCCAGGGAAAATTTGCAAAGCAAATGGTCCATGTGTTCATCTTCATCAGATGGAGTTGTCAGCTTGCAACCAAGTCTTTTACATAAACCAACCACATCTATGGAAACGTGCATGCAAGTTTCTCAAAATTATGACTTTTGATATAGTTGCCTTACATTAATAGGCTCAGTTGGTCAAAAAAGAGCAAAGGCACTTCATCATTTTCATATTTATGAAAAATGGCACCTTCTTGTTTTGTCTTTTGTTAATTGAATATCTATATTTTTGTCTTTTGTAATTGAGCTAACTTTGGCAGCCTTGAATATAAAGCATTTGCTAGCATTGCTCTTCATCCCCAATGGTCATTATAATTGCCTCATCTGTGCAAGACTTTTTTGAACCTCAGTTTTTGTTGGCTCTATGCAGCAGGGAAAACATAAGGTCATTCATTATTATCCCTTACTTGAGCCTCCTTTGTCATCTACAGCTAACATATTTTTTCCTGTCCCCAATCTACTTTTTTTCAATTAGAGTCCAAAATCAGCTCTTTATTGGTCTGCTAAAGCATCATGATACCTTTTTTATTCCCACTAAAGTATCATGATACAGATGCATGTATAATTACCTGAAATCATATGGTCTCTATAATTAACTTTTTTCCAGTCACGAGGTTCGAAACCAAGTCAACCTTTTTCAGTCACAGACTCATTTTTTTAAATTCTTTTTCTGGTCAACTTTTGTCTCCTCCTTTATGAGTTTCATATTTAATAAATGATATGTGGTGGTATTTTACCACATGATACCTTCTACTGCATTTCCTTCACAGCATTTACAGTTACTATCATTATAATTATATTTCAAACACCAAGAAGAAGTCAATAATTTACACCTTATAAATTTTGCAAGGCATATATATATATGACTCACTTTATATCAGAACCCATAGCCATGAGGGGAGTACACATTTAGTTCATGTATGAGTTAACAATTAGTCCACGCAGTTTTTCATGCACATGTTTGGCCATTGCAGTGGTAGTTAGTTTAATTGAAGCTTAAACTGTCCTTGAAACTTACATTTTTTTTATGTCAAAATGTCTATTGAAGAAGACCAACAATATCTTACATAAAACATGTGATAAAAAGGTACCACAGCGCAGAGTGACTGTTTATTAGCCTAGCTCAAACGTTTACATATGGATTTATAAATAAGTTTATTCACATTACGACTTAATTTGTATCATTTTTAAGTTACATATTAGTTAATCATAGTCTGCAATTTTTTCATTCTCCTGTATTCAAAATGACTTAATATTCTTAACACTTTATTATATTTTAGCTCTTTAGAGAATGAATCATTTCTATCTGACACATATCTATGCTGAAGAGAAACATTTTGTCAATCAGAAAAATAAAGCTTTGTTTTTTTATCGTTGGGATAAGAGAAATATCTTCTTCGGAAAATTCCAGAAAACTACAAAGGAAATTAGAAAAGGACAGAAAGGTTGGGTGAATATTACAAATCCCAAATCAATGGGGCATGAGGAATCTGGGATATGAAATGTTAAGAAAATTACCTAAATGCCCTCCTAATAAGTGACTACCAAAAGGGGAAGAAAGAGACACTAGCTGGCATCAGAACAGAGAGTGAAGGAGAGAAATGAAGGATGGTGGGACGGTGGGTGGCGCAGCGAGACGAAGCTTCGACAATGGTGGGGTGTGAGATGTTGGGCGGCGCGACGCGGGAAGACGAAGCTTTGATGACGATGGGGTGTGACAGGTTGGGCGGCGTAGCGCGGCGAGACAATAGCTCTGTCAGATCCTTATCTGTATAACTACATTTATTGGGTAACAAAGGCTCAGCGGGGAAAAAGAGAAGGACAGACTAGGCCTCGTCCATTAACATCATTATCTTAGCTATTAACGACTAGGCCTCGTCCATTAACAGCTTCGAAGGAACAAGTTAGGAAGTTGTCATATAGATGGGAAAACACAACATCTATCCACGTAAAAACATCATTACCTTCACTATTAACGACTAGGTCTCGTCCATTAACAGAACCATGGTTTTTGTAAAGTTATTGTCAACCCACTCATAGTTTTTTTGGGAGATGGGTTGCTGTCAGTTGTGTACTCCTGTAGGTAGTTACTGTATATAGTGTTTGATGTAATGCAATGTTTGTGACAAGGAAACATTATGTACTACTCCAGTGTTAATGTTACCTTGTCATGAAATATGTGAATGTGTACAAAGGGCGATGTGTAACTCTTTTTTGGGCTTTATATGGTTGCTGAATGTAATTATGCAGATTATGATCTGACAGCAACTGATAAATATATGAAGGTGTTAATCAACAGAACCATATTGTTATTATAAAGCCACGTGGTGTTATTAAGCTGGGAACATCTATTTTTGCAAACTTGTTCCTACACACGTCTTATGTTGTCTATGTGAATGGAAGATATGAAAGGTGTTGCGTTTGGACAGCAACACTAAAAAGTTCCCATTTCTTGTTGGGCAGATGTTAATCAACAAAATAATGTCATTAACAATGAACATAATCTTGTTACTAGCGAAGATAACGATGTTATTACGTGGATAGATGTTGTGTTTTCCCATCTACATGATGACGTCCTAACTTGTTCCTTCGAAGCTGTTAATGGACGAGGCCTAGTCGTTAATAGCGAAGATAATGATGTTTTTACATGGATAGATGTTGTGTTTTCCCATCTACATGATGACCTCCTAACTTGTTCCTTTGAAGATGTTAATGGACGAGGCCTAATCGTTAATAGTGAAGGTAATGATGTTATTACGTGGATAGATGTTGTGTTTTCCAATCTACATGACGACCTTCTAACTTGTTCCTTCGAAGATGTTAATGGACAAGTCCTAGTCGTTAATAGTGAAGCTAATGATGTTATTACGTGGATACATGTTGTATTTTCCCATCTACATGATGACCTCTTAACTTGTTCCTTCGAAGATGTTAATGAACGAGGCCTAGTCGTTAATAGTGAAGGTAATGATGTTTTTACATGGATAGATGTTGTGTTTTCCTATCTACATGACGACTTCCTAACTTGTTCCTTCGAAGCTGTTAATGGACGAGGCCTAGTCGTTAATAGCTAAGATAATGATGTTAATGGACGATGCCTAGTTTGTCCTTCTCTTTTTCCCCACTGAGCCTTTGTTACCCAATAAATGCAGTTATACAGATAAGGATCTGACAAAGCTATTGTCTCGCCATGCTGCGCCACCCAACCTGTCACACCCCACCGTCGTCAAAGCTTCGTCTTCCCACGCCGCGCCGCCCAACGTCCCACACCCCACCATCGCTGAAGCTTCGTCTCGCCGCGCCGCCCACCGTCCCACCGTCCCACCGTCCTTCGTTTCTCTCCGTCACTCTCTGTTCTGATGCCAGCTCGTGTCTCTTTCTTCCCCTTTTGGCAATCACTTATTAGGAGGGCATTTAGGTAATTTTCTTAACATTTCATATCCCAGATTCCTCATGCTCCACTGATTTGGGATTTGTAATATTCACCCAACCTTTTTGTCCTTTTCTAATTTCCTTTGTAGTTTTCTGGAATTTTCCCTATCTTCTTCTGCTACACACTTTTTCAATCATGTTGATGTTTTGTTTTTATTCTTTTCTTTTGGCTTCAATTAAACAGATTCAAAATTGTTTTTATTCTTTTCATTATGCTAGACACCTTTTTTTACCATTGGGATAAGAGAAAGCTTACTTTCATTTATGTTGATGTTTTTATTCTTTTCATTTACGCCTTTTCTCTAAGAATCCCCTAAGATATACCAAAGAGTCGATAGTTGAAGTCACCGAAGAAGACCACCATATCCGCCTCAGATAGTTGAATCCCATATCCTATATATGTACAGGCATGCATGGCACAATGAAGCTTTTATAACTGTTATTAAAATGATATTGGTGCACTTAATTACATATAAATTGACAACACGTAACTAAGCAATAAAGCAAAAATAATCTCACATTTGCACCACGAAGAATTTGAGTAGCAAGGACGACATGGCCGCTGGAAAAAAAAAAAAAAAAAAAAGCAAGGACGACATGGCAAAGGAATAAAATGACCAATATTTAATTTCCCATATATTTTCATATAAGGCAAGAAAGTGAGACAATAAATAAGTTGTAGTTTACCATACCAGATGTAGCGGTTGATGATCGACTAAAGACCATATTTCGATAAATGTGATCAAAATCAGAATTTCGCGTATTCACTGCTTCCAAATGTGCAGCTAAGTGACAATTCACAAAGCACATTATTCTATCATAGACTCTGATTCTCAAACCCACACCTCCCTGTGTGATCAATTTAACGACATGAGCGGTAATCTTGACAGAGAGAAAATAAAATTTTCTCTTTATGAAAAAACATGGAATCCTTTCAATGCCGTAAATTTTACCATGAAACTACTAAGACGCCTTTATAGAAAACGTGCAACAATCCACTCTAACCCATGATTGAATGACGGCCATTCAATTCCATTAATTAATTTTCCCTAGGTACCGAACAAATAATTAATTTATTTAAATATTTAAGTTATAGAATTCTATTGTAACATAATACAAACAAATAGAATTTATTTGGAATTGTGTACGTATCCAAATTAAAAATAATGTTTCATAGCTCAAATGGACACTTTAATTCTCTTGAAATGAGGTGAATACAAAATGAATAGGAAGTGGATTGTACTTTGCTAATACCAACATGAATTTTAATTTTTTGGCCATTCAAACACCAAAAAAGGAAAATAATTTCATATATAGTACAAATTTAATTTACATATCACTTTTGAAACATTCTAATTCTAATATTTTTATTTTAAAGAATTAAAATACAAAATAAAAATAACATTGTAACAAAAAATATTTAAAATGGTAGTTAAAATAAAAATAATAAAAAATCCATTAGTCTAATTGAGACAAATGCATAGATTGTCGGTATTTACTCAAATGTAGAAAAACATTTGTATATAAGTTATAGCTTTAAATTTTAAAATTATATCTATAATCTGTAACTAACATATTTTAATTTTATGTTCAACTATGATTTTATCAAGTAATTTAAATTTTAGTTTTTGAATTATTTGAATAATTTAAAATTTCGAATTTTTTACAGATTTTAAAATTTAGAATTATTTAATATAAATATAATATTTTTTGACAGTGAACTCTAACTTTTCTCTATTCTAGATATATATGATGTTGAAATGGATAACATAAACGTAGAATGAGAACGCAAGTCTATGATGACATTAGAAACCTTTTTCCGTATATATTGTACGATATTTAAAAAATAAACTACGTTATTTATGGATTGTAAATAATACATTTGACATAAATCTTATTTTACCTATTGATATGTTTGTTGTCGGAAATTCTAATGATCACATGATAACAAAATAAACATGACTTCTAGATCATGATCAAATACAAATAAAACATAATAGTAAGAGGCAACTAATTCTTTTCATTTAAGCATAACATAAATGGTCAATATGAAACCATCGATAGGATGATTATTATTATTATTATTTGTTAAAGTGCGGAAAAATAAGCCGCTTCCTAATATTCCAAGATTTGATATCAAGGATGCTTTTTTTTTTTTTTTTACAAAAAAATTATACTAATATTTTCAATGAAGGACCAAACATCATTAAGTATTTTGACATTGATAATCTAAAATTGTTGTTGGGGAAGGTGCGTCTGCGGCAACCAAGACTATCAAGAATGTTGTTTATAAGGAAATTTTCAGAAATGTACATTTATAGATATTCACAACTGCCCATGATTGTGAAAATAATCTTCTTAAATTTGCGTATTTAAAAACATTATATGTCATATATATTATCACTTACTACAGAAGCAACTATCTCTTTGCTTCATTGAATGGACACTTGCGTGGGTGTTATTTTTCTTTCTCGGTTGCTCCATAGAACTATTGTAGGGTATTGACAAAGTACAATTGAAATCCGAAATAAGTTCTCCTTATGAATCGCACGGGATGTACATGCTCTTTTACTCAAAAAGTTTCCCAATGATAAGTGTATATATATCAGTTTCTTATTTTGCTTTTGATGGATCAAATCAAATTCGACTAGCTTCAGACATCAGAGGGCCACTAGTAGCATCAAAGGAGCCACTCAACCTGTATTTCAATTTTTGTATTTATATTGAATATTTATATCTATTTATTTAAATTATAATTTTTCATTCATTTTATTTTAATAAGTTGTTCTACAGATAATTGAATTTTTAAATATTTTGATTTTTGAACTAGAATATGAATTTGATTAATAAATACTCATTAAGGACAACATGGTCATTTACACATTCTTCCTACTTATTTTACCACCATTTTAACCGACCAAAAATAAATTTCCGATCAAACCATTTTCTATTTCAATACATACCAAAACTGCCTACAGTTAGAAATTTCTTATTCCATTCCCTTCCTTTACATTACAATCAATTTTTCTTACCAAATAGGTGATAATAGTGCAGGCAAGGCTGGCAGACAAAGTAAAAAACTCTTCTCACAAATGGAGAAGGACATAGCTTCTCTCTCTATATTATCTCTTTAGAGGTGATAAGTTACAAAAGTAAAAGGGAAAAAATTATATATTTACTAAATAATTTGATCTTGTTATAAAAATAAGAAATGGAGTGATAGAAATAGTAAATATTTTCATGCTTCCACTATTATTAAAAGAAGGCGGAGTAGAATTGATGGGCTTAAGAATACCAATGATGAATGGATTTTCAACCAAACTGATATGAAAATGCTTGCTCTAAGTTTCTATCGAGACCTGTTTAGAAGTGATAACATTGCTAATCAAAACCTCTCCATAAGAAATGGCTTCCTGCCTTTAAGTGTAGAGGAGGTTGCAATGATATCAGCAAACGTGACAAATGAAGAAATTAAGCAGGCGGTTTTTGATCTTGGGCCGTTCAAGGCTCCAGGATCGGATGGCATCCAGGATTTCTTCTATCATGAGTTCTGGCATACCATTGGAGATTCCTTATGTACCATGGTTAAAGAAATCTTTGAGGACCCTTGGAAGGTGGAAGCTATTAATCAAACCAACCTTGTCCTTATACCTAAGATTGATAATCCAGAATATATGCGGGACTTCAGACCAATCTCATTGTGCAATGTCAGCTATAAGGTTATCACAAAAGTGCTTAGTAGAAGACTACGTCGGATTATGGGGAAAGTTGTGGGTGATCACCAATGCAGCTTCATTGCAAGAAGGCAAAGTAGTGATAATATCATAATTGCGTAAGCAGTGATTCATTCAATGAAGAGTAAACAAGGCAACTTTGGACGGTTAGCAGTTAAAGTTGATCTTGAAAAAGCTTATGACAGATTAGAATGGCCTTTTATTCATAGCACTCTTCAGGAACTAGGGATTGATGGGATAATGTGCCATCTTATCATGACTTGCATTTCCTCTTCATCTTTTAGAGTGCTCTGGAATGGTGATACTACGGAGGAGTTTCAACCGACTAGAGGTATTAGACAAGGTGATCCTATATCCCCATATATTTTTACCCTATGTATGGAAAAACTAAACCATATCATCAAGGATGCTATAGAGGATGGCCTCTGGAGTCCCATGCGTTTGAGTACAAGGGGTCCTCCAGTGTCTCACTTATTCTTTGCAGATGATCTAATCCTCTTTGGTGAGGCATCAAGCCTTCAAACTGATATCATGATAAATTGTATGGAGGTTTTCTGTACTAGCCCTGGACAAAGAATGAACAAGATGAAGACAAAAATATGTTTCTCTAAAAATGTTCACTCTTTGAGATCCTTGGAGCTTAGTAGACGGATGGGGGTAGGACTTACAAGTGACCTAGGGAAATACTTGGGAATACCACTACTTCATAAAAGGGCATCATATGTGACCTTTTCCCCTATTATCGAGAAGGCGAAAAAGAGAATGTCTGGGTGGAAGAAAGGATATCTTAATCTTGTAGGGCAGACTACTTTAATTAAATCAATTCTCTCGGCCCTTCCTACTTACTATATGCAAACAATCCTTCTTCCAAAAAGAATCCTCTACGATTTGGAACGGTGTAGTAGGATTTTTTTGTGGGGGGACACTGATGAAGGAAGAAAGTTGCATTTGTTATCATGGGACCAGGTTCTAAAGGAGAAACAAGCTGGTGGATTAGGCATTAAGGACCTCAAAAATCAAACTAAGGCTTTTATTATGAAGCTTTGTTGGGGCCTTATATGTCATCGAGACTCATTATGGGTGAAAATTCTTCGAGCTAAGTACAATTGTGGTGATCAAGAAATGCCTACCATTGCCCCAAAGCAAAATGCATCTCTTACTTGGAAGGGTCTATGTGCAGTATGGGACAAGTTTAGATCAGGTATTGGTAGGAAGATCGGTAATGGGGCTACCACTTCTTTTTGGTTTGATAATTGGTCAGAATGCAATGCCCCTCTGATTGATCTTATCCCAAGCAGTGAAGGGATTATTGATCATAATGAGCGAGTTGAGAATTATGTCATGTTGAATGGTGAATGGGATCGAAGGCGAATGCAATATTGGTTACCTAATAACCTTATTGATCGTATTACTAGTGCACACCCACCTCGTGAGGAGAGAGGAGAGGACAAGGTATATTGGAAACCATCCTCTGATGGTTGTTTTTCTGTAAAATCTGCGTATCGTTTTCTTTTTACAGGTAACCAGCAGAGTGGAGATAGCATTTGGAAGCAGCTGTGGCATTGGCAAATACAGGAGAAAATCAAATCCTTTATATGGCTATTCTCACATGATCAGGTTCATACGTCACAATTGAGGATGAGAAGAGGAATCGCTGATTCTACAAGCTGCCCTTTTGCATGTACACAGGAGGAAGACTCAATGCACTTACTACGGGATTGCTCTAATGCAACGGAGAGATGGAAATCTGTTTTACAAATGGAGCATAGGAACACCTTCTTCACACTACAGGGAGCACACTGGGTAAAGTGGAACCTTACAAATGAAGCTGGAGCTAACCATACAAAAAAGATTCAGTGGGCAACTCTCTTTGGCTACATTTGTTGGGACACATGGGTGTCTCGGTGCAATAATCTATTTGGGGAGGGAAACACAACAGGGAGCTTAACTGCCGATGCAAGTTTTTTCAAGGCATGCTCTGACCATGACCTTTTGAGGCACAATATTTTCCCTCATAAGGTCCACTCTACAGGGGAGCGTCAAATGACTGGGAATGACTTCGTGAGATTAGCAGTGGATGGTTCAGTCCTTGAGAACGGGAGAAGTGATTTGCGGAGGATATGTTTGTCACCAGGATAACAAATGGTTAGGAGGATTCAGCTGCAAACTCACTACAGTTCCTCCTGCCATTGCGGAACTTATTGGGTACATACATGGACTTCAACTTTGTTGGTCCAAAGGTTTTAGGAAAGTTATTTTGTTATCTGATTGTATAGAGGCAATTAATTACACTCTTAGAGGGTGTGATAATGACCATCCCTTCAAAGATGTAGTTAGATTAATTCTAAATAGGAATTGGCAGGTGCTTGTATCTCATGTTCATAGGGAGAATATTAGGATAGCTGATTATTTAGCTAAATATTCTTATAGGTTAGAAGGCAACTTTTGTTTCTATGATCACCCTCCACCTTTTCTTCGAGAGGTGGATGTTGATGATGGAGCTTGATTTGTTTTTTGGGGGGTTTTTGATGTATTTTGTTTGATGAATTTGTAATGAAATTTAGTTATTATTCAAAAAAAAAATAAGAAAAATATAAGAGATTGACATGAGGGAGATAAAGAATATTGAGAGAAAGTTGGAGGAGAAACATGGAGAAGTTTTTATTCACTTCATTGTTATTGGTACCAATACATTATACATGACCTCTATTTATAGGCCTCTATTCAGTGAATTCTATACATATGGTTACAAGGAAATAAATATGAGCATAATGGTATTAATAATAAGAAACTCCCATTAGCCATTCATTGGGGGAAGCTATAAGGTTATAGCATTGAACACATGAAATTCTAAGAGTGAGAGATTATGAAGTGAATGACATATGAAAAGCTAAGAGTTGGATAGTTTATTGATATCCACATCATATAATATTTACAACAGATTTAAAATTATCTGATAATATTAATTTTAATATACCTTTTTCTTTGGTATAAGGACAAGTATTTTAGTCATTGAGATACATGCCCATTTTATTTCTTCCTCCACATTTTCTCTCATCCATCCAAGTCCATGTAAGAGAAGTGACAACATTTTATTTCTAATTTTCTCTTCTTTCCATTCCCATCCAAACATGTTTAAAGATTTTATAAGAAAGCTTCTGTACGTTAAAAATTAAGAAAAATGATTTTTAATTAATACACACAAACACACACGTTGGCTATATATATATATATATATATTTTTTTTTTTTTTAAATGAAACATCTCGTGGCGCCTTGTTATTTGATGAACTTCGCGGTGCCTTTCTCCGGAGTTCAAATTCTTGTCACGCCTGATTTGCCACTTCCACTCTCACCCTCTCTCTCCTCCCCTCATGTATAACAGTCTGGCACCATGACAAAACGAAAATACACTTCACTGGAATAACAGATTCTTCGCTTTCCCTTACGCTCTCTTTCTCTCTCTTCCACCCACATTTGCTTGCAAATCTCGCGCGCCACCCTAGAAATTTATCCCCACCGCTATTTCTCTATCTGTCTCTTAAAATCCCACCTCCCACTTTCCCTCGCCCAAAGTAGCTAATTTCACGGCTACTCTCCGGCGGCGAGGTCTCCCGTATCTGACCATCGTGCGAAGACCCGCCACATCGTCGCCGTGATCTATCTCCGATTTCTTGCCTTGCGGTTCTTTTCAGGTTGGTGTTTATTCTTTCATTCTTGTGTTACGAGAATTTCTGATGTTTCTATGGATTTTCCGGCATCCGAAGGCTTGTTTGGTTCGGAAATAATATGTTGAGTTCTGGTAGGAAGATGAATTGGATGCATTGTGAGATGTCATTGTTGTTGTCTGCGTTCTTTTTGTTCATGTGGTATCTTGATCAATGCTCATATGCGGACAATGACTTGTTTTGTAAACTTACCGCGTCCTTTGTTGGTTTTCAGGAATTTTGTTATCATCTCATTTTTTTTATTTTTATTTGATTAAGAAGAAATTATACATATAAAAAAGAAGTTGCGAATGATGCTGATGAGGAATCCTCCTTTGTTACAAGAACAAAATTTAAACAAGAAAACAAAAAGAAAATTTAATAAGAAACTTAAACATTCAGCGAATTTGTATAATACTTCATATTAAGAAGAATGAAACTCCAATAGAAAATTCCTGAGGTGAAGACTCTTGAAAAGCTATAAACATTGTCGTAGCCCAGGATACAATCATGTGATGCTGGATTATAAAGCAATATACCAGTTATGCTTTTATTGAGTAACTTAATATAAAAAATATAAATTATATACGAGTTTTCTCAGTTGGAAAATAAAGTTGTGTATGGTCTATGAATCTTTAATATGTTAAGTTTTGCTGTCCAAATTAATTATTTGACTTCTGAAATTGTTTTAAAATTCCAAAGAGTTTTTGCAAGAAGGAAAATTTCTTATGTTGAAGAGAATATAATGATGAAAATAGGATTTACATGTATGTACAACTTAAATTATTTGGACTCCAAACTGTCATATACTTGATTGTGTCAAGGAGAGTCAGGAAAAAGAGTTTCTAGTTCATTGACATCTCTATAAGTTAGGTCCATTACATAAAATGAAAATTGCAAGGATGCATGTTCCTCTTTTTGCCACCAGCATTTGAATCCAGTGCCCAAGCAGTTCACCGTCAAGCAATGAACCACAAAGGCACCAGTCAACTGGTAAGAATGCATTTTCCCATGAACAGAATAAAGTTTTGAACTAGGCTGATCTGCACTGATGATATTTCCTGTCCACATATCCTCCTATAAGACCTGATATCACAACCATCACTAATCTTCTGAGAGACAAGGAAACTATATCCCTGAGAAATAAACTTCCAAGGAATAATGAATGAAGCAGTAATCATTGGGCTGGGATGCCTCTAATTTTGATTCAGACCACCGTTTCTTCAAGTTACTTGCTGCCATAAGGAAGTTGATTATGGAGGAAAACACCATAAGCATATGCGTTTGAGAACAATTCTTTCAGACACCAAGTTGCCAGTGCCCCTCATTTGATTTTCAGTTTACTTGATCTCCTGAAAGATAGAACTACCTTATCACTGAATAACATGATTCCTTCCAAATTCTCCCACACCAGCACCAAGAAAAATCCCGCATAGTCTTGTCCAATTTTCCAGAAACTTTTACAGGAATTTGAATGAGTGATAGGTAGTAAAGTCTTGAATGAGGGTGTACAGCTAGCCAAAAACAGGAAGGGGGCGTTCCCAATTATCACTGTTTAGGTAACTTAAGAGTCAGAGTATATCTAAAGGAGGCAACTCATGGGGATTAACTCCAAAACAAACTCTTAAGTAAGACAGTACTGAGTTCAGTTTGATTCAGCTCAAAAGCTGGATATGTGTCAAGAAGAAATTTATTTTCTTAATATCTTTTGGCTTTTACAAACATGTGAAGCTAAAGGGAAATAATAGATGACAAACTGAGTTTCGTATCATTTTTGTTGCTGAATTAATGTCAAAATTTTCTGTTTTACATCTTCAAAGTTGATTATTAATTTTGCTGCTGCTTTTGAAAGAAACATCAAACAATTTCCTAACATGATGACCTCTCCTGCCCCCTCCCAGCGCCCTTTCACATCCTTCTTTTTCATGTGTCACATCCCTCAACTCTATGCATGTTTGTATGTTAGCATTTTTAAATTCAGTAACGACAAGTTAACTGCTTCTTCTTTGTTATTTCTTTTTCATCTTGGTCTTTTAATTTTTCCTGAGTGGGAGGATATTTAGAGGGACAATCATTGGGGTATAAGGTGGGTGACTGTTGCCTGCTCCATAAGTTGGTAATTGGGACTTAGCATCTCTTGGATGCAATTTTGATGAGTTGATGGATTGTAGTAATATGACTAATATGTTTTTTTTTTGGGGTTTTTATCCCTGCTTTTCCTGGTCTGTCAGTCTTGTGTAAAGGGAGCTTGATAGGTTCAGTAACTCCTCTTGGTGATGGGGGCTACAGAAAGTCCTGTACATGGCAAAGCAGATTATCTTCCAGCCGAAGCAAAGGATATTTTAAAATTGTTGGCCAGTGAATGGGATGATGTTCTCGATGCCAATCAATTGCAGGTGATTCCTCTTAAAGGGGCCATGACAAATGAGGTATTCCAGATAAAATGGCCAACAAAGACGCAGGAAGCCTCACGAAAAGTTCTCGTAAGAATTTATGGGGAGGGTGTGGACATTTTCTTTGATAGGAATGATGAGCTCCAGACATTTGAATTTATTTCAAAGCATGGGCAGGGGCCTCGCCTGCTAGGACGGTTTGCTAATGGTCGTGTTGAAGAGTTTATCCGTGCACGGGTAATATAGTTTGCTTTCATTAGTATCTTAATGCTGATATTGTTTATACTTTGACACTTAAAGCAAACTGGTATTTGAGAGTTCAGGAATAACAACTATAGAATGCAGCATAAAATTGGCATAATTAGTGAGAGGATCAAAGGCAGGTCTCCTGCATTGTGAATCACATGTAAAATTTAGGCTCTGCGTTTACCTTTCTAGCATTACCAGAATTTTGAACTTCTTATGCTCACGCCCGTTCTCAAATGAGAATAATCTGTTTTACTCCTATGTGAATTCATCAGACATTATCAGCATCTGATCTGCATGATTCCAATATCTCTTCTCTTATAGCGGCCAAAATGAAGGAGTTCCATGATCTTGACATGCCTGGTCCCAAAAAAGTTCAACTCTGGGACAGATTACGGTATGTGCTTTTGAACACTCATCCCAACTCCATGTCCAAAAAGTTGGAAAGAAAAATTCATTTTAAGAATTAGTTATATGTCTGTTTTAAAATAGGCTTATTCTGCTTCCATTTTTTGAGTGTAGTTTCTTAAACAAAATTATCTTAATTCTTCAGGAACTGGCTCGGTGAGGCCAAGCGTCTGTGCTGCCCTAAAGAGGTTGAAGCCTTTTATTTGGATACAATTGAAAAGGAAATCTCTATGTTGGAAAAGGAGCTTTCAAGTGCTCACCAACGGATAGGGTTTTGCCACAATGATTTACAATATGGTAACATAATGATTGATGAAGAGGCCAATTCTTTGACCATAATTGTGAGTTTTTCTTTTTACTAATCAGTGAATTTATGGTCGTTATCACCAATGTGGAGAAATAAAATACTTTTAAGTTTTCTTGCTGGACCTGCTCTGAAGAAATAATCAGTTATACTTCTATCATAGGCATGTCAAGTAATAGGATTTGGATCCTCTCCTTATCCCATCCTCACCATTGGATTAAAAAATGAACATTTGAGAGTTAATATTTTATAAAATGAACAATTGTGAACTGTCCGAATCATATTTTAACGGTTTGTTTTTATTTTTTATGTAATATTATGATATAATTTTATAAGATAATAGATCTCAATTGCTCAAGTTTTAATCCAAAGTTAGGGATGGGATGAGGGGAAGAAAATGTGATACAAGATGAGGAGAGGATCAAGATCCCAAGTAATATCTTCTAGAAAGAAGTATTGTTTCTTATATATGGATCCTGCCCCTCTTTACTTGTATTGCGCTGATTTGTTTCCAATTAACTGAATTTGTTTTTGGAAGACACCCTCTTGCAAAACAAAGTAAAAAACCCAGAACCAATCTTCCCTCAACAAAATAGAAAATTGATAAAAGAAAGATGGAAAAGGCACGAGAAAAAACCTAATTATTATTCTGGCACACAAGTATATTAGATGTGGGAGTAATATTTTTTATTTATCTTAATTATAGCTTGAAAAACTTTGTGGTTTCTTTTCTTGTTGAGATTATTTTAGGTTCCAATCAAAATTTTAAAAGTAAAGGAAACCAATGGAGATAAGAAATTTTTTCTTGATGAATGACTCCAATTGATATAATTTTGATGAGAATGCGAATTGCAATTTATACTTTGATTTAAGACTTAAAGTAAAATACAACCATTTTTGCCACATGTTATCACATGGATTATATATATATATATTTAATAATGTAGCAGAAAATATGATTTTTTTGTCATATAAAGCTTTCATGCTCATCTGTGTGGTTCATTAATCTTTACTGAGTTTTTCATTTACAAAATTTCTTGTTGTGAGAGATTGATAGGTCATAGAAAATTAGAAATCATTTATAATTCTAATGCCTGTCCTTTTGCAACAGGATTATGAATATGCAAGTTATAATCCTGTTGCTTATGACATAGCAAATCACTTCTGTGAGATGGCTGCCAACTACCATTCAGAAACACCTCATATTCTAGACTTCAGTAAATATCCTGGTATGTGTATTTTTTGTTTTAATGTCGGATTGTATTTATATGTCCTGCAAAAATTGACTTTTATCTGGCCATTTCTCAACAGATCTAGAACAGCGGCAAAATTTTGTGTATGCATATTTGCATTCTTCAGGTATTGAACTCACATTTCTTATGACTTTACATGTTTATTGCATTTTTGTTTCATTACACAAAATGCTGATTAATATTTGTTTGTATTTCGTCCTCTATATAAACTTGTTTCACATTAATTTCCCACAATCATACTAAAATTATTGGACATCAATGTAGGTGAAGAACCTAGTGAAAGTGAAGTGGAGCATCTACTGCATGAAGTTGAGAAGTATACACTCCCAAGTCATCTCTTCTGGGGCATTTGGGGAATAATTTCGGTATATTCACTTTCTCTCTACCATGAGTTGTTGTGACTATAACATAAATTTCTCATTTCTTTACAATGTATGTGGCGTGAGTCCTTGGAGGATGAGAAGTTAGTCAGTAAATCTTGTCTATGTATTCACACCAATACATAGGGTTTTAATAGAGTTTTTACCAAAATTATAAATTCTATGTTTTTAATTCATGGAAATCATGTCCACTCCACCAAACTACTATTCATCCATGTTTTTTTCCCTTTTCATCTAAATAAATATATGGCATTTTTTAATTTTGAGTACCTCAATTAAATCCTTTTTCATCCTTATCTTGGAATATTATATGCATTCTACTTTTCTTCAACTTTACTGTGCGCCTGTGATTGGATTGTTTTCAGTCGTACGTACAATGATGCAATACAGGATTTGTTACAGAAATTTGTTATATATTTATAGGAGATTGGAGTTCAGAAATGTATTCTCTGTGCTTTGTCCAGGGACATGTAAACAAAATCGACTTTGACTACAAGGAGTATGCAACTCAGAGGTTTCAGGAGTACTGGTCAAGGAAGCCTTTTGTTTTGGGCTCTGTTGGTCCTTCCCCAGAAAGCGTGATTGACGATACCAGTATGTAATTATATCTGAGTTTTTGTATTCCTGCATTGTGAATAGATGGTTACTTACAGAGAAAAGATAAAATTTTGTGATGCTTATCCGCTGTGTTGTATGCGCTCAAAATAGATGATAAATGAGGTTCGAGGTTCTAACATAATGTGATATCTCTAAAAGTAATTTCACATGTACGTTTTCCTTTTAGTATGTTTTTTTTGACAGAAAATACTGTTTGTTGATGTAAATAGGAGTTTTATTTTAGCATTAAAAGCCATAACAAAGTAGGTGGCGACTCATTGTTAAGTTGATCCTATGCCTTTCATCCCTGTGTGAGTTTTAGGGAAAGTTTTTCTTGTCTTGTTCAAAGAAATGCTGCAATAGAATTGATTCTGTTTAACGAGATTACTGCGCGCGCGCGCGCGTCTGTGTGTGAGAGAGAGAGAAAGAGAGAGAGACTGTGAATGGCTCCCACTCGGTGCTTAGCGCTTGACTTGTTCAAGGGAGCCAATTTATCTTGTACGTACATAACCATTGCATTAGAGAGGTTTTTCAGTAATTATATACTTGCAGGTGGTATTTCACCAAATTATTGCATTTTTTTGTGTGATAAAATTATTGCAGTTAATATTCAATAATCTTTGCTTGAATTCCTTTTTTTTTTTTGGGTTAATTTCCTGACTACTATTTTCAAAAATTAATATGGCATGCCGCCTTCATCTTTTTCTTCTTATTTTTTTTCCGCAAAAAATGTGTAGAAATTGATATGTTGATGCATGTAGTGAAAATATCATCTCAGCTTTTATCATCAATATATATATATATATATATAATCTCAGCTTTCACGAAAATATGACTTCCAAAACACTGTGGGTGTGCCTATCTGAGAGATTTCTTTTATGGCAGTAATAGATTATGTACTGTAATTTACAAATAATGTGATAGTTTACATATCTTCAGTGCTTGAGCTAAAAAAAAAACCACATTTCTTCACTGCTAACCAATTACATTCTTTTGCCCCCTGCCCTCCTTATAAGAACATTTTAACAATTTATGTTAATTAAAAAGTTCAATTAAAATTAGATGATACTTTTAAAATCCTAAAATGACTCTTGAAGAACTTCATTAAATAGAGAATAATGCATTAACTAGTTAAGAGGTTTTTTTAATTAGTTTAACAATATCCAATTAAATTGTATTTAAGAAAAGGATTAATATGCAAATTTGCTTCAAAAGTTTTTATTGAAGAGCAATATTGTCTTAAAAGTTTTTTCAGATTTTTTGTTGCTTGCGAAGTTTCAAATATAACGTTATTTTATAAAAAAATTGACGTTGACTGTTAATTTTTTAATGTTAAAGGATAACATTGCTATATTTTGAAACTTTCAGGGTGATATTGAACATAAAAAAATTCCGAAGCAACATTGCTTCTTAGCAAAAACTTTTGGAGCAAATTTGCATTTTAACCCTTAAGAAAAAAACGTTTTAGACAATTTGCATGGAGCTTTATAACAAGGACCATGAAAAAGGATCTTGTATCAAGGACTAAAAAAATTACTCTATTTTATTCTTAATGTAAGAGCTAGATAATTAACTTTTAAATATTAAACATTAGTTAAATTAGTTATTTGTAAAAAAAATGTGTGCTAATTTCTCTAAAACTCATTCTTATTACATTTGTATTGTAATTACCCATTTATGAAACCCCCTTAATATGTGTAAACAATAGAAAATAGTTTGAGAAAAAAAATTATAAATTTGGACTTGAGTCTTTCAATTAGGACCAAATAAACCACTCAATTAGCTCTTCCATTCAGGATCAGAGGGAGCATCATCAATCTATTGAAGAGTAGTTCCACCATCATGATGATGATGATGATGATTATTATATGATAAACTTTATATTTATGCTATTTGCAAGTGAGTGTAGCCATGTTATGATGTTGTGATGTTAGGGTTTTGGTTTACATTGTTGCAGTGGAGAAATTGATGACTAAAGAAAGTAAGAGCCACCATCATGGACACAGACATCTCCACTCAAGAAGGCTGAGGAAATTCCTGAATCTGGCAATGTTTAGGTCCAAACACAAGAACTAGTTCCAACATACAATAACACACAGACTTTTGTGGCCTTTTTATTTAAAATTTCTGCCCCATTCATTATTTGTTTGATTTGTTTCCTAATAGCCAAGTGTGTATGATTGAACTGTCAAATAAGTGGTTTATAATCTCATTTATTATTATTTAATTGATGTATATATAGAAATGTAAATCTAGAAAGATGAAAGTTGTTGCTGATTATGTTGACAAATCATTAGTGCAAAATATTTACAAAAATATAAAAATTGACATTTTTTGTGAATTATAAATAATAAGACTCATTTACCCATGGCTATGCATACACAATAAAATTACAAAAATTTATAACATGGTATATTATTCACAAATTATCACACAACTCGTATCCAAACTACTTATACTATAAGCCAATTACATTATATTATAGTCAAAATATATACTCTTAGTATCCTTAATATAAGATATATTTATCTAATTTGAGTATTTAGTAGGATACGGTGGTCAAAAAAAAAAAAAAAAAAGGAGAATTAGTCATTCCATAAAATTCAGGGAAAATTTTAGAAAAATACCTTCAAAATACTAAAATCCAAATCAGTTTTGTTTCATACAATATTTATGTATATTCACAACTCATTTTAATAGGAAATTAATAATATGAGATTTTCAAGTTTTGAAGCTATTTTTCTTAAAATTAACTTGTCCCATATTTTCTAATGTTAAATTGAACAAAGAAAAAGGATAAGCCAACTTTTCAAAAGAAAAGTTGGCCAAAAAAAAGCAAGTAACTCTCTTGAAAAGAAAGACTTGTACATGTACTTTCGTAATATTTTCGGTCAATGGAATCTCAAAATTTTTTATTGAAAAAGTATACGAAATGAAAATTGATGAAGAAAAAAATAATGATATACTATTCCTATCTTCTAATCATAAATATAAGATCTAATTAGGATGTGAATTTTAGTCTTGAATGTAAAACACTTTTTCATTTTATCTCTTAAGTTATCATTTTTACTCAAACTAATTTACCTTATAAACTAATATATATGGTCTGTTTGGGAACACGTTGAAGGAGGAAAAAAGCCTATCTGTCAGCCAAAAGTCCAGTTGAGTTGTTTAGCTCCATTTGGGTTAGCGTTTTGTTCAACTGAGCTTATTCAAAAAAAGGAGCTTCTAACATACGCTTATTCGAGTCGCTTCCACAGCTGAAGAAACAGTTTCTGCAGCGTGTGTGACCGTTGGGGATAAAACTCGTCTAGATCTGTACTCCCATCTTCTTCTCCATAGACTTCCTTCCCCCGTGTGGTTCACTGGTTTTCCTGTTCTTTTCCTGGTTCGTTGTTCCAAGGAAGAAGACGTAGCTTTGGTCAAAATCCAGGGACTTAATTACAAGCTATAAAAGTTCTCAAGGAGGGATTACAGTGCAAATTTGTGAAATATATGTAGGGTAAATGTAATTTATGAAACATTTGGGTTTGGTTCTATTATTTCCACGGTCCCTGTTCTTCATTCACTTATAATTTTCATAATTTTTAGGGATCTTTCTGTAATTTTTCCCAATTCTGAAGTTGTTAATTCTATAATTTTTCCTAGTTTTTTCAATAATAATTTCACCTTTTTTATTTCATCAATTTTTTAATATTCTTTTTACTTCAATTATCACAATATATACAACTAATATATATATATAGTATTCAATAAGATTCATACCCTTTTCAGTCATTTCCCATCTAAACGAGTTTTTCAAACACTAATCCAAACAGGTTTAAGGTTAAAAAAAAGTAACTTCTCCCACTGCTAATCTAAATGCAAATCACATATACAATCTGACTTTTTTTCTATCTAAGTTTTCCAAAAGCCCATCTGCAAAAAAATCTCCTTCTATACCACTAATCCAAACAGGCACATAATCTAGTGCTACACATAAATATTTTAAAAAGATTATGTTATATATGTTATAGTTAAGTAATTTATTTATGGTGTATTTAGAATAGCAGTGACAAACATGATTTTTTTTTTCATCTGACTTTTGTAGACTTAAGTTTACATTAAAGTCAAATAGTGTAATGTGATTTATATTTGGATTAATTTTTGTAAACAAAGTCAGTATGACAAAATGAAACTTGTTTAGAGGCTTAATACTAGTTTAATTGTAAAATGATTAAAAAAGACATAACTTTTTTTATTATATATATATATATATATATATATTATAGGTAAATAATTTGATGACTTTGGAAGAAACATTAAACTTAAAATTATGAAAATAAAAAGAGCTAATATATTATTAAAAATCATAAATACTAAAAATATTTTAAGAGTAAAATTCACCTACAAAAATACTTTAACAACTGAGTGGTAGAGGTGGAAATATGACAAGCGGCCTGTTAGAAGCTTTTTGTTTGGTTTACATTTGGCTTGGCCTAACTTACCTATTTTTAAATAGGAGCAAGTGTAGGCATTTTAGAAGGCCTATTTCGCCTCATAGGTCAGACATAGGTTCCCTGAGATGCCTATTAAGCTTATCAGACAAGCTTGAGTCTGTTGTAGATTTATAATACCCCCTCCGGTTCTTAATATAGGACTTAATGGGGGAGTAGATATTAGTTCTAAATATAAGATCTATTTTCTATATTTGTCCATCTTTTCCAAAACTATTCTTATTAATGCTCCCTCAACAATAATTAAGAGACAGATGAAGGGAATTAAGAAAGATGATTATGGTGTTTTAGAAAAACATATCATGTTAACTAATTTAACTAACTTTCTTAATCTAATTAAATATGTAAATAGGTCTTATATTAAGGACCGAAGGGAGTACTATACAAATTGTATAGAAAGTAGGTGTTGAATGTAACATCCTAATTTTTATTTCTATTATTTAATTATCATTAAGAAATAAATATTTCATGATAAATGGATTTTTATTGTGTAATTAGTTGGGTAACAAGAATTTACCCAAAACATGACTTATTAGAGTAAAAGAAGTTATTAAAAAAAATATTAGAAATAAAAATAATATACTACCTCTAGTCCTTAATATAAGACATATTTACTTAATTGAAAGTTAATTAAGTTAATTAACATGACATGTTTTTTAATCATCTTCCTTAATTCCGTCATCCTCTTTCTTTCTTTATTATTGGTGAGGCCTTGAGTGAGTATCCATATGACAAAAGGGTCTTGTATTTAGAATTAAGACTAATTCCTCAATTAACTCTTATATTAAGGACCGTAAAAAGTAAAATAAAAGAATTATAATAAAAAACGAAAAGATAAAAAAGGAAAGAAAATAAAAGGAAAATCCCTGTAAAATACGCTGGAAATAGGAAATTCCCTATTTGATACATTGAAAACAAAAATCCCTGATCACTCCTGTAGTAGGAATCAGGGATTTTAAATTTTAGTGGAAAAGACTCAACTAACCCTGGAAAAAATGCTGCCCGAAATGCATAAGAGTGGGAAAGAATGGAAGGAAAAAAAACATGAGAGGAAAGAAAGAATGGTGGTGCGAGAAAGACGTAAGTTTCGAAACGCTTGAAAGCTAAAGACAAAGCAGAGGTAACCAACGGTAAATAATTCTTCTATTTAGAAATGATGTTTGTATTGTGAATCTTCCATCTTCGTCTTCTGAGATTGTGAATAGTTGTGATGGATTTCTGGTTTTGGATGCTTGCTTTTATGAGTAAGGGGGCGTTTGTTGAAGATGGAGAAAGGTTGCAGCTTTAAGGTAATGAGAGATTGTTGATGGTTGTGCGGTGGATTTCATTGTGTTTGGTTGTAGGAATGGTGAAGATTGTGGGTTTTTTGTTGTGAACCATAATGGCTACTGTGAGCGGTGATAAACTTGAGGCATTTTGGTTGGGGGATGGTGTTGTTTTTAGTGAAGAAGGAGATGTGAAAAGATACTGTGTTATTGTTAATGGTACATGGAGGGTAATGCTATAAGGGGTGTTGTTAATACTGAATATGGAGATGTTAAAGTGAATGGTGTTGTTGTTAATAGTTCATGGAGGGTGATGATAGGGTGCATTGTTAATAATGGAGATGGAGAAGTTGAAATAAATTGTGATGTTAAATGAGAATACAGAGTTGTTAAAACATACTGTAAAATAAAACGTGTTGTTGTTAATAGATACAGGGTGATGATATGTGGTCGATGTTGTTAATGATGAATATGATGATGCTAAACATACGGGTTTGTTGTTAATTGCCCCTATTTGGTGATGAAATGAGCAGTTACTGTGTTTCATAAATAATGGCTGACAAGATTACTTAACTACATAATGATAAGCGGCTTTGTTTAATTAATTATCTCTTTTTGTTTTTTCTGCAGGTAGGCATGTACAATGACATGTAACAAAGGCTCAAAATCTGTGAAGGAACTATTTTGTTATTTCCATATTGGAGGGAAATTTGTGTGGAATGATGAAGGTAAAATTAAATATAATGGTGGTTATGTGAAGTTATGTGAAGTTGAAGTGCCTGAAAGAGGTGATAACACTTCGAGATTTGAGGTTGATGATATCATCATGGCTTGATATTGATTGCAACATGTGTGAGATGAAGTATACAGTGAGGTTTGATGAAAGCATACTAATAGATTTAAATGATGATGGTGAAGTTGAAACTCAGTAGTAACATTTCACTCATATGATATATAATTACACAAAGCATGTAAGCAATCATCACAAAGCAGTATTCACAACAGCATACACAATAGCATTCACATTCGTCACATTCATGACATTTCATGACATTCGTCACAGTTTGTGACATTCACAACAATTCTTGACATTCGTCACATTTGTCATAATTTGTGAGATTCATAATAATGGATGATATGCACATACATACAAAACATTATACATGATATAAGAGAAAGAGTCACTATCTTGTTCTTTTCATTCTTGATTGGGCACAGGTTTTTTACGCTCAAGGCAGATGTCAAATCCTATAAATCAGAATTTAGGATGACGATTTATTACCTATTTCAATTCTTAAATAACTCTAAAACACTTGGGTTTAGTTATCATTTGAGTCCCTTTGGTGGCTATGTGAAGCTCAAACAAAAGTCTAAAAGGATTGGGAAGAGTTAGTCCCGAAACCACTTTTCAAAAGTTTATAGTGTTGAAATTGGGGGTTGGCTGCGGTCATGGAATTCTCTAGCCACAGCCAAGACATGTCCAGAAACTTTTGGGCCACGGCCAAGAAATGTCCTGTTTCTTGGATCAAATTCCAAAAATCATAACTACATCCACAAAAATTGAAATGGAGTAGTTCAAACTTCTATGGAAAGCTCTTTAAATCTTCTATATATGAAAAATATGAACCACTACCATCTATAACGACAAAAATACAGAATTCTATAAATTTACATATTGTTCCAAAACAGACTCCAGTTTCAACCTCAAACTTTGAAAAGCATAACTTCAATCACACACATTCAAATGACACCCATTTTATGTCATTTTAAAGCTTGACACACCTTATATTCAACTAAAAAGTTTCAGAATTTGTAGACACCATTTACGCATTCAAAAATGCCATCCAAATTAGCTGCCCTGCACACAGTGTTTGTTGACAAAACTTTCAATTTTAAACATATGACTCCAATGGTCCAAAACACACCACAAGCCACCATTTATACCATCAAAACATCATAAACTCTCTAAACCCCAATATACACGAAAATAGGGCAAAAATTCCACAAGCCAAAGTTCTTAACCAATAAACACAATTCATATATCATAGGGTTGCTTCTGCTCACATCCACTATCTTCTCTAGTTTGTTCTTTGATTCTCCAACCTCTAGTTTATTTTGAATACACATAATACCTCCTTTTGAAAATCTAAAACCTACAAATGAAGCTTTCATCAAGGTGAACAAGGTTAGGGAAGAGGTTTTAAGCATTTGAGATGGTTAGCAAGGTCAAAATTCAACTTAAAGAGCTCACCTTCACCCTAGCTTCTTTCTCTTTCTTCTTCCTTGTGCTTGGACATTTTGTGAGCTTGATGAGAGAGAGCAAAATATGATAAATGAGCTTATCTTCAGCCTTTCCCATGCCTATAACTGAATTTAAGAGAAGAGAGGGAGAAATTGAAATTAATTATTTGACTTTTCAACTTTCCCTTGCCTAAATCATGTGGTGCAAAGTGTTATGATCCTATGACTTCTCAAAAAGCATGTAACTATATAGTTACTCTAACTAATTCCATTAGCCATTTAGTCACATCACTTGCTCTTTTAGTTAATAGTGAATTTCCTCTTCGGTTGCTAACTAATTGGCCGATAAATTTATTTCTTTTTGTTTTGCCCTTGGCTATGGCAATTGTAGTCAGGTTGCCACTTGGGGTATTATTCAATTGCATTTCCCTTTTTCGTGCACCCTTCCCTTCTCTTTTAGTCTAATTTAAACTTTGTCACCATAATTTAACTTAAATATTGTATTCGAGCACCTTCTATTGCTAATTCCAGTCGTAATACACACTTTATTCCCCGAAAGAGTTCATCTAGCATTCATTACATTTACATTTGGAGTCATGAGCCCTTATACATATTTTGGGGCATTACATCATATCCTATTCTTCCTCGTCATTGCTACTTTCTATCTCAAAGGGCTCTCCACTCACCTTAGTTTCCCAGAGCTCCTTGTTGGAGAAGGCTATGTGGCCTGTAATATCCCAATTCGGGATTAAGGGCTAATGACTTTGAGATTAATTGTAATTATGTAATTAAACATTTTTGGAATTAATGTGATGTGAATTTGGGATACATGTGTGTGGTATTTGAGATCAATGGTTAAGATTCTTTGACCATGGGTCGGAATCCGGTGTATGAAGTCTATATGAGCTCATATGGGAGTGAGTAAATGGTGACAAGTGGCATTTGGTGAGCCATTGGATAAGGCACAAGAGGAAAAAATATCACTTCTCTCTCTCTCTCTCTCTCTTCCCTCTTTTTTTGGTGGGTGTGGGCAAGAGGAAGGGAAAGTGCATCTTCATCATCATCTTCCTCACATCTCATCATCTCTCTCTTCTCTCCATTCCAGCGGACCAAACAAGAAAAGAGGAAAGGGAAAGCTTTGATTTTGGGTAGGTATGATCCTCTTAAGCTTAAATCCTCTTCTCTAATGTTGTTCACCTCATTGAGAGCTTCATTGTGGTGATTTCAGAATTTTAAATAGCGGTGTTTTGAGTGTTGATTCGAAATTGAGAGTTGAAGAATCAAGATTTTGGTTTTGGCAAAGTGAAGAGGTAGGCATTTAGTGCATTTTGATGTATTATTTGTGATTTTTAGATAAGTTTGGGAAAATCTGGAAATTTGCCCTAGTTATGCCAAATGTTGAATATATGAGTTTCATTGTGTTTGATGTTGGAAATGGTCCATTGTGAAGATATTTGAGTATTGGATTTAGTTTGGAATGTTGGAAATGTGTTAAGAGAAATTGGGATATTGTGTGTCATAGAGACCCAAAGGCATAGATTGTGGTTAACAGGGTTTTTGGGGTATGTGAGAGGTTACCAATGTGTTCCCTAGTCAGTGCTAAGTGTGTATGAGCTTTTGGTAGAGTTTGGGAACCATTGGGTATGAATTTGACCATCTGGTATTTTCTGTTATTTTCTGCATTTCTGGTCTTTGATGCACAACACTCGAGCAAGGGAAGATCATGCTCGAGTGCTGTGTGCTTTTTCTCTTTTCTGCTTTGAGTTTTGTTTGGATTCTTTAAATGAGGTTCGAGTGCACTTCTTTGTTCTCGAGTGAGGGAAGATTATGCTCGAGTGAGCTTGGGCTTGCTCGAGTGATGGTGTGAGCCCAGAGTTGGGGTTGCTCTCGGGTCCTCACTCGCTGGTTGATGCCAAGAGTGTGCTCTGACACTCGCAAGCATAGTTGTCTTACTCGAGTGCGGGGTGTCATGCTCGAGTGAGTTGGTGCCTCTGGTGTGGTTTGTGCTCTCGGGTTGTCACTCGTGGTGTTGCACTCTTGGGGACTCGAGCATATTTGAAGTCATCACCCGAGTGCAAAGCTTGGTGCTCGAGTGATGTGAGCACTTCCTGGCCGTGTAGGTTGCTTACTGTCAAACCCTCGCGAGTAAGAGTCGTTATCACCCGAGCACAAGTCTCTCATCACTCGAGTGAGGTCTTCTTCACTCGAGTAAGGCTGTCAGAAATCAGTGTTGTGCCTTCGAAAAAGAGGTCTTTGGGGTAGTTTCTTCCAACCCTTTAGGCATATGTTTAGGCCTCTATTAGCCACCTAAAGAGTCATAAATGATAACCAACTTAGAGTATTATGAATTTAAGAACTTGGAAAAGAGATTGATTGGTTGTCCCTAATTTGGTATAGGATTTGACATCTGTCGCCCTCGTGAGACCACGGTACCGGAGCCAGTCAGGAAAGATACATGTAGTGACTCTTTCTTTATACCTTATGTGATACATTATATGTGTGCTATATCATTGTGATGTGATGATTTCATATGCTGCAAGATATGTGGAATTGTGTATGCACCGGTATACCAATAGTCCCTGAGTCACTAGCAACGGTTCGGGTAAGGGTTGTGTGCCTTCCCGGCGTTAGAAAGGGATGAGGTTAGGGTGTGATATATGTGATTATGTGGGCCGAAAGGCTATTTGTGAAGGCCGACGGGCCAATTGTGAAAGCCGAAAGGCTATATGTGAGCCGTAAGGCTATTCGTATGCACTGCCATACCAACAGTCCTTGAGTCGCTAACAATGGTTCAGGTTAGGATGATGTACCTTCCCGGCGGTAAAAGGGTATGAAGGTGGAGTGTGATTTGTGTTGCTGATATGTGGTGATTTATTCATATGCTGTGTGATTACGTGTGGTATGAATGATTTGTTACTACCGGGATTCTTTAGAATCACACTCTTTCCAAATGACTAACTTTTTCAGACAGGGCGAGTGGCTCGAAAGGAAAGCGGACAACCAGGAGTAGTTAGGAATACTCTGAGACTTTAGTGGTTGTTGGTTATCTATTTTGGTTTGGGATTACCATGTGTACATAAGATGTAAATGTAAAATTTTGGAATATGTAATCCCCATTTTGGGAAACCTTTAATCCTATTATATGTATGTAAGTAACCCGGGGTTTGCTGGGATATCAGTTTCCGCACTCTAATATTTATTATGTGATTTGATTTCTCAAGTAGTTATATCCGCACGTAAATGTGAGACTACGAGTAATTATGTTTTGAACTGATTTTTGGAAATACCCCATCTTATGATGATGGATTATAAATTGTTGATTTCATTTTATTGGTCTCTATTTCACCTAAATTTCAAAATCCGGATGTAATTACAGTAAGGGAGTTACATGGCCGTCGCGGGTGAATTGTCAGTGGCTTTAATTCGTAACAAAGCTATTAAGATTAGCACTAGAATGGATGCACTTTAGTTGGCTCTCACCACCATGCGTCGGTGAAGGCATTGAAGCGTGTGCGGGTGTAGATTGGGTTGACCATTAGATGTTGAAACCCCAGAATTTGAAATATAACTGGGGTGGGTGGCGACTAACATGCGCTTTGGAGGTTGTGTGGCCGCTAAAGCAAAGTGATGTTGATGAAGCCTTCATGAGGAATACTCCAAGGATAACTCTGTTATGTATAACCAACATTTTATTACTAGGTTCATCATCTTTATTTTCATCAGTAAGGGGGAGAGACTAATGCTAAGCATGAGAGTGGGGTGCAGAGATGAGAGGGGGAGAAGGAGAGAAAAAGGATGTTAATAGAGGGGTGAAGGTTGCTGCATTTTTAAAATATTGGGGGTCAAAATTACACACTAAAATATTTTAGAATATCAATTACACCTCTAAAAAAAATTGGGTGCTCCTTACATCTTTATCCTTTTTTTTTTAATGCTAAACCCT
Organism: Inga laurina; assembly: GCA_963855925.1. Classification (NCBI taxonomy): domain Eukaryota; kingdom Viridiplantae; phylum Streptophyta; class Magnoliopsida; order Fabales; family Fabaceae; genus Inga; species Inga laurina. The sequence continues at coordinate 24,276,579 of OY979707.1, forward strand.
TATTTTATGATTATTTTATTTCGTTTTCTCATATCCCTCGCAACTTATTCGCCGGCGCACTCGCTGCCCTCCCTCGGACTTCGACCCTCCATCTTCTCAGTTCCCAACTAGTCCGGCGCGCTTTCACTCCGTCAGTGTTCGTCTGCTTGTCCTCCTTCGGGCTTCAATCTTGAGTTCCCTCTCGCTCTGGCTCTCACTCTCAGTCTCGCGGTAAGCTTCAATTTCATTCTTGCTCTTAATCTCATAATCAAGTGAGATTGAATTGCTCAATTTGGCTTTGAACTATATTTGAATTTTTTCCTTGCGTCATCTGTTCCCTGCGTGGTTGTCAACCCTGTGTCGAACGCGTCGCACCGTTTCAATCTAGATATGTGTCTGGCAATTTAGAAGGTTGAGTTTAAATCATTGCCTGCTACTCACTGGTCTGTGAATTTATAATCTATTAGCAGAAACAATCAATTGGAATATAAATTGCAAGAGTGTTATCATTATCATTCTTCTGTGGCTTGGAGGAGTGGCCTGAATAATTTGCTTACTAAGGCATCTTCGTTGAAGTATCTTAAACAAAAATTAAAAGGGTATGATATCAATTATGCATGCTGAGTTTAATGTAGGTCTGTCTGTGTGTAGATTTATGTTAGATGATCTGCTTCGTTTTATCTCTTCACAACTTTGATCTCAGATTACTGTATCATAGGGGAGCCCAAGTAGGTGTATGTCAACCGTAAGAGCTCCCTTTTTTTTTACTGGCCATTAAAATTGAACAAATGTAATCTGCAAACAACTTGAAATGAAAATAGTTTTACTATTAAATTATTTATTAAGGGAGTTGGACTGAACTTGCAAGTACCAGATTAGTTAACTGATATATTGGGTTCACCAATCATGCATGTGATTCAATGACATTCCTGCTTGGCATTAGTGATTTCAATGTCTGTTGACAAATGACAATGGATTGAGAAAAGAGAAAGAATTCACTGCTTTGTTAGAGTGAGTTTCATAGTTGGTAGGGGAGCTCATCCATGCATATAGACTATAGAGCACAGAACCTTATCATTCTAAGAATTGAGCTCTTAAGCTTTAAAAAGAGTTGTGTTAAAAGGCAAAACAAGTTCTTATAAAAAAAGGCAAAACAAGTGCATTCTGATTCTTACTGCCAAAATATAACATTTCATTTTTTATTGTATTTATATCATGGACAACTGCCACTATTCAATATGGTAGTTCTGCCCTTGGTAAGATGCACGAGCCTTGTTTTATAGTTGGTCTTAGTAGGAGTGTAGATAATATGGAGATCTGGGAGCCTATTGTTTTACTGGATTTGTGATGCTTAGATCTTCTATAATTTTGTGTAGGCAATGGAAATTTGTTTTCTCCTTTCTTACAGGGGGGCTTTTCGTTCCATGGTTGAATATTGTGCAGCTGAAATTTCTGTTTGTTACTTAGAAGGTGTTATTCAGTGTCTTGAGAAACATGTTCAGACAAGCTTTGGGCAAGGTTTGCAGCAAAAATATCTATTCTTATGAAGGGAATGGAATCAGGCCTTGGATTTTTGTGCCCTTAAGTTATTTCCACAATGGAAAGGTAAATTCTCCAACTCTTGTTGAATTCTTTAATTGTTTTTATGGGTCTACTTCTTAGATTAAGCTTGGCTGTATAACAGTGCTCAGCATCAGCCTTATCTGTAAAACATTTTGTGTAATACGATTGGTTCAATCATACAAGTGTTGAAAGCAAATAATTATGAACACTTGGGTGATATTTGGGATTTGATTGGGAAAATAGAAGGAAAGGAATCCATAGAAAAGGAATGGAAGAGGAAAAAAGTGAGAATATGGTTAAATCAATTTAGGGGAAACTTGTAAATATGAAGAAGGGAGCCTTTGAAAAATTTTGGCAGATTAGTTGAAATTGAAATTCTTTCGTTATCTCCCCTCCTTTTTAATAACTCACAATCGATGGAAAGGTTTCCATGCACCTTTTCCTTATTGTTCCCCATTTAAACATACCCTTAGTTTTCAGTTTGCTACAACCTACGCCTATGATTTAATTTAATGGGAATAGGCATTCGTTCCATGTACAATCCATGGAACTAGATCCAAGCAATACGTGGTGAATGGTATCATAAAGTTTACAAGAAGAATGTTGGATAGGTTTTGTTAGCACATAATGGATTCATATCTGGGAATCATAATATTGTCCCCCATTTTTGTGTTTTTCTCTAGGCATTATGAATATTAGTCATTGCACTTTTCAGCTTTTTCTTTATTTATATATTAAGTCCCTGATTTTATGATTAAAAATGATATGTTAAGGTTCATGGAGAAAAAGAAAGGAACAAGAGTTGTTTAGTAAGATAAAATTTTGATTCTCTGAACATATTATAGTGATATAGCTTAGTGGTTAGGAGTTCTGACAAAACTGTCTTGTTATTTATTTTGTTGTGATCGATTCAAATAGCCTTATATTGAGTTCCATGAATAAAACTCTATTGTGGCGAAAGGTCAAACGGATAATAATACATGCACGTGCGCGCTCTGTGAATGTGTGTCTGGTTGCATGTATATATGGAACACAAGAAAATGACTTCATGCAGCATAGGTTGGGTTGTCTTGCTTCTTCAATCCTATATTCATTCTCAAACAGATTGATTTGGTATCGATATTTGTTGTGGATTAATCAAGAAATAGAGAGAGAGTAGAGAAAGAAACAGAGGAGAGGATAAGAGAAGAGAAACAGAGAGAATGGAACTGAAACTCAGAGTATTATTACTAATCAAGTCAGATGAATGAATGATCTTACAATAGGCACAAGAGGTTTTTATAGTATTCCCTCTCACTAACTACCGCCTCTTATTCTAAATCACTAACGGCTTTATTAACTACTGCCCTAAACTAGCCGTTACCCCTAATTATATATTTACATAACAATACCCCCCTCCCAAACCATCCTTGCCCTCAAGGATGATTGACAACTAACAAATCTGAAAGTAACAATAACACAGGCTTGAAAAGGCTGAAAACTCTTGCTAATCCTTGAAAAAAAACTGTTGCTTGAAATATTGTACCCAGAAGCTTGTCTTTCAGATTGACCTGCAGTACTGGTGCACACAAGTCCTTCTTTTCTTCCTACTCAGTGAACAGATTCTTCCATAAAGCATTTCGATTAACTTGCCCCTGAACCAAATTTGCAGTACAACTTGTGTAGGAGAGAACTGAAGAAATGAGACTCCTTGCAACAACCTATTATTGAGAAAACCCATAGAAAATATGTAACCCAAATGCAGAGTTATTGGGCTCTTTTGTTCGCTGCTATCTTCCAAGCCAATAAACATATCAGAAATTATTAAACCCATTGTCCCATTAAGATGCTTTTGCTGTTGAAAGAGAATGCCATCCAGCTGTAACCCGTCAACATTCTTCTGCCACATAGAGAAATTGCAAGGCAGCTGGAAGGTTGGGAAGGTGGAAACCAGCTGTGGTTTTGACTTTTCAAGCTGATCTTCGCTCAGCCACGTAACTCCTAGGACAAGAGATTTTTGTGCAACACAATCCTTAGCTTGCCATGCAACCCTTTCACTTTTCCTTGACACACAATGGCCCTTCTCTATTTGTAGAGACTCACGAACTGAAGGGTGAATAATGAACTGAGACAGTAATGAAGAAATCAAATTCAGAGGCAAGAAACAACCCGAAACAGCCAACGATGGCAATGAAGAACTTGAGTTCCCCAATCCATTTGTTTTCAAAACAGGGCTGATTGTTGACCCTTGTTCAGAGAATATTGAAGCCGAACTGGACAGAACAGAGGAGAATTGGTGGTCGGTCGAACCTTTACTATGGGGACGTTGGGACCCACTACACACAGAAGTGACTTTTGCATTCTTCCACGTTTCTGGGGTGCGAAATTTAGAGACAAGTTCATGCGGTGGAAACTCACTCCTACCAGAATTCATCTTCGTGGCTTTATTCTTCTCGGTCGCATCTTCCATTGGGTCTGTTGCACTCGACACACTCTGGGAAGGTCCAAGAAGACTCCATCGCGGCATTTTTGTAATGTTTCTGGCTTCCTTTTGCCTCTGCGTATGCGTGACACACCTCACTTCCTCTTCTTGGGTGTTGGTCGAACACGACACCACTTTCTTGAACCTTGGGGGCTTCTTGAATAATTGTGGGCTGCTTTGGAATTGATGGCAGAGGAACACCATCATCTTCTTGATCTTTCAAGACTCTTGCCTTCTCCAATCGCCTCTGCAGAAATATTTCTTCCGCTTTGGCAATAGAACGAGCTTGTTGCATCGTGAGAGGGTAAAACAATTGGACTGAATATGCTATCTCTTTCTTTAGACCTGCCACGTATGTCATGACAAGATAACGTTCTGGCAGCTGTATGTTACGCGTAGCATCATCAAAGAAGACATTAAATTCCTTCATGCTGTCATGTTGCCGTAGCCACATCTTGTTTTCATCGGAGTCTTGGACAATAGGGGGAGGCATGTTCTTGAGTACAGCCGAAGATTGTGGGGCTACTTTTTTTTTTTGTTTTTGGTAAGATATGTAGCAGAAAGAAGAAAATGCAGTGGGAAGGCTGAGAATCTTCCGCTCTGATACCACTATTGTGGATTAATCAAGAAATAGAGAGAGAGAGTAGAGAAAGAAACAGAGGAGAGGATAAGAGAAGAGAAACAGAGAGAATGGAACTGGAACTCAGAGTATTATTACTAATCAAGTCAGATGAATGAATGATCTTACAATAGGCACAAGAGGTATTTATAGTATTCCCTTTCACTAACTACCGCCTCTTATTCTAAATCACTAACGGCTTTATTAACTACTGCCCTAAACTAGCTGTTACCCCTAATTATATATTTACATAACAATATTCCACTTGGAACCCTTTGTTTTGCAACAATATTTGAGTTGTTATCTTGTTTGTGAAGATTTTGCACATTCCGAAAGGTAACTAGGCAATTAGTATACTTCTCCAACATGAATTTCATGCATTTTTATAATCTTTCATAATACTAATTTGTTGTATAGTCAATGCTGCTCAGCAACCAAAATGGTAACAATAAATGATTGTTATATTAGCATTAATCATCACCTAAGGTTTTACGTGCGGGCACGTTTGTTATGTTTTATTTTACATTTTCCTTTTTATTAAAGATGTGCCAGTGTTTACATGTCCATGCTTCAGAGTTGACCTTGTTGCTTATTTCATGCTTTCTTGATAGCTCACATTCTTCCTTCTTGTGTTTCTACTGTTCATCATGAAACTTTGCTCATTTAAAGAGTACAGGTTGAAAGTAGTTGCTTGCTACTTATAAAGAAGCATTTTGCCGTTCCCTGTCATCCTTTGGTATCCTAAGATTAAGTTGATTTGTGATCCATCAGATCCAAAATTAGTATATTACAAGTAAAATAGACGTGTGAAATCAATAGCTCTCTAGACATACGCATAGGGCAAGAAAATTTCACACCTGACTGTCTTTGTCACACCCCAGTCCCTGGTACCATCTGAGCCACCGGCTTAGTTGGTACCAGGGACTCCGTTAAGCACTATCTCATGCCCTCAGGGTTGTGGCTTTGAGTCCTGAAAGGTGAAAGAAACCTGATTGAGTTGGAGGGGTTAGGGATAGCTTTGTGAGTCCCCTCGATTACCTAGAAGTGGGCTGGACTGGGGTGTGACAGTCTTGGCAACTGAATTTTCTTTTACTTGGCTATTCTTAATAATATTTGTTATTTTTCATTTAACACGATAGTAGCATCCAACAAGCCACTCTATATTGGGTCCTGGTTCCCTCCGTTTAAGAGGAGAAAATGATTCGTTTGAACAACTTTTTGTTATTTTGTCAAATTTAATGGTTTAGAGCCTTGTTTTCATTGAAGTTAAGGAAATTAGTCTTAATTGATATTGATAATCTGCATAAACTAATCAGTCATAATTTATTGAAAATAATTATCATATAATATTTTTCTTCCCAAAATTGAATGTATCCTTAGATCTTTTTATTTGGAATGTTATTGGCGATAGATTGTGCTTACTTCTTTAGCATATGTTCCATACAGGTTCACATGGCACCACGAAGCTTTTTTGGCGTGGAGGATTTCCTCGACGATGACAACAGCCGACCCTACACTTATCAGAAAGAGAAGAAATCAAAGAATCCAACTAAGCATATCTCATTCAAACAGAGAACAGTTGCCTATATGGAACCTTTCACACTTGATGTGTATATCTCAAAACGCTTTGTAACAGCTTCAATCACTCATAGGATGACAAGCAAACAAGTTGCAGTTGCTGGTACCAACTCTAAGGACATAAAAGCTGTCCTTCGGTCTCGTTCTGACATACCGGCATGCTTGGCAGTTGGCCAAATTTTAGCTGAAAGGGCCAGAGAAGCTGATGTATACACAGCTTCTTATACTCCAAGAGAAAGGGACAAGTTTGAAGGGAAAATTAGAGCTGTGGTTCAATCACTCATTGATAGTGGGATTGATGTCAAAGTTTATCTTGACTGAGTTAGCGGTTCAATTACTCATTGATAGTGGGATTGATGTCAAAGTTTATCTTGACAGAGTTAGCGTATTAGATGAGCATCTTGAAGTCCTTATTGCCAAGAAGCAAAAAGAACTTCCTGATATTGTTTTACAAAAAAATATTATGAGAAACAGACCTGACACTTGTATGTTAACTCGTGTCAATTACAGTGATCAAGCCCAGAAGTTAGCATACTATGATAATGTTGATTATCTTTTTTCTGGACTATTTTGCCGTTGATTAATTTAACATATTTATTTAATTCATTGCAGTTTATGAAATTAGGAACGGGAATTAACCAAGGTTTGTTTCTTGTGTATAAAAAAGGTGGTGCAGAGTGTCAAATTCAAAGCATTCCTTGCTTTCTGTAGCAACCTAATGGTCTGTTTAGTATGAGGGATTTGGAGGGGAGGAGACATGATGGAAATTTTTTGAGTTAGATTAAAAAAAAAAATAATTAGAAAGAGGGTTGCTAGATTTTAATAAAAGGAGGATGCAACATAAAAAAAGTAAGAAAAATAAATTATGATTGGAAGCTGATGTGGCTTTAAAAATTCCCTAGCTGGCAGTGAAGGAAAAAAAAGAAGTCATGTCTGCCTCCTAATAGTATACTAATTTATTACTAAAAAAAACCTATATGCAGATATGCAACTCCGTTCTCCCATTATATATAATCGGCTAAAATTAGTTGAGCACAATAGATAGTTATCGTCAGTAAAACATTAATGATAAAGAGTTTTTGAATAAAATACATTGAGGGCTATTAATTTGCAAAAGATGTATACTCTTCGAGTCTTATTTATATGGCACTTTCAACATATTTCATACAGGATAAAGAAACTCTTAAACCTCATTAACTCTGCCTTAAAATTAAATAACTTTTCAATTTTACCCATACTTAATAGGTTTGAGTTCTCTCATAATCTCATTTCTACCATCATATTAAAAAAAAAGGGTTAAGGGGCAAAAAAAAAAAAACTCGAAAGTTTTCACCCAGGGGTATTGGGTGTCTAGAAGTTTTCGAGGGGGCATTTTTCCCCTGAAAGTTGTAAAAAAGGCCACTTTTGCCCCATTACGGTGGAATGGCAACGGATGTTGGACATAGTGGAATTTTGTGACGGGTAAGTTAGCCACGTTGGTTAACTCGTACATGTTGGAATTGTGTTGAATTTGAAAACCTTGGCAATTTGGGCCAAAAGACTTTGCTGATAATCTATTGGAGCGTTCAAGCGTTGAGTGGAGAAGAGAGAAGATGGATGAGTCGATAGCGTCAACGGCAACCGGAGGAAGGAGGAGGCTTGCGTTTTTTAGAGGGTGTAGTCGAGAGAGTGAAAACAATGGACATGATCGGATTTGCCATCAAGGAATGTATGCACGTGACATCGCTTGCGATGTTAAATGCGATTGATTGACTGCAATAAACCCGACAGTGGGTAAATCGATTTATGCCTTATGACAGCAAGATCTTCTGTACTGTGAACTGTAAGACAAATCGATTTCTAAGCCCTAATTTATGTCTTTCCCTTTGCATTTTTCTTCCAATACAGTCACACACTCAAATTTTTCTATTGCCAAATAAAACAAAATAACACTCACTTTTTTCCCATAATCTCCCACAAGGAAGCCACGTTTTCATTAACAGTGGCAATTTTAGCTGACATGTCACTTAATAGCTCCAGTTTAACATCCGTCTTAGTGGGGCCTCTTGTTACAACTTCCGGGCAAAAATGTCCCTTTAAAAACTTCCAGACACCCAGTACGCCTGGGTGAAGACTTCCGAGACATTTTTGCCTGTTAACCCTAAAAACAATGAATGATCCAGATTTAATATTTTATGAACCTATTATTTTAAATATAAATAAATAATTAAAACTATTAAAACCTGATCTACATCATTTATAAATGCAATACAAATAAAATTAATAAAAAAATTAATATATAAAATGCTATAATAACAGTTTTAGAAAATACTAAATCTAAACCATATATATACTTTTCGATCTAAGGGTAAAGATGTGATTCTGAGAAGAAAATGAGAGAAAAAATTTTGAGAAAATCTGCTCCCTTAACCCACAATACCTCATGAGAATAAAGTCCATACAAATAAAAAGTGAAGGGTAAATTTATATATTCATATGAAAAATTTACTGAAGTGGTTTGTAAACAGGATTAAGAAAAATCCCCCCTCATAATAGAACTAAACTAGAGGGTATGGGCCCGACAGCAATGGCCTAGTTCTAATTGACTTTGGTTGATCCCTGCCGATGCGCGAGCTTCCCAGAAACAGGAGTAAGAGACTGAAACAAGACATGGATATGAGAGAGAGAGAGAGAATCATCTGAATCTGAAGAGCTTGTTTGGAGGAGAAAGCAAATCTGCAAATTCTAAAGCTGCCATTTTGGAGACCTTTGCTTGTGAGGGCAATTTCTTTCTATCGCTTCCCTCCCAATCAATCCAGGTTATTTCTTCTCTTAAACATTTTGAAATTGTTGTATACTTTTAACTTCTGAAAAACAAAGTCTCAAAACCTATAAAGATGTGAGTGGACTTGATCTTATTGACTAAAGTCTTCATTTGTTTTATTCTAATTTTTTTAATGAAGCAAAGGATGGATTTATTTTATTTTATAACAAAAGCAAAGTGCCTTTTCTAATTTCTTTCACTATAATAATTCCCCATTTCATTGTTATGCTTACAATTCTACAAAAATTCTTCTAGCTAGTTTCTTCTTGTAGGGTTGAATCGCTGTCCTGTCATCTACTTTCACTTTTAGGTCTATTGAAGCATAAATTACGCAAGTTCTGATAACTTATATTCACCATGAGTATCTATTATTGGCATGGGGCATGAAATATGATAACAGCACAATTTCATGGTATTTTTATTTTATAAGGTGAAACAAATCCAAAACTACAGCGTTTCATCACCGTAAGTATCAAAGTGTCCATTATTTTATAGTAAAATCTAATCATCAAAACAAATCAAGAAAAAACAATTAGGAGAATGAGGCCGTATTACCACAATTACTAGAGAGAGGGGAGATATTAGAGACTCTAGTCACGAAGCACATTTTTGAAACCTTGTGAGCTATTTCTATTGCTTTCTGCTTGACCCAAGAGGTTAATACTATCTATAAATTTGTTGCCGTAGTTCCCACAAATCAAGTGTGTAATCTGAGTCGCGTCCAGTGACACCACTATCTTTAAGAGCTATTCTGCAATCACTAGCTGATCGGAAGTTGTATTCCCTAAGATAACGCATATTCTTCTTGCAAGAATAGGGTGAGCAGAATAACATAATATAATAGCAATCAGCATGCTGAGAGAATTTGAGAGATGAAGAGAAAGCCTAAAAGCTAAAGGATGAAGAGATTGGTCAAGATTTTTAGAGTGGGTGCCTCAAACCTCTGTAGGCTTTGCCTTTTATAGGCGATGAACCAAGGCACTTGTTGGGCAGAGATTTAAAACCATTAAACTTGTTGATGACAATTTTCAAACGTTAGCTACAATAAAATCTTTAGTTTTGAATGTTGAGAGCTTATGAGATCTTTGGTTTTAAACGTCGGGAGTTCAAGAAACCAGATTTAAACATTGGAGAAGATGATCGGTTGAAGCAAAATAAAATCTTATTCACAGCCCTTGTAACTGAAACATTAGTTTATTTGGTAAGCTTTTTCTCAAAAATATTTTGATAAAAAGTGCCCCTCTTGGGGACCCGTTATTGTGCACGCAAGTCCACTCTTCCTCTTGGCCCATTTACTAGCCAAAACTCACAAATTGTAATATATACACTTGGATTCTCTAACTCCCAAACAATGTGGAACTCTGTTCCATTTGACACACCCATTCAATGTTATAACTCCAACAATGCCCCACATGTCTTAAAAGGAATGCCATAAGCTGAGTTGTACGCATGAGTATGACCATTGTATCTAGTGGTCCTTTGGACTATGAATTAGACCTACCAATTGCATTTTGTACACAAAGATGTCAGTGGTTCTATGGACTATGAACTCACACTTCTTAGGCAATACTAGAGGCATTAGTAGTTAGATTATACCCTTGCATTTCACTGTTAACACACTTTTGCACGTTAAGATAGCTATGTGCGTGCTTGGTGCATAACGAATGTTCTAGATATTTCACCACAATCTTATAGGAGCGGCCCTACTTCACATTTGTGGAGGTAATTTCATGAAATGTACTTGCAATGAGCACATTGTAACCCCCATCACGATCAAGGCTGAGATTAGTTCGTAAAAACATAATTAAGTTTGAATTAGCGACCATGTATGATTTGGGGACTTAGACAAAATAAAATTTCCCAAAATCAGGGTTTTCAAAAACTTTTACAACACCTGTTCCACCATGGTCTCAAACTCACATTTCAAACATAAATGACCTGTACAAGTTGATTCCATTTATACATATCAGAGTATAATGCAAATTTCCAACACACTCGGGTTCCATTCAATAAATAAGGGTTCTATAAAGGCACAAAGCCCATAAACTTTTTTTCCTTTTTACTTGGGGATTACACAAAACTATACATTAATCCAAAACATATACAATTGTTTCCCAAAAATATATATCCAAATGATTTTTGCATGATAACCAAAGTAAAACTCCTAAACTGGAGCTCTAACCACTCTTCGTCGCCTGCTTTCCCTTAGTCCTTTAGCCCTATCTAAAAATTTAGTTTTTGGGAGAGTGAGATTTTAAGGAATCCCCATAGTAACAAATCCCTCATAATATGCACAACATCAAAGCAGGCAAGTAAATCATCTATACAACACACAACAATCACAACAACAGTTGCAACGGCCGGGGTAGGTATCATGGGCATCGCCCCCCTACGATGGCTCACGCTGAACTACATACTGTATTTCACATCCATATGAACATATCATATAATATCACCACAGCTGGGATCTATATAAAATATTTCACAACACGCAGCCCCACGGACTGGATACTCAAATAGGAATCCATGATTCCATAACACAACCTCGGCACTTACAACGGTAGATACAACGGCCGGGGTAGGTATCATGAGCATTGCCCCTCCTACGACGGCTCAGACTGAATTGCTCGTGCTTAATGCCCTATGGCCGATAACACATTCACAATGATAAACATGCATACCAAGTATCATACACAGCATGAGAGAAGAGTCACTACCTTTATCCTTCCGTGCGTGTCCTAGCGCAGGTCTCTCCCAAGTAGAGCAAATGTCAAATCCTATATTCATAATTAAGGACAAAGTGTCAATTCCCTATTCCAATTCTCAATGACTTCTTAACACTTAATTTGGTTATCATTATTGCTCTTTTAGTACCCATGAATAACTCTATCAATAGCTCTAAAGGGTTGGAAGACTATCCCCAAAGATCCTCTTTTTGAAAGCTCGAACCTAATATTTCTCACTGAGACACTCGAGTAAAGATGGCCTCACTCGAGTAATATTGTATGGATACTTGAGTGAAGGAGACCTCACTCGAGTGATGGTACGTTCTACACTCAGGTACTAGAGAGTGAATAATAGCGAGTGAATACTTGAGAGCACAATAAACTTTTCAGAAAAAAGAACACTCAAGCATAGAAAGCAACACTCGAGTGATAGCCAAACGCTCACTCGAGTATTATGAAGTGAAGCACAGAAAGTGAAGAGCTAAGAGCAAAAAAGTTTTCAAGGATCAGGAGCACTCGAGTGGAACACAAAGCACTCGCAAGTGTTAAGGCGCACTCTTGCCTTTATCTACGAAAGTGCAACATAAAACTGGAAGTAAAAGGGAAAATACACTACAGCACTTGAGTGAAACCCATTCTCACTCGAGTGATGTTCATCCCACACTCGAGTGGACCCTAAATCACTCGAGTGATTCATATCAGAACCAGAAAACGTAGAAGGTATGATAACACTTCTCTACATTTGCCCAATTGATTCTAATGGTCCAAAACTCTTGCCCAAAGCTACTCTCACACAAAAAGACCCAAGGAATCCAATGGAACCATTATAATTACCAAAATCTTATTCTATTATCATGCTTTAATTTTAGACAACATAATCATCCAAATCCCAACATCATCCAAACATACCATTCCCATCCCAAATCAAACTATCTATCCCAAACTTATACCAAAACACCCATTTCTATACCAATAACATGCCAAACTACCAATGACCCTATTCCAACGAAAATGGGCCAAAAATTCCAGAAATTCAAATCTTAATCATTTGGCATAGAACATAGTGTTAGATTTGAAGTTTTGATGATAACAAAAGGTAATTGTGTGCAAAGTATGTTTTTACAAGTCTAGACTATGATTGCAAAGTTACCAAATGCATATGGAAAATTTTAAAGATGTCTGCTATAAGTTTTTACTGATGCATTTGATCAACAGAGTTAACACTCGAGCATCAACCTCTTTTGCACTCGAGCACATGCAAGTGTTGGACAGAAAGTGTTTGATAGAGACTAATTGCTATCTATTTTACTGATGCACTCGAGCATATGAAAGTGTTGAACTGAAAGTGTTTGACAGAGAGCAAAGTCAGAAACAAGATATCAACACTTCACTCGAGCATAGGTTCTGTACTCGAGTGATGGCCTTATCTGCACCCGAGTTCTAGCAAGTGTTTGTCCGAGAGTCATGCAGAACAGAGAAGCATAAGCATGCCCGAGTGAGAGTTCATGTGCCCGAGTGATACATCAGCACTCGCAAGTGAGAAATCTAACTCTCAATTCTGATGCAAGTGCTGAAGACAAAGAGTATATTATAGAAGAATATTCTTCTCACTCGAGTAAGAGTATGTATGCTCGAGTGAGGGCCCACATCACCTGCGAGTGTAAAATCACACTCTTGATAAAACAGGGTGCGAGTGTTGTCCAGAGACGTGGCTCATAGTGTAAAATGAAACAACACTTGAGTGAGGGGACCAGTGCTCAAGTGAGGACCCACATCACTCGCAAGTGTGAAAATGCACTCTCTCAAAATCCGTGGAAGTGCAAGTGTAAAATTGAAGCAAAAGGAGAAAATATAGTATTGCACTCGAGTGAGACATCACAGGGCTCGAGTGATACTCTACCAGAAGCCAAAATGCACCAGTCTTACAGTGTTCAATCCGAATATGGTTTAATGTTATTTATTCATTTCATTTTCACTTATTATTATTATATAACATCATTTAACATGTATTACGAGTGTGATAGAGTTTGAACGTTTGAATCAAAAGGACATAGAGGAAGTCAAACAACGGCAGACAGTATCATTACGACCATCTAAGCACGTACCTACCATGTTCAAAGATTTCAAAAGTACGCATGTCGTTCCACAGTAACATGCCCCGCTCCACAATGATTTTTATTCAAACGGGCAAAAACAAATGTGTATAAATACATAACTCCAGAGATCATAAAAAACAACGAAGTGCAAGAATTCACACAAGCAAGTTCACGAGTCTCTGTTATTCACATTTCCTCTGTATTCATATCATTCTTCAGTGTTTATCATATTTGCTCTATAACAGAGTCTGTATACACTTCAATTCTATTTGATCTCAAGGTACTGGGACCTTAGGAGGGAAGATTTCCTTACGAGAGAAGCAGTGAGAGAATTCCTAGTAGGACTTTCTGCTCATAAGACTTACAAGATACAAGCAGGAGAGAACGTTGCTGCTTATAAGACTTGTATACGTAAGCAAGAGAGAAAGGTCATAGGGTTGTTTTTTTGCACATAAGACTTGTCGTAAGGGGGAGAGAAATTTCTAGTATTTCTACTCATAGCCCTTTCAAGGATAGTTGTTGTCTTGCGGCGTTCCGAGAGCCCACTGAATCTTGGAAGAATAGTGAAAATCTCAGTAGGTCTTGATCTCTGAGGACTGGACGTAGGCCTAGTCTTTGGCCGAACCAGTATAATTCTTTATGTGCTTATCTTCTCAACTCTACTCTATCTACAGCTATTACTATATCGCCATATCAACCGAAAAAAATTTATCACATCACCCAATTCACCCCCCTCTTGGGTGAAGCTTGCCTCTTTCATTTGGTATCAGAGATAGGTCTTCTCTGAAGAGTCTAACAACTCGAGAAGGATCCGATAAATGGCAACAATGGGTGAAATCATTCTTCCAGATGGAGCTTCGATAACTAGACCTCCTGGTTTTGCTGGAGAACATTTTTCATTCTGGAAAGCTAAGTTCAGAGTGTTCATGATGGCTAACGAATACGGCTTATGGAATGTGATACAAGATGGTGACTATGTTCCAATGAAGAAAATCGAAGATAGAGTCATTAAAAAGAGCCCAGAGGAGTTTGACGAAGATGACAAGAGATTAGTAACGTTGAATAGTAAAGCTATTTTAATGATACAGAGTGCTCTTAGTCAGAAGGAGTATTTTCGAATCTGCACTCTACCAACAGCTAAAGATATGTGGGATGCTCTTGAAATCACTCACGAAGGTACATCCAGTATCAAAGAATAGAATTAATACTCTAATTACAGAGTATGATATATTTTGTATGAAACCTGGAGAAGGAATATCAGAATTCAAAATCAGGTACACTCATCTTATTAATCAACTATCTGCACTTGGGAAATCCTTTGACCAAAATTCCCAGGTAAGAAAGATTCTTAATATTCTTACGAAAGAATGGGAAGCAAAGGTGACAGCTATCGAAGAAGATAAAGGAGAGTCAATGAGATCCGTAGCTGCTCTCTTTGGTAGCCTTTCTGAGTATGAAGGGAAGTTGAGATTCAAGAAGGAACTAGAAGAGTTCGATGATAAAAAGAAAAGAGGAGTTGCACTTAAAGCTATCAAGGAAGAAGAATCTTTCGAAAACGAAGATGTTCCTAATGATGATGATATGGGAATGATCATGAAAAAATTCAAGAAGTTCTATAGAAGAGGTCAAAAGAACTTCAAGAATTATCAAGGTTGACCAAGCAAGAAAGAAAACAAGGAGCAACAGATAGCATGCTATGAATGTGGGAAGCCTGGACACATCAAATCCAAATGCTTCAGAAACAAAGACAAAAAGAAGTAGAAGAAGAAAGCATACATATCATCTATCTAGGGTGATAGCTTGTCAGATGAAGAAAGCGACGATGAGGAATGGCAAATCTATGCTTGGTAGCCAAAGAAGAAGAATCGGATTCTGAGGTAAGTGATTCTGAACCTACTTATGATGAGTTATTATCTGAATATAATGTATTGCATACTGAATTCATTAAGGTAGCTAAAGAAATGGTTAGTTATAAGAAAAAAGTAAAGGAATTAGAAAATATTGTCATATCATCATGTGAAGTATGTGAAGAAAAAGATAAGAAAATACGAGATTTAACAAAAACTGTGGAAAAATTTACTAAAGGAAGTGAAACTCTTAAAGTTATTGTAAATTCTCAGAAAGTTTCCTTTGATAAATCTGGAATTGGATATAAATCTGATCATGATAAAAATAAAGGAAATAAGAAAAATAGCAGTAGAACTTATCTCAAATATTTCAAGAATTCTGTGCATACATCAAATCCATTTGCATCATGTAGCTATTGTAATAGGAAAGGATATTATACTTCATCATGTTATTTTAGAAAAGGACAAGTCATTGGCATGTATAAATGGGTTTCGAAAGGGACACATGTACCAAAAGTATTACATACTAACCATAAAAGACCCAAGAAAGTGTGGGTACCTAAAACTTGATCACCTTACTCTAGGTATGTCTCAAAGCATCACGAGCAAACAAGTGGTATATTGATAGTGGATACTCGAGACACAGGACTGGTGACAAAAATAAGTTCACCATGCTGGAAACCAGAGAAGGAGGAAAGGTAACGTTTGGAGGTAATCAATCTGGACGTATTGCTGGAATTGGTGAAGTGGGAAAATCCGATGGTGTTCAAATCAATGATGTATATTACGTTGAAGAATTATGCCACAACCTCTTGAGTGTAAGTCAAAGCATTGACAGAGATAACTGGGTGATATTTGATTCAAAAGAATGCTTGATAGTAAACAAGAAAGATTTGCCGCTTAATAAAGATTCCATCAAAGAAAAGTTCCGAGCTCAAAGGGACGGTAACTATTATACTATTGATTTAAATTCAAATTCTTTTGAAAACTGTTTTCTTAGCAGATCAGAGGAAAGTTGGTTATGGCATAAGCTTCTGGCTCATGTTAATATGAACCAACTTGACAAATTGATTAGAAAATATTTAGTTGTTGGTCTTCCTAAACTAAAATTCAAAGATAACATGATTTGTGAAGCTTGTCAAAAGGTAAACAAACTAAATCTTCATTCAAAACAAAGTATGAAATTTCTACTTCCAAACCTTTACAATTACTTCATATGGATTTGGTAGGTCCAGCAAGAGTAAAAAGTTTTGGAGGAAATCTATATACTTTAGTAATTGTTGATGATTTTATAAGATTTACATGAACTATATTTATCATTTCAAAAGATGAAACATTTGTCGAATTTATTATGTTTGCTAAAAAGGTCCAAAATGAGAAAGGTATTTCTATTGTTTCTATTAGGACAAACCATGGAGGAGAATTTGATAATAAACACTTTGAAGACTACTGCAACAACAAGGGAATAGATCACAACTTCTTTGCACCTTGAACACCCCAGCAAAATGGAGTAGTAGAAAGGAAGAACAGAGTCCTCACAGAAATGGCAAGAGCAATACTTAATGAAAAAGAAATGTCACAAGTGTTATGGGCAAATGCAATGAGTACTGCATGCTACATTTCAAATCGAGCATATATTTGCAAGTTACTTGGAAAGACACCATATGAACTCTACAAAGGAAGAAAGCCAAATCTTGCTCATCTACACATTTTCAGATGCAAGTGCTTCATTCACAACAATGGTAAAGAAAACTTGGGTAAATTTGATTCAAAATCTGATGAAGGTTTATTTCTAGGATATTTTAATAGAAGTAAAGCATATAGAGTTTTTAATAAAAGAACTTGTACAGTTGAAGAATCCATTCATGTTGTGTTTGATGAACTTGACTCTCAGAAAAATCATTTTGATGAAGAAGAAATGGATTTGATAAAGAAAAACAAAACTATTTCAAAACAAAATGATCTTGAAACAAATGACTTTCAAAATATAGAAGATGTCGATGATCATGCTCAACCAAAAGCATAGAGACATATTAAGGATCATCCAATTGATCAAGTAATTGGAGATATTCATGAAGGTGTCAAAACTAGAAATAGAATTCTCAATGAGGTAACTTTTTCTACTTTTATTTCTGAAATTGAACCTTCTAATATGGAAGAAGCTTTATCTGACAATGATTGGGTGATTGCTATGCAAGAAGAATTAAATCAATTCTGAAGAAATCAAGTTTGGGATTTGGTTCCTTGACCTAAAGATCATTCAGTTATAGGGACCAAATGGGTTTTCAAAAACAAACTTGATGAATTAGCAATCATTGTTAGAAATAAAGCAAGATTGGCAGCCAAAGGCTATAATCAAGAAGAAGGTATTGATTATAAGGAAACATATGCTCCAGTGGCAAGATTGAAAGCAATACAAGTACTCTTAGCCTTTACTTGCATTAAAGGTTTTAAACTTTATCAAATGGATGTGAAAAGTGCTTTTCTAAATGGTTATATTATGGAGGAAGTATATGTAGAACAACCTCCTGGTTTTGAAGATGA
This sequence comes from Inga laurina, assembly GCA_963855925.1. Taxonomy (NCBI): domain Eukaryota; kingdom Viridiplantae; phylum Streptophyta; class Magnoliopsida; order Fabales; family Fabaceae; genus Inga; species Inga laurina. Next base: position 24,294,795 of record OY979707.1, read on the forward strand.
AACAAAGCCTGATCATGTTTTCAAACTTAAGAGTGCTTTATATGGTTTGAAACAAGCACCTAGAGCTTGGTATGAAAGACTAAGCAAGTTTCTTCTTGTTCAAAACTTTGTCAGAGGAAAAGTGGATTCAACTCTTTTCATCAAACATAACAAAGATGATAACCTAATTGTTCAAATTTATGTTGATGATATTATTTTCGGTGCTACTAACGAATCTGTGTCAAGAATTTTCCAAGATTATGCAGGGAGAGTTTGAGATGTCCATGATGGGAGAATTAAATTTCTTTCTTGGACTTCGAATTAAGCAAAAGAAGAATGGGATATTTGTATCTCAAACAAAATATTTGAAGGAGTTGTTGAAGAAGTATGGATTGGACAATGCTAATAGAGCTGATACTCCAATAAGTTCTAAAACATTATTGGATGCTGATGTAAAGGGTCCCAGTTACAACATAACTAAATATAGAGGAATTATTGGTTCATTACTCTATCTTACAGCAAGCAGGCCGGATATTCAGTTCAGTGTTGGAATGTGTGCAAGGTATCAATCTACTCCTAAGGTATCACATGCAGAGACTGTGAAAAGAATCTTCAAATATCTAGGAGACACTGCAGAACTTGGTTTATGGTATCCAAAAAGAGGAAACGAATATTTGATGGCCTATTTAGATTCAGATAATGGAGGATATAAAACTGACAGGAAAAGTACTAGTGGTCAATGTCAATTCCTTAGAGGCTCTCTGGTATCATGGTTAAGCAAGAAGCAGAACACAGTGTCATTATCAAAGACATTTTGACCAAGTTGAACTATAAGTCATCATCTCACCTTGAAAGACTTGTGGCATTGCTCGCCATGTTGAAAATATTGAAAAACTTCTAAGAGGCTCGCATTGTGGGAATATGGGGTATGGGTGGTGCTGGTAAGACCACCATTACTAAAGCTATATTTCAAAAGTTGAAAGCCCCATTTGAAGCTTTCTCCTTTATTGAAAGTGTCAAAGGGCAATTAGCAAGAATTAGTTTGGATGAGTTACAAAAAGTTGCCTCAAGGAATTATTAAAAGATAAGGACATTAGCATCTATGGCATGAAATCCAATTTTATGAAAGTAGGATTCAAAGCAAAAAATTCTTCTTATACTTGATGATTTGGGCAATTCATTAATAACTGAAGCTTTAATTGCAGTGTGTGATTGGTTTGGGGAAGGAAGTAGAATTATCATCGCATCAAGAAATGAACAAGTGCTTAAGAATGCTTATGCTTTTGCAAGATATCATGTTCCAAATTTTGATTTCCATGATGCCTTTTGACTCTTTAATTTAAAACCATTTAAGCAATATGAGCCATCTAAAGGTTACAAGGAGTTGTCAAAATCAATAGTGGGCTATTTTAATGGAAACACATTAGCTTTAGTAGTTTTGGGTTGCTTTCTCATGGGAGAGAAAAAGAAGAGTAGGATAGTACTTTGGAAAAAATAAATCATGATCTACCTAAGGACATTATTGATGTTTTGAAATTAAGTTTTGATGAACTTGATGATAAACAGAAGAATCTATTTCTTGACCTAGCATTTTTTATCAAGGAAATAGTTTATTATGTGTCTTTGTGTAATATACTAAACTCTATAATCATTAGAGTCTGTACATGTAATCAGTTAAATGAAATGAAAAATAGTTCTTAAGTTTATAAACAAGGAGTTATTTACTAAATTCCTGGACACGTATGGTATCATTTATTGAAATTACGAAGGTAGGGTTACAAAAAATGAGCTAAGAAGTTAGAGGAAATTAATCAGTGTCTGCCAAGACACTTGTGCCATTTTAGGAGATACAGAGGGGCTCAGGACGTCATTGGGCAAGCCTCGATATGCGTGCAGCAATCTTGAGGAAAACTCAAGTAGCATCCCAAGTGAGCTTTGATAGAGTAACTTTATTAAAGTAGTTTTAATAAAGTCATGATGACTAATGATGATATCACTTTATGGTTGGCACCATAAGAAAATGACAAGTGTCCCTTGATCATGACAAAGTAAAAGATCATTTTTTTGTTGGCTTGATAAGAGTGAAAAGTGTCCCTCATGATGGCACTTGCTTTTCACCTTTTGAGTTGGCACTTTAAAGAGGTGCCACCTAGCTTTTAAGTCAGGGGAATCCACCAGTCTCCAGTCTAGTCACATGACTAACCTTCTTGAACATTGAACCCAAGAGTCAGAGGAATTCATTAGACTCCTCTTCCCCAGACCATAATGTGACGCCATAGAGATTGAAGAAAGATAAAAGAAGGTGCTTCAAGGACACTTGGCATCTTATGGAGCAAGATAAAGACACTTGGCATACTAGGATTAAAGCATAGGACACTTAGCAAAGATCCAACGCATCCCTCCCCTTTAATAAAAATTTTGGCTAGCTGAAGAAAGAGAAGGGAAAAATAGCCAAAAATCACAAGAAATTGGAAGAGGAGAAAGGGAGTGTGAATAGTAAAAATCCCAGAGTTCTAGAGTTGATTTCAACCTCGTAATGTTGTTTTCATCTGGTAAGCACTTCTGGAAAGTTATTCTAATCACTGAGAGCTTAATTTCTATGGTATTAGTTTTTGATTAGATGTGTTTTGTGCCATTTAGTTAGTTCGAGTGCTGCTGGAATCTCAAATCAGTTGTAGAATCACGTTAATGTAAGTCTAGGCTTTGGTTTGAACTGATTGTCTTGTGATTTCATTAAGTTTTCATAGACCTTAGGGCTGATCTAAGTTTTGGCCAAGATGGGTTTTTGGGGTCATATGTGTTTAATCATGTATATATGATGAAATATGGTGTTTGATGATAATATAAGACTAGTTTAAGTGCTGCCAGATTTGAGTTTTGTGAGGAAGTCTACTTGTGATGCATTTTTGACTAGGAAAATGATATCCAATGACTATAAAAACTTTAAGATTTAAAGTAGACATCATAAGCTTTAATTTGATAGGTTATTTGTATCATTTAGATTAGTATATTAAGAGATATGAATTTTTGAAGTTAGACCTTTAAAACTGGAGAGTTATGGTGATTCTAGATTTTTGTGTGTGGAGCTGGCTAAAGGAGGTATTTTTCCTCAAAATAGACATAATAAGTGCCACATAGGACTTTGAACCATCCCAATTGGAGTTTCCTAGACAAACTTAGAAATTTTAAAAGATTGTTGAAAATTTTTGAAGTTTTTTATTAATAGGCGAAAATGAAATAATTAGGGCCAAATGTAATAAATTGGAACTTTAAAGGTTAAGTTAAGCCCATAAAGCTAGTGTAAGCCTATCAACTACACATTGGGCTTAATGTATTAACTTTAAAGATAACTAGTCTAAGTGTTTTGAGTTATTAAAACATTGGGACAAGTAATAACTCGCCCGTTTGTGAATTATAATTTATAGGATTTGACATTTGCTCGGGACGCCCAAAAGACTAGAAAAAGGAACCAAATTTGGAAAGACTTTCAGGTAGTACCCTATCCCTTATATCATATATGTTGTTGTTTATGTATTCTATATCTTTTGCTTAAGTGTGGGATAGTTATTCCCTAGGCGATAAGACCTATAAGTACAAGTTGCATCGGTGGTTACCCGGGGGAGTCTTTAGCCAGGTAGGGTCAAGGAAGAAAGCCCATAAGTGCACCTTGTATGGGGCAGACACCCTGGGTTGCTAGAGCAAGTTCATCAAGTGTTGTGGTTCTGTGATAAGGTACTAGTTAGACCCTTTTTGTTTGTTGTATTCTTGTAAGTTGTTCTGTTTGATGATTTGCTTTAATGCTTAGTATTCTGCATGTCATATGAGTGATATGTGTACTACTTGGATTCTTTTGAATCTCACCCTTTCCAACTAATGATCTACAGCAAAAGCATACGACTTTAAGGGCAAGAAGGTAATATAGACGGGTGAAGAGAATGCTAATTAATCAGAGACCCTCTAGTTATTTTCATTTTGGATGACTGCAAAACTTTGTATATAACTAAGTAGAAGTAGATAGCAGTATTAGTAACCGTAACACTAATAGCGTTAGTTGTAACTTGAACGCTAATACATCAAGCAACGCGCTAGTATCCTAAAGCGATAAGTGAATTAGAATCGGGCAACCAAACAGTAAAAGCCCATATGTTAACTACTATTATGTGGGCTATTGCCAAAGAACACTCTACATTTTTAATAAAAGGTTTTGAAACTGATAAGTAGTAATGATCTTTCAAACCAATTTGAGATCACACTTAATGTATTTTCAAAATTTTTTGAAAAACCCACTCTAATGTAGGTTTGAACCCTGTATTGAAGTCAGGACTCAAATAAACCATACCTGAACAAAGTCTCAAGTTTGTAAACATTACTCAACTAGAATTCATCTAAACATTTTATAAATTATGGTGTTATATTTATTGGTATTAGAGCAGTTGATCTAGGAAAAAGCTGACGTATTATGTCCTTGTAGGGAAACCATCACACAGGCTAGGAGTCATGAGTGATAGAAGAAGACAGAGAAGTAGATCACCTCTTTTAGTTAGCTAGCTGTCAGAAGATGGGCATACACTGGAAGGATAGAGGATACATATGTTTAGAACACCAGGTGGGACGAGGATGGGGATTACCTCGAGAAAAAGAGTTAGGACCCCAATAAGGGCGATGTTTGGACCTGCCCCTAGGGATGAATCTTCTATTAGTGACACTGGTAACCTAAAAGTAAAAGGCATAAGGCAATACTCAGACTCTAAAGCTAGCTCTAGGGCTCAATCTATTGAGCTGACATATAAGCTGCATTCTAACCAAGAGCTATGGGAGTATATTAATGAGATATACTAGAAAACCTTTGATAAGCAACCTTCCCCACCAGCTCCTTACTTATTATTCTTGTATAAAGTGAAGTCATTATATTAGGATTAGGATTTATATGGGCTAGGGATACCTGTTATAAGGATTATAACCACCTTATACTCTTCCCTACTACTTTTTGGGTTTTTTCGCTTTCGTTGGTGTATGATTGAGTATGTGTGGCAATATATGTGATGAGTGTAGGACTAGTATGCACTTGGATTGTGATGATAAAGTCGTAAAGGCTGCTATTGGATGGAAATATGACTAGTTGCAATAATATATGTATATTCCTATTTATGTTGATGTGATAATATTTAAGTTTAAGGAATACACACACACACACACACAAAAGCCAAATATGATATTAATAGTATGATTCATTCTTAATAGTGAAAAAGAATGATGGTTTGACTAAGGAGAAGTAATATAGAACCAGACCCAGAACCAAACCATGATGAGAGACCCGACCCTATACAACAGATACTTGGCATGCTGACTGAACAACAGGCTATAATTTATGAACTAAGAGAAGAGCTCCAGGAAGTGAAAGCTAAATAGAATGAGGATAAGGAATAGTCGATACATGATAAAGTAAACTATGAGGAACCAGAGAAAGATCTGACCCAACCTAATGAGTTATAGCAAAAGACTGAAGCGAATCAGGGATCCCATGTGGTACCATCTCGGGACGAGAGAGATTTATAGTTTTAGGTTTCATAGTTCTACAAGCACCAACCCTTGATTTTTAGAGGAAGATTTGACCCCCAGGTGGCTAAGGACTGTGTGATTAGACTAGAGAAGATATTTGAGGTGCTGGAATGTACTACCAAGGTCAAAGCTTATCAGACCATCTATAAGTTAGAGGGGGACATAGACAGATGGTGGAAGAACACAGCCATGACATTGCGAACTCCAAATGTGCCGTGACTTGGGAGTTGTTCTAAGAGAAGTTCAATGAAAAGTACTTTCACAGGTCTGTTAGGATTATAAAAGAAGCAGAATTCTTATCTCAACAACAAGACAGTGAAGAGACTTTCGATGAATACCTATCTCAGTTTATCCAATTAGCCCGTTACTCCTCTTACCTGTGACACAGAGATGATGAGGAGTAGAGCTCTAACATATTGATCACAAGATTGACGCATGGGATGAAGAAAAGGTTAGTCTCCTGATAGTTCACAAAATTCAATAAAGTTGTGGAAGAATCCCGATTACAAAGAACAACCTAAGGAACCTGTATCCAACTAAGAGTGTCAGCAGCTGCAGTGAACCCAGTAAGGGAAACTCTTCTTAGAAGTGGAAAGGCTAGGGGTCCTTATCCAAGGGTAGCAATAAGAAATCATATTAGCTTGAGAACTACGGGAACAAGAGACCCCTTACACCCTACTATGCTCATGATGTGGTAAGACGCATCTTGGCAAGATGTGTGATAGACCGATCATCTGCTATACCTATCGATAACTGGGTCACTTTGCTAGCCACTACAAGAAGTGATGAGTAGAGCCCAAGCTTAGAACTTAAGCATGAGTCTTTGCTATGATTCATGAGGAGGAATGAAAATCGCCCAAGAAGATTTAAGGTACAATCCTAATCAATGGCACTATACTACAAGTTCTATTTGATTTTGGTACTAGTCATTCATTTATTGCCTTTGAATGTGCTAGATGGTTAGGGCTAAATATGCATAGGCTCCTTATGATTTGGCTGTGTCGACACCGATGGGTGTCAGGACTGTTGCTACTGATGCTTGTTTGAACTATGTTAGAACTATAAAGGGGTATGAGTTTAGAGTATATATGATTTGTCTATTATTCCACAAACTTGAAGTTATCTTAGGCATTGACTGGCTAACAACGAATAATAATGTATTATTGGACTACGGGAACAAGAGAATCATATATCCCAAACCGTAGAATGGTGATGATACTAATGCTAGTTTGAACTTTCTGTTAGTAGCTAAAACTGAGAAATGCGCGCAAAAAGGTTGCTAAGGGTACTTCATTTTCTTCTCCGTGCAGGCGGAAGTAGAAACCATACTTGAAAACATAACTATGATAAACAAATTCCCTGAGGTATTTCCAAAAATACATTTTAGTAGATTACCTCTGTAAAGGGAAGTAGAATTTGCCATTGAGATCATGCCTAGTGCCGAATCCATATCCAAAGCCCCTTATTGAATGGCATTGAATGAAATGATAGAACAAAAGAAGCAAATCAAAGAACTTTTGGAGAAAGGGTTTATACAGCTCCGTGTTTCACCATGGGGAGCTCCAGTATTGTTTGTTAAGAAGAAAGATAGGAGCCTATGATTATCTATCGATGATTAAGAGCTAAACAAGGTGACCGTCAATAATAAATATACACTCCCTAGGATTGATGATCTTCTTGATCAGCTATCTGGTTCTAGTGTATTCTCAAAAATCAACTTTCAATTAGGCTATTATCAGCTGTGAGTAAGAGCTAAGGATGTGTCGAAAACAACTTTTAGAACCAAATATGGGCACTATGAGTTCTTAGTGATCCCCTTTAGACTAACCAACGCACCTACCATATTTATGGACTACATAAATCAGATTTTCTATTGATATCTGGATCAATTCGTAGTAGTCTTTATTGATGACATTCTAATATACTCTAAGAGTATAGAAGAACATGAAAAGCACTTAAGGATAGTATTGGGTATCTAAGAGAAAAGGAACTCTTTCTCAAGCTGAGTAAATGCGAATTTTGGCTTTCAAAAGTCAAATTTTTGGGTCATGAAATCTCACGAGAAGGAGTCTCTGTGAATCCTAGCAAGGTGGAAGTAGTACTGAATTGGAAGAGGCTAGAAATTGTAACTGAAATACACAATTTTCTAGGTTTGGTAGTTACTATAGGAGATTTACACAAAATTTCTCCTGGATTGCCATACTGTTAACAAAGCTTATGAGAAATAATCAGAGATATGTATGGTATGAAAAATGTGAAAGGAGCTTTATAGAACTAAGGAGAGGTTAACATCCACACTAGTACTGATTATCCTAGATCCTAGTGAGACCTATGTAATCTACAATGATGCTAGTCAGCAGGGATTGGGAAGTATCCTTATGCAGTAGGGCAAAGTGGTGGCACATGCCTCTCGACAGCTGAAGCCTTATGGGATAAACTATCCTACTCATGATTTGGAGCTTACGACATGGTGTTTGTGTTGAAAATATGGTGACACTATATGTATGGTGCCATTATAAAACTATACTATGATCATAAGAGTCTCAAACTTATACGACTAGAAAGAGCTGAATATGAGACAACGGAGATGGATGGAGTTGCTGAAAGACTAAAATTTGGAGATCAAATATTATCGAGGGAAAGCAAATGTCATCGTCGATGCTTTGAGTAAAAAGGTAATGCAAGTGGCAGTTAAGATGGCACACAAATAAAAATTGCTAGAAGAATTCAGAGATTTAAACTTGTCAAATCAAGTATTCATAAACATGACTATACCGAATGAAGTGCTTCTTGCTAGCTATAGTGTCAGCCATGAGGAAAACGATCTAAGAACAAAAATTGAAGAAGTTTAGATATAGGATGGATAAGCAAGGTCTATTCGAGAGATGATCATATGTAACCCCCTAACCGTAATTATATCCGAAATATGAAATTAAAGTGAAATAGAGACCAATAATTACCGATTATCATTTAGAATCACCTATCTTAGAGATAGGGTGTTCACAAAAATAGTTAAAAACATAGGTAACCTGGTCTCTCAGTCATATTCAAATAAAATTACCTGAGCAGTTCAATCACATTCAAACATATCAGGGTGCAGAAATAAAAATCCCGGCAACTCCCAGGTTACATATATATATATAGGGTGTAACGTTTCACAAAAATGGGGATTACAAAATCAAAACAATATTTACAACCCCAAATATATATACAGTAATCCTGTTCTGAAAATATATAACCACCGGTGTTGATCAAATATGTCTAAGAAGTCCTATCCACTCTTGGTTATCTGCTTCTTCCTGAAGCCACTTGCACTGTCTGAAAGGTTAGTCATAGGAAAAAGTGAGATTCAAAAGAATCCTAGTAGTAACAAATCATTCATACCACACATAAACACATAGCATGTAAGCAAATCATCATACATTAGCAACACATATGACACTCTACCCTCATCCCCTTTCTCCGCCAGAAAGGCACACCACCCTACCCGAACCGTTGTTAGCTACTAAGGGACCGTTCGCGTGGCAGTGCATACATATAGCCTTATATCTCACATAGCTACCCGGCTTTCACAATTGGCCCATCGGCCTTCACAATTAGGCTTTCACCTAATCACAAAGTCATACCTTATCCTCATCCCCTTTCTTCACCGGGAAGGAACACAACCCTTACCCGATTCGTTGTTAGCTACTCAGGGACTATTGGTATGACGGTGCTTACGCATATTCACGAATGTTGCAACATACGAATTCTATCACAAATTAATGATATAACGCACATACAATGCATCACATATGGTATAAAGGAAAAGTTACTACCTTGTACTTTCCTGACATCCTCTGGCACAGTCAGTTCACGGGTACGCCAATATCAAAGGCTAAAACCAAGAGTAAGGACATTGGATTAATTCTTTTTCCAAGTCCTTAATTTCATCTTACTTGATGTTGGTTATCATTTAAACTTCTTTAGGTGCTTATTAGAAACCTAACATATGTCTAAAAGGTTGGGCGACACTACCCTAAAGTTCCCCCTTTGGAAGAAAAATGCTGAACTTTGGTTGCTTTACTGGAGTGAAGATGACCTCACTCGAGTAATGGGGTACTCATGCTTGAGTGAGAAGCGTCCTCATTCGTGAGTGTTTGGCTAAGAGCAACATCTTTGACTAAGAAGTGCTCATTGCACTCGAGCACCAGGAAGTGCAACACCAAGAGTGTTTGCCCGAGAGCACAGACCACTTCCAAGGGGAAACCTCACTTGAGCATGCCAAATGCACCCGAGTGAGGGTCCAGCACTTATGAGTGGTAGGACACACTCTTGTACATCCATCGGCGAGTGACTACCTGAGACACAACCCTATAACTCCAACCCTCTCACACTCGAGCATGCCCATGGTCACTCGAGTGGGATCATATCTCACTCGCAAGTTAGGAAGTGCACTCTTGCATTTCCACTCAAAAACACCACTGAGAAAACCAAGGAAAATAGAAATTTACTGCAGTACTCGAGTGAGTTCATCCTCCACTCGAGTGATGCGCATCAGAAGCCAGAATCGTAGCAACTGATAAGTTTTTCCAAAGTGACCAAAATTGATCCCAATAGGTCCTAAACTTGTACCAAAGCTCATTCTCACCTAAAATTCTTTAAGGAACCTATTGGTAACCTCAAAATATCCAAAATCACACCCAAAATACAATTTCCCCTTAGATCTCCACATTCCACTCAACAACTCAATCATCAACACTTTCATTTCCCACTTCTAAATCAATCCCAATCAACTCAAAATACCATAAGCTACCAATTCAACAATGATACTCTCTCCAATTCCTACTTTCATTTAACACAAAATTCAGGGGAAAATTCTAGAATTTACAAAACTTAGCCAACATTCAAACATAACCATCAAAATACATCAAATTATTACCTCTTTCACTTGCCACAACCAAATCTCTATTTCTCCAACTTTCAAAGGTGCTCAAGCACCAAAACACCACTCGTCAAAAATCTAAAAACATAGTAAAGAAGCTCTCAACCTCATGAACAACATTAATGAAGAACACTTGAGCATATGAAAGCAATCACTTACTCAAAATTAAGCTTTTCTCTTTCATGCTTGAAGCTCAACAAAAATGGAAGATGGAGAGAGAAAATGAGAGTAAATTTTTCTTTCCTCTCTCAAGCCCCAAAAACCGACTTTGAAGGAGAGAGGGAAGAGAAATGGGTTTGAAAATTTGACTTTAATCTAAGGGTCCTCATAATGACACTTGGCACAATCTTATTCCTTCCCCTCGATTTCACGTGATTTCATTTACATAGGATTCCACCTAATGGTTAAATCCTAGCCATGGATTCTTTTGACTTTTAATCTCAACCGTTGATCTTCAAGTTACCAATGAGTTTCCTCTTCGGTAACCGACCAATGAGTAAGTAAATTTCCAATTTCACCTCTGATTATCATAACCTTTGCCAAATCATCATTAGATTCCAATATAAGTTTAAACATTGCTTACAACATATTTACAACAATATTAACAATAATTACATCATTAAGATCATAATTAACCCTTAATAACATGTTAGGGCATTACATCACACAAGGTGAAACTCAAGACTTTGATCTTTCTCCAAGCAGATTAGTTAGGTACAAAAAGTGAGTATATGTTCCGCTAAAGGCTGATCTGAGGCTAAGAATCCTAGATGAGGCATATAAGAGTCGATACACTCTGCACGTGGGAATGATTAAAATGTACCATAATATGAAGTCCATGTACTAGTGGTGAGGAATGAAGTGTGTGACCAAGTATGTGGCGCGGTGTCTTACTTGTTAGAAGGTGAATATTAAACATCAACGATCACTGGGACTTCTACAAAGCCCATAAATACCTGAGTGTAAGTTGGAAAGTGTTACCATGGATCTGGTTATGGAATTACCCAGAACCAGAAACCATGATGCGATTTGGGTAATTGTCGATCACTTCACAAAGTTGGTACACTTCATTCCTATCAATGCTAGCTACTCTCTCTCTCTCGAAATTGGCAGAAATATACATTGATATTATTGGGCATGCATGTAACACCCCAAATGTTATTCCCCAATAATTTTTTGTAATTATTTAATATATTTAATAAAATGGTGAATATTCATGGCCATAGGAATTAAATATTGAAAATTGAAAGGTGAATAATGTTTCTAGTGACATTTCCTATGAGGCAGTAAGATTGTCTTGGGATTTTGGATAATTGTATATATTATCAAAACCCTATGGGCAATACTTGCAACGTATTCATGCACTAAATATCAATAGTTTTATGCTATTCCTATGTTGCTCACCGAACTGTCGCAAGCACTCTGAAGAATGAGAAATAAGATAAGGTCTAACATTTTGGTATCAGAGCCCAAAGCGGTTTTGGAAGAGCCCCAGGTGGTTTTGGCACAGTGGTGGTTTTGGTAACAGGATAGGATATTGATATGGTATTTGATTACATAGTGATCAGAAATATGAACAGACAGGGGTATCAAAGGAGTGTATCCTCCCAATCTATGAGCTAGCCCCAAGATATCATCAAATATCTGAAGGGCAATAGTGGTGTAATACTAGTTTGAGGATGAATCAAGGATGTGCAGTCCACACAGTATTTTGACAGCCAGAGACAGTCGGCATGACTCTGAGACAAGGACAGTCATGGGGTATCGGTTGTTGGAAGCAGTGGAAGTCAATATCTGCGTTTAAGTATAGGTACAAGAAAGATAAGCGTGCTCAACCAGGGAAATCTTAGGATGGGTGACCCTGTGGGAAGTTGAGTTGATAGGGTCATGGAGACTTGAGGAATAGTGAATGTCTTAAGGTTTCTCCATGACTAATAATGATTTTAATTAGACGATATGAGGAATGCTTAGAAGTATAGAGTGATGATGTAAGCACTGATTTTGATATGGAACATTTTTGTTGTAGTGAGTACCATCGGAAAGGTTCATTTGATGAGGTTAGGGAACTCGAGGCATAGTAAATGTTTTGAGGTCTCTTTATGTTAAACAATGATCCTTAGAAACATTATGGTGTTAAAGGTATGTACGAATGATATATGTTGATATATGATGCATGGTGATTATGCCGTATGTCGATCCTAAAAGATCTGAACTGATGACACTGAAGGTTGGGAATAGGTTTGAACCAGATCTAAGCTGAAATAGTACTTAGGTCGAAGTGCAAATTAGGTTGCACTATAGTTCTTTTCTATGATAAAAGTTTGAACATTGTGAACTTTGTGGATAGTGTTGAACCTTCAATAACATTTGAGGTTATTACCTGAGTACCTTGAAGGTTAGAATATACGCTATTGATTTTGATTCTTTACGAACCAATTGGGTTTATTTGAGGAAAATGATTCCTAATATGTGTGATGTTAATGTTCTAGATTTCATGAGGGACCTAAAAGTTGGGTTAGAGACCCTAAGCTGTAAATTCTACATGCCAAATATGTTATAATGGACCTGTGTGTCTAGAGGCCTTAAGACTTAGTGGACCTGTGTCCTTAGGTTGATAGATATATTCAAAATAGTGTTGGGCTATTGATGATCCATGGGGTTGAGGAAAGTGATTTCTTGGCTCAGCTAATGTTGAGGTTCTAAGAGTTGAATTGTGATCCAAGAATCAGACCCAATAGTTGAACTGATTCCTTAGGAATTTGAATTGACCTGGATGGTCTGAGGTACTAGAACATAGTACTAGAATGTATTAAAATGTGTATGAGGTTTCTTGAGGTTACTAGTTGCTAATCTAGCATAGGGAAAGATCTTAATAATAGAATATTCCCTTAAAGGATTGATTAAGGTGATAGCTCTCTGATAAATGAGAGGCAGGATGTGTTAGAGCAAGCGTTTCACCCAAGAGGGGGGGGGGGGGTGAATTGGGTGATCTTAAAAATTTTGTTGCAAATATAAAATTTGACGTTGAAATTAAAACAGGAAAGAGTAAGGAGAAATATCACCGAAGTGTACACAGGGAGTTATACTGGTTCGGCCACAACCACTTTGACCTACGTCCAGTCCTCAAAGCTTCTCTAAGAGTTTCACTATAACTTCCAAGATTCAGTGGGTTCTTGGCACCTCAGTACAAGCAAGTTCCTTCGCCTGGACACTCGCTCCCCCTTACAAGTTGTAATCCAATCCCAACTCAAGGTTCCACAACCTTAAGTTACCTCAATAACAAATATTGAGTTTGAATGAAATATCTCTCTCACAGAGTGAATAGGAATCATTGAAGCATAGAATTACAAGTATAATGTAAAACAGAGTAATGAACTTGATGATACGTTCGTGAGTGTGTTCTTGTGTTCTTCTCTGTTTGGATGTTCCCATATATATAGATACGTTGGTAATGATTGCTGGAACAAATTTCTTCATGCCCATTGGAGCGTGCACAACCACTATTGACTTTTCCAGTATTTGAAAAATATACGTTTGCGGTAGGTGGCGGTCGGTGACATTTGAGCGTTGCACTTGACTTTCCTTATTTGGTAAGATCTCTTCATTGTTTATCTGTGGATATGCTAAGAATACTAATATAATGAAAGGTTAATCAAATAGGAAACAAAACAATGAACGTTGGAATGATTTCGGATTTTCTGGGTTTTCATACTCGAGTAGCTACTCGAGTATTCATTAAAGTTTACTCGAGTACTTACTCGAGTATCATCGTGAAATCTTTGATGGACTGCAAGTCAACAAACAACTATAAGATTACTCGGGTAGTGCATGGAATAAACAAAATATCAAATCTTTGGAAATGCTTGTTTACTCGGGTACCTACTCGAGTAATGCACTCTTTTCTTCATAGGTTACTCGGGTACCAACTCGAGTAAACCTTCAAATAAACTTATGTTACTCGATGCTTTACTCCAGTAATATTGGCAGGATTTCAAGGCCGAGAGCACTTCAAGTTTGATTACCTTGTTACTCAATTTGGTACCCGAGTAATGACTTGGGTAATGACTTGAAGTTTTCCTTTAAAAAATAACTCGCATACTCGAGTACATACTCGAGTAATCCACTTAAAATGAATTAATAAATACCTGCAAACTTGAGTAGCACCTCGAGTGAAGTATGATAAAAATAGATAAAGTTATTCGAGTACTACCTTGAGGTTTTGGCTTAACACAGTAAGTTACTTGAGTACATACTCGAGTAACATTGGCACGGTACAAAATGCCGAGAGCAACATATTTTCTGAAACAGAGTAACTCGAGTACATACTCGAGTATCATTGGCAGGCCGAGAGCAACTGGAAGATTTTCACATGGTTACTCGAGTAGCTACTCGAGCAACATTGGCAGGCCGAGAGCAACTCCAAATAATTTACCTGGTTACTCGAGTAGCTACTCGAGTAACATTGGCAGGGTGAGAGCACCTTGAAAACATTTACACTATTACTCGAGTAACGTTGGTAGCTTACTCGAAGGTATCTCTGGTTACTTCAAGTTTTGTCTCATTACTCGAGTACATACTCGAGTAATGCCTTAGAAAAATTGCTTCTGATCAAGTTTCTCAGGTTTTTCTCTTGGCCTTGCTTCATTACTCCAATGCTTACTTCAAGTAATGATTTTCCCTGTTATTACTTTGTTCAAACTTATTTATTACTTAAGTCTTTTTCATACCATTCTTTGTTATCATCAAAATATGAGATCTAACATTCTCCCCCTTTTTGATGATGACAAAACTTGGTGATTTTGAACAAGATTTTTGAAAGTAAGTTCTCAAATAAACACATCTTGAATTCAATGATAAAATTTGAAAACCTTGTTAAGTTTATATTCAAAATGATTTGAAAGAGATTGAGATTATAACATATTCACCTTGTATATATAATAAACTTCATTAGTCCAACAATATATCATAATTTAAAGCTTAAATGGACTTGAAATGAAATCATAACTAAATTAACTTGCATTAATCTTAAAATTGCACTACAAGATGAAAAGCTTAACAAATTCAAAAGCTCCCTAAAACCCATATACACCCAAATACCCAAAAATAAGCACATTCATTCAGACACTTCCGTAAAATCACTCTCAAGTTCTTCTCCCCCTTTTTGTCTTCATCATTCAAGAGGAGGATTGGAAGGCTTGACCATAGAAATAGGCTTCACTGGAAGAACTAAGCCATCATCTGAACTAGAAGAGTCAAAAGAACTAGAAGAGACTGGTTCAGGAAGATGAAGTGGAGGGATGTGGATATCATCATTGGGAGGAATAGGAGGAGACTGGTAGACAACCATAGTGGTCTCAACCTCTGGAGTGGTCTCAACCTCTGGAGTGTGATGATTAGAGGATGAGGAGGGAGATATTTCCTCAGTATGGGTAGGAGATGGAATAGGTTTAGGAGCGGGTTCAGTCTGAGGTTTGGGAGGAGAATCATCAATGATGATATGAATGGTCTCATTGGTGTCGGGGTTATCCACTGAGTACAAGATATCTTTGGGTTGTGCCTCAGGTGGACTAGAGACCGGAGGGATAGAAGGCTTAGCCTTAGTGTGAGGAATATCAGAAGGAGTGTACTCTGGAGGTGGTGGTGGTGCAGAAGATGGTACATACTTTGGAGAAGAAGAGGATGGACCAGCAGAAGGTCCAGGACCCAAGGAATCCAGTCGTGCCAGAATCAATCTCAGTGTGTTACCCTGGGCATGTTGCTCAGCTAGCAACTCCTCGTGCCTCTTATCCATTTTCTCAACCAACTCCGCCATCTTGTAATTCATGTTGGTTATCAATTCAGCATTTGTGTTGGCGATATCAACATGGAATCCTCGGAGCATATTCTCCATCAAATGCTGAAGTGTGGCATTGAGGAAGGAGGGTGATGATGTGGTGGCAGTTGGAGCCGATGACTGAGTGTCATCATCTTGCTCGTCTCGGTCTCAGTCTTCTTCTTCTTCGACCCAGACTCCAGAGGGCCCTTGAGAGGTATATTAATGTTGAGCTTGCCTATCTGATTTCTCCCAACCGGAGTCATCCTCTCAATAGGCTCCTTGCTATCCAGATACCATATTTTATTTTCCTTCAGAATGAGTGACACAATCTGAGGATATGGCATTGGTGTGGTAGCCTTCCCATCCACTCTGTATCTTTTCATCTCAGAAAAGATATACTCCCCCAAATCCTTCTGTTCCTTCAAGAGAAGTGAAGCAAACCACCTAAAGTCCCTATCAGAGAAGTAGGTATAGTTGTTGGCTTTGTTCACAAGGGATCTAGAGTAGATGTACCATAGAACCCTGTGATGATCACACATATTGCTCGGTTTGAAATTCAAAGGGCCAACTAACTCACCAGGTTTAAGGACAGAAAATATTTGGTTTGGTTCAAGTTGGGAGTAAATGTCATCTGGGGGGTTCTCTATCCCTAACCACAAGTTTATCCTAGAGGGTCAAATAAGGATCTTTTGGCCTCTCACTATGGTGGTCATCTCTTCCTCAGCTGAGGTTTTGTTTAGCTCATCTAGGATCTCAAGATTACAGTAAAAGTGTGTGATCACTTTTGTGCAAAAAGGTAATCTAATCGAAAGCCAAGGAATAAAAGGATGTAAATAGGAACTAAGATCATACTTCACTACCTCCTAAAGTAACTTGAGGTCCACATAGTGTGTCTTGCACACTTTCCTCTTTGAAAACTGAGATAGATACTTTGGGGACTCCACCAGCTGGTTGACATTGAACCCCTTTGGAGGGTTGGTGATTTCCTCCTCTGGTAATTTAGATTTCTTTGAAGATTGCCCCTTCTCCATTTGATCTATGATGCTTGCCATAGCCTTAGCCATATTCTTGTCATACTTGGGCTTTTTAGGAGGCTTTGGTGTAAAGGAGGGAGTAGAGGAATCAGAGGGTGGAGGAGAGGGAGATTTGGCACCTTGCCTTTCCCGGTAGAGGTACTCTTTTTGGATTGAGCCCTTGTAACTATAGGCTCTTTGATCACAACCTCTTTTGGTTTTGGTTGAGGTTGAGGTTGGGGTTGGATTTTGGCTTTTGATCTCGGGGTAAGTTTTCTTCTCTTTCTGGGAGGAGAAGAAAGAGGATCAGGATATTGTTGGGATTCAGAGGAATCCGTGAGAGTAAGATTCTTGGTTCTAACCATCTTGAAACACAGAAATTTGAAAATCTCAGAAAAACAGGGTCACAGTCGTGAGTTTAGGGCACTGAGAGTCTGAGGAAAATAGGAGGTTTTTGGGGTTGAAATCTGTTGGGTTTTGACGGAAATGATGCAAGGAATCGATTGTGAAAAGTTTTTGAGAGAGTGTATAGTGATTTACTCGAGGAGATTTTGAGGAAATGACCGAGTTTGCTACAGATAAAGACCTAAAACCCGACATTACTCGAGGCCTTACTCGAGTAATGTTCAAGATTACTCGAGTGATCATACAGAAAATCTCTAAAATAATTCATTTAAATTGCGTACCTGGCATGAATAATATTGTAATTATCCATGATTGTTCCCTCGATAATTTATAACCAATTTGAAGCAGATTTGGATCATTTTTCATCAATTTGGAAATCTGGACTTACAGTTACTCGAGTCCTTACTCGAGTAAGGTTCAAGTTTACTCGAGGCTTGCCTCAGGTAACTTGTCTTTTCACTTCTGACTGTTTATTTCTTAGTAACTGAACCATTTGATTTAAATTTCAGGTAACTTGATCCGTTACTTCCAGTTTTGGGGAACCATTACTCGAGTAGTTACTCGAGTAAAGTGCTTCTTTACTTCAAGTTGTTCCTCGGGTAATGCTTCTCTGTTAGTCATAACTTCAAGTTGGTACTCCAGTAAAGGTGTCCTCTGATAACCTCTGTTTTTGTTTCTCAAAACAGAGTTTCAATCTCCCTGCAAAACAAGTTTCTATATACTCCGGTGCTTAAGTTAGTAATCATCAAAACTTTAACAAATGACTTCATCTAATATTATGAGAAACTGAAATAACTTACAACTCATTGAGGTTTACCATTCCCAATTCTCTTCTAATGTATAGAAATTGATCTTTTGCAAGGGGTTTTGTGAAAATATCAGCTAGTTGAAGATGAGTAGGAATGAATATCACTTTCACATCTTTCTTTTGAACATGATCTCTGATGAAGTGATGTCTAACATCGATATGTTTGATTCTAGAGTGTTGAACTAGATTCTTTGCCAAGCTTATCGTATTGATATTGTCATAATAGATTGGTATTTCTTTGAGATAAATACCAAGATCTTGTAGTTGTTGTTTTAACCATATGACTTGTGCACAACAACTTGAGACTGCAACATATTCGGCTTCCGTTGACGAAAGAGACACTGTATTTTGTTTCTTGCTGAACCATGATACAAGAGATCCTCCAAGAAATTGTCCTTGTCCACTGGTGCTCTTTCTGTCTGTTTTGTATCCTCCATGATTTGAATCTGAATATGCAACAAGATATTCACTTCTTCCTTTGGGATACCACAGACCCAATTTGGGTGTGTCAGCAAGGTATCTAAAGATTCGTTTAACTGTTTCAGCATGTGATTCTTTTGGTGCCGATTGATATCTTGCACATATGCTAACACTAAATTGGATGTCCGGTCTACTTGTCCTGAGACAGAGTAATGATCCAATCATTCCTCTATACTTTATGATGTTGTAGTCCTTTCCTTTGACATCAGCATCAAGCAACGTAGTTGAGCTCATAGGAGTGTCTGTGCCATTTGCTTCATCCATTCCATACTTCTTCAACAACTATTTCAAATACTTTGTTTGAGATATGAAGATTCCATTCTTTCTTTGTTTGATTTGCAAACCAAGAAAGAAATTCAATTCTCCTATCATTGACATCTCAAACTCTCCCTGCATTATCTCAGAAAATTCCTTACACAGAGATTCATTAGTAGCACCGAAAACAATGTCATCAACATATATTTGAACAATTAAAATATCATCACATTTTTGTTTTATAAAAAGTATTGTATCAACTTTTCCTCGTACAAAACCTTGATCAATGAGAAATTTACTGAGCCTTTCATACCATGCTCCAGGAGCTTGTTTTAAACCATATAAAGCCTTTTTGAGTTTGAAAACATGGTCAGGTTTGGTAATATCCTCAAAACCTAGAGGTTGTTCTACATATACTTCTTCTATGATGTAACCATTTAGAAAAGCACTCTTTACATCCATTTGATAGAGTTTGAATCCTTTGATGCATGCAAAGGCTAAGAGTACGCGTATAGCTTCCAATCTAGCCACTGGAGCATACGTTTCCTCATAATCAATCCCTTCTTCCTGATTATAGCCTTTGGTCACCAACCTTGCCTTGTTTCTGACAATAATTGCGGATTCATCGAGTTTGTTCTTGAATACCCATTTAGTTCCAATGATCAGATGATCCTTGGGTCGAGGTACCAAATCCCAAACTTGATTTCTCTCAAATTGATTTAGTTATTCTTACATTGCTATAACCCAATCATTGTCTGATAGAGCTTCATCAATGTTAGAAGGTTCAATTTCAAAAATGAATGCAGAAAAACTTACTTCATTGAAAATTCTATTTCTAGTTTTGATCCCTTCATTCATATCTCCTATGACTTGATCTAAGGGATGACTTTTATTGTATTTCTAGGCTTTAAGTTGACCTAGAGATTGCTCTTCTTCCTTGGTTTCATCAACCTCTGGAATAAGAGTTTTAGAAATAGATTGACCATTTTCTTGATTTAAAACAACTTCCTGTTCTTCATCAATGGTTTTGTCAGAGGATTCAAATTCATCAAATACAACGTGAATTGATTCTTCAACAACACATGTTCGTTTATTAAATACTCTATATGCTTGACTTCAGTTAGAGTATCCTAGGAAAATTCCTTCATTAGTTTTAGAATCAAATTTTCCTAAGTTATCCTTACCATTATTATGAATGAAACACTTACAACCGAAAATGTGTAGATGTGCAATGTTTGGCTTTCTTCCTTTGTACAGCTCGTATGGTGTCTTTCCAAGTTTTGTTATGATATAGGCTCTATTTGAAATATAGCATGCTGTACTCATAGCATCAGCCCAGAAAACTTGAGACACGTTCTTTTCATTCAACATTGCTCTAGCCATTTCAGTGAGTACTCTATTCTTGCGTTCCACAACTCCATTTTGTTGAGGCGTCCTTGGAGTAGAGAAATTGTGATAAATGCCATTAGTATCACAATATTCTTCAAAGGCTTGATTTTCAAATTCTCCACCATGATTCGTCCTAATACCTGTAATGGACATACCTTTCTCATTTTGCACTTTCTTGGCAAAAATAATAAATTCTTCAAAGGTTTCATCTTTTGATGATAGAAAAATAACCCATGTAAATCTAGAGAAATCATCAACAATGACCAATGAATATAAGTTGTCACCAAGACTCTTTACTCTTGCTGGGCCAACTAAATCCATATGCAATAATTGTAGTGGTCTATTTGTTGAAATCTCATTTTTCAATTTGAAAGATGATTTAGTTTGTTTACCTTTTTGACATGCGTCACAAATCAAGTCATTTTTGAAAGTTACTTTGGGTAATCCAAGACATAGGTTCTTTATAGATAAAGGTATAATTGAAAAGAAAAATACATATTTTACAAACCTATTATCTTTTATTAACATTTTGAATTGTGGAATTTTGATAGATGCTGTTATAAAACGGATTGTGGAGTAATAATAAAAGTTGACACTTTTATTTGTAAGAAAAAAAAAAACAAAAGACTGTAAAAAAAATCATAAACCCCATTCTCGTCTCTGTCTCTCTCATTCATTATTCTCCCACCAATAAAAACTACACGCACATAAAAAACAATACAAAGAGTAGAAGCAAACTTCATCTTGGGGAGAAGAATTTTGTTTTCCAATTAAAAAAAATAATGCCCATCATGAAACTTCATCTTTGTGAGAACAATTTCTGTGTGAATTTAACTCATTCCCCACTGAACAGTGTTAAATATAATGCAACATTCTAATAAATATTTTGTGGGTGTATTTGGAATTGTGCTTAGCCATCCTAAAAATAGTTTTGTAGAGGAAAAGCACGGTGCAGAGCGATTGTACCATTTTTTGTGTGTTTGGAATCATAATTTTTGTTAATATTCTAGTGTCATATTGGTTCAGAGGAACCGTTTCCTTTCACATATCACTGTTTTGAATGAGATGGATAAAGTAAAAGAATCACGATTTCCCAATCTCACTTATCATTTGCATCGTGCGAATGCAGACAGCTTGAAGTTGCTTAATAAAAACCACGATTGGTGCCATGGAGATAGAAGGAAAGGGTTAAAGAATAATGAACAAAAAGTGGCCCCACAAAAGAATAGATGTAGAGAGAGAAGGCCATGTAATCTATCTATCTAATCTAATATATCTAGTGAAAGCTTGTACTAAGAGTGTATAACGGTATGTTTGGATTCACATCTATGGGGGGGAGATAGACAACTCTATCAATCTTAATGGCCAGGGGCCATATTCATTTAAAATGTGTGGCCCAACACTACACATTCAACAAGCAAAAATGGGCGTGGAAGTTGAGACAGAGAGGTTTCTCCGTTGGAAGAATAGCCTGTAACCCCCTGACTTTAAACACGTAATTATAATTCGATAACACATATTTAAATCGGATTAGAGACCATTGGATGCTTTAACCTTGTTTTAAACTTTCTATCTCACAGTAAAATTTTTACAAAACTTTCAAAACTCTTTTTCCCATCCAGGTCTCAATTTCAATATTCGAATATAATTACCTGTGCAGTTAATATACATTCAATCATATCAGAGTGTATAACCGCATCCCCGACAACTCCCGGGTTCTATGCATAAAAACCTGAAGGTTTATAAGTATACACTAGGGGATTACACAACCAAAATCGAATGTAGTGTTCCTGATTCAGAATATACAGTAATCCCGAGTTCAAAATACCTAACCAACGTTTCCAATTCAACTATATACCCCCAAGGGTCCTAATTGCTCCGGGTTGGCCGCTTCTCCTTTGAGCCACACGCCCTGTCTGAAATGTTAGTCATAGGAAAGAATGAGATTCGAGAGAATCTCAGTAGTAACAAACCACTCACACAATGCATAAATACAAAGCATGTACATAAATCACAAACAGCAACAATAGAAGCAATTCACATATACATGGTTTTCACCACAAACGACAGCACTCACGGCTGTATACACAATACGACAGCTCTTGCTGTAATCAACATCACGACAGCTTACGCTGTAATCACAATAACGACAGCTTGCGCTGTAAACGACAGCTATCACCAGCTGTAACCGCAGCAGCATCAGAAATCATCATAAAACAGTGATACAACACACATACAGTGCATTACACAAAGTATAAGAGAGAGAGTCACTACCTTGTCCTTTCCTGACGTTCTTCGGCGCAGTTGGCTCCCGAGGGCGGCAAATATCGAATCCTACAATTCCAAATGCACCATTTAGACACTTCCATAGTGTTACTTGGGGTTATATGAGTTTATAATGAAAATTTACAAAACTACCCCCGGGGACCCGGCCCGGCCCCGCCGTACCCGGTCCGGTTGCACTTTTCCCAAAATTCTAATCTGGGCTATCCTAACATATTTCCGCCCAAGGAATCCATTTCCATACTCGGAATTATCAAATTCAATGTTAAATTACAAATTTACCCTTGGCAGCCCCACTTTAAGGGTTTTAGGGGCGTTTTCGTAATTATGCTTTTTCGGCCTTTTCCGAAAAAGTGACCAACTGTAACCCCACCTAATTTTCGCCCCTGAACTCAATGGAACCATCAAATCATTGAAAATCCAACTCTAAGACTTATTTCTAGAGCTGGCCGAAATTTATGAGTTCTCCGGGGAAAATCGGGGTTTTACGATTTCGGCTCCGTAAACGCGTTCCTTTCTACTCCTAACCACTTTATTAACCATTACATTAGGTTAAAACTAACATTAAGACCCAATTTGGGCAGCATAACCCCTAGGCCATATCATTTCCAAACTTTAAAACCAATGGCAGTCCGGTGAAATTTCACCGATTAAATTGCCCACAGCAGCCAGAATAAGCAATATACGAAAGTTTGGAAGTTACCTCAAGCTCCTAATAGCTTCTCCTTGACTTGGCTGAAAACCCTAGCCTCTTGAGCACTAAA
This sequence comes from Inga laurina, assembly GCA_963855925.1. Taxonomy (NCBI): domain Eukaryota; kingdom Viridiplantae; phylum Streptophyta; class Magnoliopsida; order Fabales; family Fabaceae; genus Inga; species Inga laurina. The sequence continues at coordinate 24,318,469 of OY979707.1, forward strand.
TTTTCTTCTCAACACCTTAAATAACATAGAAGAAAAGCTTAGGAACAAGGTTATACGCGTTAGGAGCTAGATCGTCGGAGAAATCGGCTTACCTTGCGAGATTTCTTCCTCTTTTTCTCTCTTTTCTCCAAGCTCTCTTCACGTTTTTTTTTTCCTCTGAACTGGGTCGGGAATGGCTGATGAAGATGATGGAATTGCTTTTAATTCCATGTTGATGTCACCTTACCACATGATGATGTCATAATTTATAATTTCACATTTTCAGATTTTCTAGCAGATTTTCTGCCCAACTTTGAAAAATCATAACTAATTCTAGAAAAATCTAAATGAGGTGATTCCAAAGCCAAATGAAATATATTTAAGTCCTCTTCATAGAAAAAATATTGGCCATTACTGAAAATCACCACAAAATTCCCAGAATTTCAATCTTTGCATACTGTTCCAGAAAATAATTAATTTCGCTGGGCAAACTTCAAAAATCCAAAACTCTTAGGTCACAAATCAAAAGGATACAAATTATATGTTCATTTTGAAGCTTGACATGTGAACACTAATACTGGAAAATTTCAGAATTTTTAGACACCATTTGCCTATTTAAAACGTCCATACAAATTGGCTGCCCTGTACAGAGTTTCAATGGACAGAGTTTTCAACTTTTGCACAATTGTTCCCAATGGTTCCAATTTCACAATAAACACTCTCCCCACACGAATTTTCACAAGGAAGCCATTGGAATCATTAAAATATCCAAATTCCCATCACACATTCTCCAAAAGTGTTTATTCAACAATAATTACATCACTTTTGGAGTCATTAGCCCTTAATCCCATTTTTGGGTTATTACATAGCCCATGCATCCCCATCTCAGGGCGAGACTTATTACTTTCACGTGCTACTAACAAAGGCAAAGGGGCCAAAGTCCTACGAGTACATCAGAATGGTAGATGGTGTCGTCTACCCAACATATAAAGCAGCTTGCTATGCACTTGGCTTGCTTGATGATGATCAAGAGTTCATTAATGCCACAAAAGAGGCATCCCATTGGGCTACTGGCCAATACTTGTGCTGCTTCTTTACTAGCATGCTCTTATGCCATTGCTTGTTAAATCCATCAATGGTTTGGGAACAGACAAAGCAGCTAATTTGTGAGGATATGTTCCACATACCATGACATGACCCTGATTCCAAGGTACAACTACCGCATTTAACATCAAACGTATTCATTTATATTTACTACATAGAAACAATGTGCAAAAAAACTAAATAGCAAAGAAATATAGTACAATAGATAAAATGCCTTATCATACTAAGGGACATTGGCATATTTCATGAAGAGCTTATAGCGTTTTTGCTTTTAAGGTCATGTACAAAATTACCATTTCCACCATATTCTTAAACCGACTAAAGACCATTTTTTACTTGAAAATTGACAAAAAAAGAAGAAAAAGGGCCATAATGATGTAAAAAAGAGGAACATATAACCAAAGCATCCCACTCTTAAATTTATTCCCAAAGTAATCATCTTTAATTGATACCTATGTCTTGACAATTATAACTACATTTCTTATACAGAGATGCAAGTGACCGAAGCAGACAAGGAGGAGGCAGGATTGAAGGAAATTGAGAAACTATTGTGTATGAATGGACGGTCTTTAAATGATTATGCTTGCATGCCAAGGCCAAAAGGAGGAGACATGATGAACACCACAAACAATCTACTCCTCCAAGAACTCAGCTTTAATAGGGACAGTTGTGAGGCAAAGGCCATAAAGTTCACAACCTCGTTAATAGAAGAGCAAGCTAGGATATTCCAAGATATAATGAACACAGTTAACAGTACCACATGTGGAGTCTTTTTTGTCTACGGCTATGGTGGGACTGGGAAAACATATCCATGGACCACCCTAACTGCGACAATAACAGCTGAAGGCCACATTTTGATAAATGTCGCATCCAATGGAATAGCAGCCACTTTGCTCCCATCAAGGCAGACTGCACATTCAAGATTCGCAATCCCTATTGACATTAATGAGGATTCAACTTGTAACATCTCCCATAACTCATCATTAGCAGCTCTTTTGAAATCAACGTGTAATGTGTAACATCTCCCATAACATCATTCGCAATCCCTTTGTTCCTTACTCAGAGTATTGCTAGTCTTGCTTTGATTAACATTAGTTAGATCTGGAGTACCCTCACTAGGATGACTCATTATCCTTACTTTAAGGACACTATTTAAGGATAGTAATGGTTTAAGATAAATTAAAATCAATCGATGAAGGACTGAAATTTCATCATAAGCTTACGGGAAAGGGATAAACGGGGCAAAACCAAATTATGGAAAGAATGAAATTGACAAGTATAAATATCAAGTAGCACAAAAGATAAGAGGGAGTGTTTTTTTTTTGAGTTCCAGACACATACATATAGTAAAACTCTTCACAATAATTAATAGCAGCAAAATACACCCAGGTCCACAGAAGAAAGATGACAGTAAAATACAAATTGAAAGTCCCAATTAGGCTTTTACTTTAAATGACATAATAGAAGAAAAACCAAAGCCAAGATTAAAAAATCATGAATCCTGAGCTTCAGTCAGTTTTCCATACCTCTTCTTCCTCTGGATTTGAACAGTGTTTGGCCACTTTACAAATCGAGTAAGGTCTCTCTTAGGAGGCAATGCACCTCCAATCCTGAATTGCTTTGGACACTTCTCAAAAAGTGGGTTGACAACTTGCTATAAGAATCGAACAAAGAAAATGGAGGCCAAGTCATTTCACAATTTCAATAAAATACCCAAAAATGAAACCATTAATTTAATTGAAGGCTTGATAATTGAAACATAGACCTGACAATAAAAATGAGCTTGAGAAAGAAACCAATCGGAGGGAACAAATGACGTTAGCCTTACGGTAATGTATTCAACCAAAGATCTGCGTTGATGGCAGCAAAGGTTAAGGACGGAGGAGAGAAGTGGAAAGGAGAAGCTACCGCAAACTAAGGGAGAGGTTTAAAAAATTGGATTCTAGATACAAAATTCCTTTAATGGTATTAGAGCCTAGTTTTTATTTGAGGCCTTATTATTTGAATATGTATATGGCTTGTTGCATTTTTTTGTTTGTTATTTTTTTTTGCATATATGCAATATATAGATCCTAATGTGATGCTTCTATATAAATTTGTGAGGATCTCAATAGATTTGCTTCCCTATATATTTGCAGAAGGTTTATATATTTTTTTAAAATTCTATATAATTCATACCTAATGTGTTTAAAATTCTGTTCAATTAAAATCCCAGTAGATAAAGTGAACTCTTTTATTGGTGGGTTTCTTTCATTAAATGATGGCATAGAGAACAACACACTCTGAGAAGACAAAACTAAGGGCTATTGTTTTTCTTTTGAGTTAGTTCTTGAAAGAAACAAAATCTTTGTAGCCTTGAAATTCTAAAAAATGATCCAAAAAATAGAAAATGAATCTAAATACACACATAACAAGTGCAGAAGTAGTGTAGGAGATGCAAGTAAACGACGGTTATATAGTGGATAACCAACCTTTCGAAACTTGAGATTGAGTGAGGTGAAATAATATTTTTCTATCTTCAAAATTGGTCTAATTGTGTAGAGCACAAAAAAATGAAGAAAACGACATCAAGAACATTCAAAATAGAGTTTGGATGATGAAGTTACGGAGGATGAAAGGAATTTGGTATGATGGACCCGACCCAGGGATATACCAGGTTTGTAATTAATCTAGTTTGACGCTTCAAAAAAACATTAAAAAAACAAATACCAAAAGAAAAGACGTGGTAGAAAAGCGCCATGTGGCGATTATAGGCTCGTGGTATACCCTGACACCACGTGGCATACCTTTCCTGATAGGTGCAGGTGCATGGTGCTTGTCTATTTGGCACGTGTTGATGATGGAGGGATTTAAGGTGGCACGTGGATTTCACTCTCCTCTGCTGAGAGTAGGCTTTGTCTGGATTTTTTCAATTTTCAATAATTTTTTCATTCCTCTTCCTTCTAGGGGCATGTGAGGAGGCGTTTGAACTCTGATGGAAACGCAGTTTCTTTCTAACAATCCCTAAATTCAAGATCATCATTTTGATATATGTTTGATATTTCTTAGAGCATGTTTGGATCCACTTAAGGCTTTCAGTACTATTTTTCTTATTTTTACTCATTTCAGAATCTTAAAAAATTTATAATAATTCATAATATTTTTTATTTGAGATAGTTATGATCCTAAAGAGTTCTAAAAGTATTGAAACAAAAGATTTAATTCTTTTGGATGATGACCATATTGAAAAACACATTCTTGAATATGAACTATTTTTGCAATAAGTTAGAAATGGAGCAAGTTATTTGTTGTTGCCTCTAAATATTGATTTAAACCTAAATTACTTAGGAATGTGAGCCTTTGAGAAATATGGATTTGCTCATATAAGTTTGAGCCCTGAGATACACCTAGAAGGAGTAAATCCTAAAAAGGATTTAGAGGAAGCGAGTCCAAAGTAAGGTTTATTTGACCCTGAAATGGAATAAAAGGTGTGTAACCCCCTTACTTGAAAGCTGTGAATATGGTTCAAAAATGTGTAATAAAGTAAACGGGAGACCAAAAGATAATTTAAACCTTATTAAAGGTCCCGACTTCAAGATAGGATTCAGTCCTATGCTAAAATGGGTTTTTAAAAACTTTTAAAAACATGTTTAATAAGGTCTCAGTTCCACTTTTCGAACCTATTTGGTCTATTCGGTTATGTTTCATTCATTAATATTACAGTATTTAACAAAATTTCTTGATGGATTTTCAAGTTATATTCATTAACTAGTAGGGTCTACAGGGCATAATCGCCTATCTTAGTTCCCATACCAGGGATTAAATATAAATACACAAGTCTACAGTAGTACGTCCACCTTTGCTAGATTGAACTTATATTTACATCATCTACATTCATACAAAAGTTTGATAACCAACATAAAACCCTAATCTCCTAGCCGAAAGCTCTAGCCACCCTTGTTTACCTGCTTCTCCTTTAATTCGTTTGCCCTGGCTGTAGTAACATTTCACTTACATGACATATAATTTTATAGAGCATGTAAGCAATTATCACATAATAGTATTCACAGCAGCCATACATTCTTGACATTCGTAACATTCTTGGCATTCTTAACAATCATAACATTCGTAACATTCTTGACAGTCTTAACAATTAAAGATATGCACATACATACAAAGCATCATACATGATATATGCCTTAAGCATAAGAAACCACTGCCCCAATAAGAGCAGAAAGAATAAGGTAGTGGCTCATTTAAAGCTTGACACATACTCTATTTAACAGAAAAATTTTAGAATTTTTAGACATCATTTGCTTATTTCAAAACACCATGTAAACTAGTTGCCCTATACGGAACTTTCATTGACAAAACTTCCAATATTTAACTTATGTTTCTAATGGTAAAACTAGGGCTACTCCTTACACAGTTTTTCATGTAGAACACAAAATAAACCTTAAAACAACCAAATTCCCACTTCTTTTAAATGTCCTATTTTGGGCAGAAATTAAACTCAAAATCCCACAATTTCTAAACTTCCCATTCAAGTCTTAAACTAGTTTCATATGTCCATTGCACACCACAAGACACCATTAATACCATTAAAACATCATGTACTCTCAAAACCCTAATATGCTCAAAAATAAGGAAAAATTACACAAGCCAAAGTTCTCAACCAATAATCACAATATACACATCAAAGGATTGCTCTTGCTCACCTCTAGCACCTCCTTTAGGTTGTTCTTTGATTTTCAGCCTTTAGCTCTTTTTGAAACACACAAACCATCTCCTCTTGAGAAAACTAAAATCATAGAAATGAAGTTGTCATCAAGAGAAATAAGATTAGGGAGGAGATTTTTAGCATTAGAGGTGATCTACAAGGTCAAAATCCATGTAGAAGAGCTCACCTTAACTTGATCTTCTTTATCTTTCCTCCTCCTTGCCTTAACCGACCTTGAGAGAATGAGATGTGATAAAATGAAATATCTTCAGCTCCCCCCATTCCTTAGCCAAAATTGAGAAGAGAGAGGGAGAATTAATTGTTTGAACTTTTGACTTCTTCCAATAGTGCCAAGTGTCAACATCTTGTGACTTCTCCAAAAGCATGTAACCATGTAGTTACCCTAACTAATTCCATTAGCCATTTAGTGACAGATCTTACCCTTTTAGTTAATAGTCAATTTCTTCTTTCAAGAGGAGAGGAAATTGCTGACTAACTGGCTGATAAATTTCTTTCTTCCCGTTTCACCCTCTACTATGGCAATTTTAGTTAGATTGCCACTTAGTGTATTATCTAACTCCATTTCCTCTTACTATGTGCCATTCCCTTCTCTTTTAATCCAATTTAGACTTTGTTACCATAATTAAATTGAAATACTAGGTTTGGGTACTTTCTACTTCTAATTCGGGTCATAATCTACACTTTATTCCTTGAAAATGTTTATCTAACAATCATTACATTCTCTTTAGGAATTGTTGAGCCCTTATAATTATTTTGGGGCATTACAATTCTCCCCCCGTATAATAAATTTTTTCCCCAAAATTTGTAACACATCTTGAGACATAAACTCTGCCTCTTCATGTTAGCTTCTGCTTCCCAAGTTGCTTCCCTCGGAGATAAACCCTTCCAGATCACCTTCACAAATGGTATGCTCTGGTGTATGACCGTCTTTCTTATCACCCAATGATTCGTTTCAGCTCTACCGTATAAGTGAAATCATCTTGCATATCGATATCTTCATGTTCGATAATATGTGTAGTGTATGGTTTGTACTTCTCCAATTGTGAGATATGAAATATGTCATGGAATCTGCTTCAGTTTGGGGGTAGGGCTATTCTATATCTTACAGGTGCGATCATTACAAGAATCTCAAATAGACCAATGTATCATGGGCTCAGCTTCTTTCTCTTAATCGCTCTACCGATTCCTGGAACTAGATACACCCTCAAGAACACATGATCTCTGACTTCAAACACTATAGGTCTTCTCCATTTGTCAGTGTAGCTTTTCTGTTGACTTTACACTGCTAGGAACCTTTTTTGATAATCTTAATATGCTTTGTAGTCTGATCAACAAGATCCATACTATATAGCTTTCTTTTAGACAATTATGTCCAGCACAGAGATGATTGACACTTTCTCCCATATAGCCCTTCATATGACGTTATCTGAATGCTCGGATGATAGCAATTATTGTAAGCAAACTCAGTAAATGGAAGGAAGTGATCTCAATTCCCTTTAAAGTCTAAGACACACACTCTTAACATATCTTTCAAAGTCTGAATAGTCCTTTCTGACTGTCCATTTATTAGTGGATGATAGGCCATACTAAACCTTAATTTTGTACCCAGAGCTTCATGTGAAGCCCTCCAGAACCTTGAAGTAAAGCAAGGATCTTTGTCAAAAATGATGCTTAGTGGTGTGCCATGGAGCTTACTATCTCTTGGATATATATCTCTGATATTTTTCAGGAGAGTAGTTGGCATTGATCAATATAAAATGTGCTGACTTCATGAATCGATCAATAATCACCCAGATCGCATCATAGTTCCTAATCTTGGGTAATCTTACCAACAGATCCATAGCCACACTTTCCTACTTCCATTTTAGAATCTTAGGGCTCCGAAGTAATTGTGTCGGCCTTTAATGTTCAATCTTTACCTTCTAACAGGTAAGACATTGTGCCACATATTTTGTCACATCGCTTTTCAATCTCAACTATCAGTACATAAACTTCAAACTGTGATACATTTTGGTCATTCCAGGGTGAAGAGTATACTGCCTCTTGTGTGCCTCATCCAGGATTTTCTATCTCAGGTCACCCTTTAGTGGAATGTAGATTCTCTTCTTGTATCAAATTAATCCACTAGGCAATAAATCATAATCTCGAGTCCCTCATCATTCAATCATGGTTCAAATGGAATACATTTTTCATCTTGCATATGAGCTTCTTCAATCTCATACCACATATTATTTTCCCCTTAAGTGACACCATAATTAGCACATAGGGTCTGGTTCAAGAGATTTAAATCCCAAAAAGCTTCTATTAACTTTCTTTCTTTTATCATCATTGTTGTCACTAGCACCACCTTTTGACTAAGAACATCTGTGATGACGTTTGCTTTTCTTGGATGATACTTGATGTCCAGTGTGTAATCTTTTAGCAACTCTATCTACTTGTGCTTTCTCATATTCAATTCTTTCTGATCATACAAATACTTGAGACTCTTGTGGTCGCAGTACAATTCCACTATCACACCATATCAATAGTGTCACCATATCTTTAATGCAAACATGATTGCCACAAGCTCCAGATCATAAGTGGGATAGTTCATCTCATGAGACTTTAGATGTTGAGAAATGTAGGCCACCACTCTGCCTTACTGTATAAGGACACATCTCAATCCTTGCTTACTAGCATCACTATAAACAACATAAGCTAAACTGAGATTGGGTATAATCAACCCTGGTGTTGTCATCAACCTCTCCTTTAGCTCAGTGAAGCTCTTCTCATAATGATCATCCCACTTAAAAGGTTGATCCTTTCATATGAGCTTGGTCATCAGTAAGGAAATACAGGAGAAATTCTAAATGAACCTCCAATAATAACCAGTAAGACCCATAAAACTATATATCTCAGCAACATTCTTTGGTCTCTTTCAATCCAGTACTACTTCTACTTTACAAGGATCCATTAAGACCGCTTCTTGTGAGATGATATGGCCCAGAAACTTTACTTCTGAAAAGCAAAACTTGCACTTGCTCAATTTGGCATAGAGTTGCTTCTCACGTAAGATTCCTAGCACTATTCTCAAATGATGCTCGTGCTCTTGATTACTCTTGGAGTATATCAGAATGTCGTTAACAAAAAACACCACAAATTGGTCTAGATACTGACAAAAAATACGATTCATGTAGTCCAATAATACGGTAGGTGCATTAGTTAATCCGAAGGGCATTACTAGGAACTTGTAGTGCCAATATCTAGTCTTGAAAGCACTCTTTGGTACATCTTCCGCTTTCACTTACAGCTGATGATAACTTGACCTAATATCAATCTTCGAAAATATCAATCTTGGAAGTGGATACTTGTTCTTGACAGTTACTTTGTTCAGTTCTCGTTAATCTATACATAACCTCAAACTCCTATATTTCTTCTTAACAAAGAGTAATGGAGCTCCCCATTGTGAAACAATGGGTTGAAAGAACCCTTTTTCAAGTAACTCTTTAATTTTTTCCTTTATCTCTGCCATCTCATTTGGGACCATTCTATATGGGGCCTTTGATATAGATCCAGCTCTAGGCATAATCTCGATCATAAATTCCACTTCCCTTTCTGGAGGCAATCCCTTAAGATCATCCGAAAATGCTTCAGGAAACTCCTTTACCACATGTATATTCTCCAGAGTTTCTTCTGTCTCTGCCTGCACGGAAAAGAATACTATATACCCTTAGCACCCCCTTCTTAAGGCATTTCTTAGCTTTAGCCATCGAAAGGAAACTCAGACTAGCATTTACATTGTCATCCTTCTACGGAGTAGGATAACTATCCTCTTGTTTCTGCAATCTAACAACACATTTTTCACTGCCAACCAATCAAACCCCAGTATAACTTCTAGTTGTTGAAGCGGCAAACAAATTAAATCAACCATAGACTTATGTCCCTCAACTTTTATCATACAATTCAAACAAGCATCAATAGTCACAGTTTTGACACCCATCGGCGTCAACACACCCAAGTCAAATGGCAGTTTATGAACATACAATTCTAGGTGCTTCACACAAGCGTAAGCAATAAAGGAATGACTATCACCCGAATCAAATAAAGCTCGCAGCAAACTACAATTAAAAAAGACTTTACTTTGAATCAGGTCGGGGGACTTTCATGCCTCTTCGTGTGACATGGTAAACACCCTGCCCTGATTCCTAGGTCTTGGCTCTACCGGCTGCTACTTGCAATCACCAGCAATATGTCCCATCTGCTGGCATTTTTAACAAATTACTTGTGTAACACCCCAAATTTTGATTAAGGGCTAATGAGGATTTTTGAGAAGGTAATTGTGATTTAGAGTGGATTAAAGTTAAATTAATGTATATTGGTGACAATATTATTTAATATGTCATAATTGTTGGAAAATTGAAAGAATGGAATTATTGGCATAAGTTGGTAATTAATGGGGAAATTAATTACTAACTAAGAGAAAATGAGAAGTGTAATTAAAATGACTAATGGAGATATTAGAGAAGCTAATGGGTGCTTATTGTGTGAGAGCCAATGAGGAGTAGACACATGGCAAGCTCACATGTGGGGAGAGATATGAGAAAAGTCAAAGGCAATTTTTTTAACAATTCCTCTCTCCTCTCTTCCCTCTCTTCACGTTGAAATGGTAGGGGGAAGGTAGAGAATCATCATTTCCTCACTTTCTTCACTCCTCCTCCATCTCTCTCTCTCGTTCTTTCTCTTTTCTCCCTGGGTGGCGCCATTGTTGCAGAAAATAGAAGAAGAAAAGCTTGAGAAAAGGTAAGGAAAATGATCTCCATTGCTCAAACTTCCTTCTCTAATATTGATCCTTGAATGAAGAGCTTCATTTTGATGGTTGTAATGTGTTCATTGGTGTTAGTTTGTGACCTCAATAGATTGTGAAAGTTGAAGAATCAAGAAATCTCTTTGGCAAAGTGAAAGAGGTGAGTGTTAACTCCCTTTTGATATATATAGTGTGGTTGTTGGTTGAGCATTGATTTTTTGGAATTTTCTGCCCTATTTTTGAAAATTAGGGTCTTAGTGAGTTTGGCATGTTGTGATCATGGAAATGGTATATTGTGATGTCTTTTGGATAAATGGATTGGTTTGAATCATTAAAAGTAAAGTTTGGGAACTTTGTGTTGGTTTTGGTGTATTGGTCAAAACAGGGCATGTGATTAGATTGTGAATTTGGTCATTTTGAGGTTACCATTGTGTTCCTTGTGGAAAATTGTATGAGAATATGTTTGGTTAATGATTTTGGAGTCATTGGACACTTTGGTAGAAAAGTTGGAAAATGCTGTCAATGTGAACTCTGTCTGGGCAGTTTATTTGTGTGGACGTTTTGAGTGATCAAATGATTTCAGAAAATTGTGAAACTTTCCATTCTTAAAGTTCACATCCCAAGCTTCAAAATTGACATATATTTTGTGTCATTTCCTTTAGTATTCTGAGAGTTATGCTTTGCCAAAGTTTGGTACAAAAACAGAACTCTGTTTTGGAGTAGTGTTTAGTTTTTAGTGATTCTGTATTTGTGTAGTGATTTTCAGTGATGGGCTATATTTTTCCTTGAAAGAGGACTTATATAGCTTTCATTTGGCTTTAGAATCACCTCGTTTCAATTTTTTTACAATTAGTTATAGTTTTTTGAAGTTCAGCCAAGAGTCAGGAAATTTCTTGGCCGCAGCCCATGAGTGGCTGGCTGAGGCCCAAGCCTTTCTGGCCTGATTCTGGCCGCGGCCCACGGCCTTCTGACTATATTTTGGCCGTGGCCCAAGGAAGGGCTGGCCGCGGCCCACCCCTGTGTTCCAACACTTTAAGTTTTTGAAAAGAGATCTTCAACCTATTGTTTCCCAACCTTTTAGGGGTTTTATTAGAGGCATTTGTGGCTTCTTAAGGGCCATTATTGATAACCAAGTCTAAGTGTTTAAGAGTTAATTGAGTATTGGAATAGAGAATAATGTTTCTTCCTTAATTATGACTTTAGGATTTGATATCTGCCCGGAGCATAGAAGGCCTGTGCCTGCTCAAGGAAGGAAAGACAAAGGTAGTGACACTTTATCCTATATCATGTGTATTGCATTGCATGTTTGCATTAGTCATTAAATCCAGTGAAAGTGAAGAGGACGTGGTGAAAGCCCAGACTCGATTACAGTGAAAGTGAAGGGGACGTGGTGAAAGCCTGGACTCGATTACAGTGAAAGTGAAGGGGACGTGGCGAAAGCCCAGACTCGATTACAGTGAAAGTGAAGGGGACGTGGCGAAAGCCCAGACTCGATTACAGTGAAAGTGAAGGGGACGTGGCGAAAGCCCGGACTCGATTACAGTGAAAGTGAAGGGGACGTGGTGAAAGCCCAGACTCGATTACAGTGAAAGTGAAGGGGACATGGCGAAAGCCCGGACTCGAATATTGATAAAGTGATGGGGCATGGCATAGGCCTGACCTTGTATATAGTGAAGGGAACGTGGTGAAAGCCCGGTCTCGAATATTGATTGCTGCATTGTGATATATGTGACTTGCTTTGTATATATGCATCATATAAATAAACTGTTGCTACTGGGATTCTTAGAATCTCATTCTTTCTAAATAACATTTTTAGACAGGGCAAGTGGATCGAAAAGCAAGCAAGTGGCAAAGGACGATTAGGACTGACAGCGGTAGTCTTAGCTATATATTTTGGTTTTATATCTAATTGGTTATCATTTTGGGATCAATGTAATCATATTGAATAGAATTGTAGTGGTATAGTTTTGTGTAATCCCCGATATAGATACTGAGACGGGCAATGATGCCCTGTATAAACCTTTGGATTAATGTTATTATCCCGGGTGAACGTCGGGAATTGTACTTACTCTGATATTGTATATGTAACAGACCAAACAGGCCATTTGTTTTAATAAATGAAATGAATGGAGATCCATTTGTACAGGTGTTTTAAAAAGTTTTTATTTGTTCCGGATTTCTCATTTGATAATTAAATGTGCTTAAACGTTAATCTCGGCTTGATTATCGAAGGGGGTTACAACTTGCTCCACACATATTCTGCCAACATGCGTCCTACCACATTGAGGGCATGATCGTGGGGCCGGGGGTCTCTGGTTCTTGCGACCTCAAACCGATATGGTTTCTTACTGCCACCCTTAGATGAGAACGCTTGACCCTTCCACTTCTAAGTAAAATTTCCCTTACTAGGCTTACCACAGTTGCTACCTTTAGTTGGGTATAGATCCCTCAGGTTGTTCCCCATAATTCGGTACTCTTCCACAGCCTTATTGAATACTGTGAAATGTCGGGAGACTAACCTTTTTTCATCTTATGTCTTACCTCAGGTCAACATGTCAGAACTCCATTCCTTATCATCTCTATGTCACAAGTAGGAGGAGTAATGGGCCAATCAGATAAATCAAGACAAATAATCATCAAAATTCTCTACACTACCTTGCTGTATAGACAAAAATTATTATTCTCTTTCAAGCCTAACTAACTTGGGAAAGTACTTGTCATTAAATTTCTCCTAAAACAACTCTTAAATCACAAGCACATTGTGGGTTTACAGGGACAAGGCAATGTTCCACCACTATCCTGTCAGTGTCTCCTTCTAGCTTGTACCCATAAGATTCTTGGTTCGGCTCAGTATGTGTTGTGACTCTCCTCAAGTTGAGTCATCCCTTCCTCAGTTTCTTCATAATTTATCTCATCTTGTATCGACAGTTCTTTCTCTTTTCTTTCTCTTTATTTTGTTTTGCTTTCATCTCCCAAAACTCATCCCTTAGTTCAAATATCATGGCCCGCTGCTCAGTCAGCATGACAAACATCCGTACGTCTAACTTTCGGTCAAACTATTGTTTCTTTTCACTATTACAAAGAAACCATAACATCAATATCATATTAAAAATATACATATATTCCTTAAAACTCAAGCACTAACAAACAACAGGAATATATATATTGCAACCAGTCACTTTTACAATAGAAGGCTTGGTATTTATACAGAAAGAAGCCTATACTACATTGTCTTAACCATACAGGTTTATTCTATCATTACAACATTTACATATATTTCCACACATCATCAGACAGAAGGTCTAAGAAAGACGAAAACTCATAAGAACCCCACTTGACTATACCGTTCTTCCTCCGAACCTAGAAAACTTCATCAGGAAAGTAGGCCAAGGTAGTCTTGACCGATACTTCATCAGTCATCCATAACTCGTACATATCTCGCTTACTATACAACAGTTCTACATCAAACATGAATCTCTTGTATTGTGGTAAAACTATCAAGGTATAACACCTTTATGTATCAAACCCCTTAACATTTCGATATACGCAGAGTGATAAGACACAATTCCACAGTCATACAGAAATAGCACAAACATACTGATAAAAAATGCTTGTTTACATACAGGAATCTCCCTGCAGGGCTTGAAGATATATATACAATTTGTCCAAAAACAACAAAATAGACTAAATATAACCAATACCTCCATTCTCTTGATCTGTATACCTCAGTTGCTAGTGTCAGCCATTTTGCCTATGGAGCCACTATTTCTACAGGAATATTTTTAATTTTGAAAACGGGTGAGATTCAAACAAATCTCAATAGTAACATACAATCGATCATATAAAATGTGATAATTAGATAAGCAATACACCATATACTGTAAAATGAAAATCCATATTGTATCATATGTGTGCACAATGCTCAGAGCCAAATGACTGTTTAGATCCCCTACTTGTCCATGTACCTTAGTTGAGTCCCAGACCACAGCTGGTAATATGTCCCAGGCACCGTGTTCATATCACAAAACATAGCAACATATAACATATAAACAATCATATAGTGTATGAGGGATAGAGTTACTACCTTAAATCCCTTTTTAGTTTGTAAAACGTTTTTGGAACTTTGCTTCGATCCCTCGGGTTTTTAATCCGGTCCTAAAATTCCAAATGTACAAGAATTAGGTTAAAACTTATTCATGTACTACTTTAGACTCTTCCAAAGTGTTTTTGTTGGTTATATTAGTCTAAAACTGCAACATTACCAAAATTCCCCTAAGAACCCGGTCTAAGTCCCTTTGTACCCAGTCCGATTGTACTTTTCCAAAAATTTTGACTCAGGCTATTCCTACATAGTTTTATATGTATAATCCATTTTTGGCCTCATTTTTTGCAAAATCACTACCAAATGACAATTTTGCCCTTGACAGCCGCTAATTAGGGTTTTAGGGGTATTTTCATAATTTCACTTTCTAAGGTTTTTCTTACAAAGTGATCAACATCAACCCTAACCCCTCTAACTCTAGATGGCCGAAACATACACACATGAATAGGGAAATTGTGACTTTGAGTTTCAACACCAAAAGCTTGCTTTTTTTCACTCCTAACCACTTATTAAACTATTTAAACACATATTAGAGATGATTTGAGGAAATTTGGGCAGGATAACCCCTTAGGGTTTTCACTTTCCAAATTTACAAAATCAACCAACGATCCACAAACCAAGCCAAGAACAACAACAATAACAACAATATACCAAGAGATTTGAAGTTCTTGAGGTTATCTTGGATTTCTTTACTTTCTCTATCTAAAACTGTCCCCCCTCTCTTCCCCTGAAAATTAGCTTGCTACACATGTTTTTTATGAGGATCAAGAGGTTAGAAGATGAACTACACAAATGAGAAGGCTTAAACTCTTGAAATTTTAAGCTCTTACCTTAAGTTTTCCTCCTTGAGCTCCTCCCTCTCTCTATTTTCTTAAAGCTTCTCTCTCTCTCTCTCTATGCTTGGTGTGAAAATGGAATGAGAAAGATGAAGCAAGACTTAAAATATCCTACATCTTTTCCCTAATTAATAAATAATTATTCATAAGTTTATGACATAACACTTGTACTTTGACTTTATCTTCTTCTAATTGGTGTCATAAACTCCATTATAATTTAACCAATTCTCCTTCCTTTTAGTTGCCCCATAAAAGATGCCTAAGGGTCCCTTCCCAAATCATTTTAGGCTTCATTCCATTAGCCTTAACTACATGCACAATTGATTGTATTTTTACTCTTAATTGAACATGTGCACAAACTTTAATAGATTATTATTTAATCCTTTGGCTTGGATTAATGACACTTGGCATATTTATGTTTCAAATTAATTATTTCCCCTCCTCTTTTCTTATTTGGGCGAAATTCATGAGAACATAGGGAAATAACAATTGTTCCAACATTTTCCACAATTCCTTTAATTAATTTATGCACAAGTCCAACCTTGACTTTTCAAATCTTGATTTATTTGACCAAGAATGTTCCAAATATATATTTCCCCTTTATTTTCGTTGATTAATTGAAAGTAACTTCATTTTATTGAAAAAGAAATAATCTTGGGCTTTGTTGGCAAATTTACAATTTTGCTATTACATTTTTGGATTTTATTTTGGAGCTATTTATTAGTGCAAGCGTTTCACCCAAGTGGGGAGTAAATTGGATGATACCAGAAATGTCGTTGCGTATAAGAAAATTGACAAAATATTTAAAGAAGTTAAAAATAAGGAGAAATATCACCGAAGTGTACACCAGGAGTTATACTGGTTTGGCCACAACCACTTTGACCTACGTCCAGTCCTTAGAGCGTGTCTGAGAGTTTCACTATACTCTCCAAGATTCAATGGGTTCTTGGCACCTCAGTACACAGCAAGTTCCTTCACTTGGACACTCGCTCCCCCTTACACGTTGCAATCAAATCCCCAACTCAAGGTTCCACAACCTTAAGTTGTCTCAATTACAAATATTGAGTTTGTAATGAAAAACTCTCTCACAGAGCAAATATATAATCACTGAAGTACAATGAATGAGTATAAGAGAACAAAGACTAAGTGTATTAATTGATGTGTGTGCTTAGTTCTTGTGTCTTGTTTCTTCTCTTTGAATGCTCCATATATATATATGATTGATAATGTCCGTTGAAAGCAATTCAAACATGTCCATTAGAGTCGCGCAGCAATGGTTGACTGTTCTTCGAATTTGAAAACTATCCATTTGCGGTAGGTAGCGGTAGGTGAATGTTCGGACACTTTATTTGACTTTGCTCTTCTTGCATGATCTATTCATCATTTCTCTGGAAATGTACTTAGGATACTAATGCAATGAAGGGTTAATCATATAGATAACAATTTAATAGACATTCAATCAAAAAATAATTTCTGGACTACCTTACTCGAGTGGCTACTTGAGTGATCAAGTTGTTACTCGAGTGGTCCCTCAAGTAAACTTATCTAAAATATGGCAGTGAGCAGATTAACATTTTAAATCAGATATCACTCGGGTAAGACCTGGAGTGATATATTACAAACCTTGAAAATACTTAATTACTCGAGTGGCCATGTCTTTACCTTCATAGGTTACTCTGGTGATCACTGTGGTAAACTGGTTACTCGAGTGGCTACTCGAGTGGGCTTCCTTTTTCTTCACACCTTACTCGAGTGACTACTCGAGTGGCTTCCAAATAACCAAGCAAATTACTCGATTACACCCTCGAGTAATGGCATCAAATTCTTGGCCGAGAGTTTGCTGTCTGGTTACTTGAGTGACTACTTGAGTGGTACTTCAAATAAGTCTGCAAATTACTCGGGTTGTCCCTCGAGTAATGCTATTTTCTCACTAGTTACTCGAGTGGCTACTCGAGTGATATGCTGCATTTCTTTACCGAGAGTCACTAGAAGATTTTTGACCTGGTTACTTGAGTGATGCCTGTGAAAATCTTGTTACTCGAGTGGTTACTCGAGTAATGGTCTATATAACTTTGCAGATTACTCGAGTGGTCCCTCGAGTAACTTCGTCCAAATTTTGGCAGTGCCTCACTAGATGAAATTCTCTTTGCTTACTCGAGTGGCTACTTGAGTAATGGCTTCTCTTGCCCGAGTGGCTACTCTAGTAAGCCTTCACAAAATTTATTGATTACTTCCAGTGCAGACTCCAAGTGATGCTTTACCACTTTGTTCAAATCCATTTGTTTGTTGTCAAATCCTTTCATATTATTGATCCAATCTTTGTTATCATCAAAACATATAGGTTCTAACACTATTTCCTTTTCGTCATCCATGACCAAAATTAATCTTAATATTGGGCCAAATATTGTGCTTTACTATTATTTCATTTTGGGTTTTAATATTGGGTTTTTAAAACACCCAAAAGTAAATTCCATAACTTATTCTAGCCCAATTCTCATAAAAATGGAAATTTTCTAACTTCTTAAATGCCAAATTCATGAATATCCTCCATTCCATTTCATTAAAGATTTCAAATAATTGTAATTCATATTGGTGAATAAAATTATGGGTGTAACATCATGCACCTCCCCAATTCATCATTTGGATGGGGAACAAAATCTAGTTTGACCTCTGAAGCCCTAGGGTCGGCGATAGAATCAGTATCCTGCATTACTCCTTTGACTACTGGGTCGTCCTTGTCTCCAATAGAAGGTTCTCCACTTGGGCTAGGCTATTTCTTAACCATTATCAGGATAGGGACTCTTTTCTTGGTAGTATGCAACATCTTGGCACTGCCCTTCGTCCTATCACTACCATACACCTTCCTTCCGGGATACGCTTCTCCTTTGACACCTGGTTAACTGATGAGAAGGATTGTCTACTTGGTCCGCTCTCACATCTATAGTTCCTAACACAAAGCCACTAGTCAGGGTTAGCAATCATCAGTCAAAGCAAAGAATTCTATCAACAACCTAATATTGACAGGAATTATGCTCTTATACCAAAAATATAACCCCTTTACTTAAAATTCTTGAAAATAGTTCATAAACGTGTCATAAAATTAAACTGGTGACCAGAGAATACTTTACAGCTCACTTAAGGTCCCGACTTCAAGATAGGGTTAACCATGCAATAAAGTGGGTTTTCAAAACATTTTAAAACATGTTTGATAAGGTCTCATTTCCGCTTTTCAAAACTGTTCAGCTTGTTCGGTTCTATACCATTCATTAATATAAGAGTACTTAACAAAATTTCTCGACGAACTCTCGAGTTAGATTCCTTAACTAATAGGGTCTATAAGGCATGATCACCTATACTTAGTTTCCTTAATGAGGTTGTATACAAATATTGAAGTCTATAGTCGATGCGACCACCTTTACTACATTGTACTTACATTTACATCAAGTATATTATATACATTTTTCCAAAAGTTTGATAACCAACACAACCCTAATCCTCTATTATCTCACATTAGCTGCCCTTGTTTACCTGCTTGTCCTTTGAGCCGCTTGCCTTGGCTGTAGGTTAGTCATTAGACAAAGTGAGATTAATTTGAATCTCAGTGGTAGCAATTCACTTATATGACATACAATTTCATAAAGCATGTAAGCAATCATCATATAACAGTATTCACAGCAACCATACATTCTTGACATTCATAACATTCGTAACATTCTTGACATCTTAACAATTGATGATATTCACATACATACAAAGCATCATACATGATATAAGAGAAAGAATCACTATCTTGTTCTTTTCACTTTTGTTCGGGCAATGGTTTCTTACACTCATTGTAGATATCAAATCCTATAAATTAGAATTAAGGATGACAATTATTACCTATTTCAATTCTTCAATAACTCAAAAATACTTGGGTTTGGAAAGTGATGAAATTGGGTGTTGGCCACGGCCAAGAAACTCTCTGACTGTGGCCAAGAGATGGTAAAAAACTTTTAGGCCAGGACCAAGAATCTTTGGCCGTAGCCAAAAATAGTCCAGACACATTTTGTCCACAGTCAAGAACAAGTCAAAAAGTTTTTGGTTGCAGCCAAGAACCTTTGGCCGAGGCCAAGAAATTGCCTGTTTCTTAGTTGAACTTCCAACGACTATAACTTCCAGCACACATATCTAAATGACACATATTTTATAACATTTAAAGCTTGACACATCCTCTATTCAACTGGAAGGTTTCAAAATTTTTACACATTATTTGCTTATTTCAAAACACCATGCAAACTAGCTGCCCTTTACAAAACTTTTATTGATAAAACTTCCAATTTTTAACTTATGTTTCTAATGGTCCAGAATTCACAACTAGGGCTACTCCTTATATAGTTTTTCATGTAGAACATAAAAGAAACACACCAAAAGACACCATTAATACCATCAAAACATCATGAACTCTCAAACCCTAATATACTCAAAAATAAGGCAAAATTACACAAGCCAAAGTTCTCAACCAATAATCACAATATACACATCAAAGGATTGCTCTTGTTCACCTCTAGCACCTCCTTTAGGTTGTTCTTTGATTTTCAGCCTTTAGCTCTTCTTGAAACACAAAAACCACCTCTTCTTGAGAAAACTAAAATCATATAAATAAAGCTG